>VZTG01000993.1:315712-387206 GCA_013397845.1 Melanocharis versteri | reverse complement strand
ACAGCACTCCAGAGGTGGAGCGCACTTCTCGTGTGAGCGGCCCAGCCCCCCTTCCGCACGGATCCCCCCGGCCCCCTGGCCACTCCGGCGCTGCTGAGCCCGGAGCCGCCCCGAGCCCGGCCCGGCCCCGAGCTCCCTCACGGGGGTTGCGGGTGCCNGGGGGGCCGGGGCCGGGGTCCCGCCGCCGGCCGGGCCGCCCGGAGCAGCGTGGGGATGCCCGGGCTGCGATCTGCGGGCCGCAGGGCCCGGCAGGCCGCTGACCCCGTCCGGAAAGCGGCTGTAAGGCTGCCGGTCCCGACCGAGGGGCAGGCGTGTGGTGGGATGGAGCTCGGGTGACATCCTGGTCGGGCTCTGCGTGACACGCCCGGCAGGTCACAGAATAACGGACTGGGCTGGCTGGAAGGGCGCANGTCACAGAATCACGGTCTGGGCAGGCTGGAAGGGCTCACAGTGGGTCATCTGGTCCAGCCTCCGGGGTCGAGCAGGGTCATCCCAGAGCACATTGCACAGAGTTGTGTCCAGACGCTCTAGAGTATTTTCAGTGAGGGAGACTCCACAGCCTCTCTGGGCAACCTGTTCCAGTGCTCGGTCACTGCACAGTAAAGCAGTTCTTCCTCATGTTCAGGTGGAACTTCTGTGCATCAGTTTCTGCCCATCACCTCTTGTCCCATTGCTTGGCACCACTGAGCAGAACCTGGACCCATCCTCCTGACACATTTCCCCCAGATGCTGATAGATATTGATAAGGTCCCCTCTCAGCCGTCTCTTCTCAAGGCTGACCAGGCCATTCTCCTTTAGGTTTTGCTCCTGGGAGAGGTGCTCCTGTCCCATCCCTTAATCACCTTTGTCACCCTTGGCTGGACTTGCTCCTGTAGTTCCATGTCTCTCTGTGGTCAGCCTGTGTGACCTACAGTGCTCTTAGCCGGGCATTCATGGTCCTGATTCTGCCCTCGCTGCACAGTAATCGGGAGTAGTTCATTCCAAGAACAGGCATTGCCAAATGCATCTTCTCATCAAGGATGAGAAGCATGGATCTGTGCTGCTGAGGGGGAAATGTACTTCTGCCTCAGAGGTCTAAAGTAGCTGTAAGTTTCATCCAGGAGTAGTGTTTTGAAAAGGAAATCTGTGATCTGTTGTGTGTGAGATGCTGGGTACTGGAGAGTGGAAAGAAAACACAATGAAGATCATTTTAAAATGGAATATGTTCCATGAAAATATGGATGCTACACAGTTTATGCAGCAGAGACTTCATAGTGTAGAATTTGCCCAAGTAGGCGTGCTCTCAAAGCATACATTTATCCTGTTGTAAATTACTGTTCTGAGAATTTTCAGATAAAGTGATCTATGCAAAAACTGAAGGACATGAAACATGAATGATCAGAGTCCAGATCAGATCCGTGGTTCTCTTGTATATCTGTGTTTGGAAAAATGCCTCTAAGATGCGCCTTCTGCGCATCTGCAGCCACAGATGTACCTTGCCAGTCATGCTGCATTACTGAGGTAGGGTTGCAGTTGACCAGCATGTTTAAAGTGATGGATTTGACAAACTGGTTGGCTTTGATAAGAATATCCTGTACTGCATTTTCTTCTCCCATTGTTGTGTATCACCCAAAATGCTGTCAGCTGTCAGACAGTTTAAACTTCCTATCTTCAATGGTGAGGAGAGAAGAAAATCGCCTTCCAGAGACCGGAAAAAGTCATTCTTAACCTTGATGGTTTGAGTGGTGAAGACCGACTCGCTTGGGCGGGCAGTGGCAGGCACTAATGGGAGTGGTGAGGAAGGTGGCAACCTCCCCAGCTCGTGAATCATAGCTACCCTCGGGCATTCCTGGAAGCACAGTAAGCTGCAAAACCTCTGCTGGACCTTGAGGCAGTTACTTGAATGCAGTGATTTGTTCCTTCCTGGGCACCAAACAGTGCTGAGCAAGTTGTGTACAGAGGACAAATTCAGACTGTGTACTGTGGTAGCTTTGGCTTCTGGCTGCAAGCAGCATCAGGCATATTTATGGGAGTGTGCTTGCTGTGGGTGAGCTCTTTGCAGGCTGCTTGTGACCTTTGTCTTGCTGCGGTGACTTCCCTGTTAGTGCGTTCACTCTGGGTTTCTTGATTGTGTTTCTGAATTCCAGTAATATCCAGGGGTTTGTAGTCATTCTGCAGTTGCAGGAAGGACGCACTTAAAACATTTAAAACACTTACGTAGCATTTGATTTAAAGTACTGTGTGTTGCTCCACAAATTGGATTACCAGAAGAGTCTCTGCATTTGAGAATAAGTTGGGTGGTGTGACCTGATTCAGAGTTTCTTGGAGAGTGTCATTGCTTACACTGTAAAGAAATGAGAGGTATTGCTTCAAAAAGCTGCAGAAGTTATCAGATTTGACTGATTACATGAGATAATTGTCTAGCTGGTCAAAATATGGCTGCAGCAGGAAAATAAATGTGGCTGCGAGTTCCCTTGACTGCTTTATGTGTGTGTAGAGGATTGTCTTCCTGTTGCTCATATCCAAAGAAACGATGCCATGTAGGTTTCCTGTTTCCTCTCATATTTTATTAGTTATGGATATTATTGATAAGACCCGTGATTGAAAATACAACCACTGCAGATGCTTCACTTGTAAAACTGCCTGCATTGTATTAGTCTGCCTTTCTAACGTGATGGGGTATTTTTTGAAACTCAATTGGATTTCACATACAAGTCTGCACAGTGAATAAGAGCCAGTGATTCATTTCACAGTTGAAATACAAGAGGAAAACCTTTTGGAAAACACGTAGGTCATTAATGAATTAGCTACTGACAGCTGTGTCAGCTAACTGTTCTTTTACTCATAAATGTAGCTTAGGATTCATACTTTTATGTGCTTTTCATTAAATCAGCCCCTGTATCCATTTGATATTCTGGTCACTGTTTCTGAAGACGTGACCTTAAATTTTTTTTCTTTGTTCTTTAAAAATATGTAAGGTCCAGTATTTTCCCTGTTCTTTATTCACACTTGTTACTATTTTGCATGCAATTCAAGCTTTTCTTTAACCTGCTGCACAGGCCTCACATTTTTTTCCCAGGCCGTGTCTGCACCAGAGGATTCTCCTGGCATCCATGCACTGGCCAAGTGTGTGATCTGTGACTGACACTGTGTTGGCAGAAGCCCTTAGCACAGGTGCTATATCGGGAAAAGCTGGACTACTTTTGAGATTCCTCCTCCTGTAAGCACAGCTCCTCGACAGTACAGTAGACTGGTATTATTGGACCAGTTAAGTGATGATGATAAAACTGCATCTGTGGATGGCTCAGAGGTCATAAAGCTAAATTGCATCTGTTAATGACAGTTGTTGTTTCTTATAATTTAAATGGAATGTGTTTCAGTCACTCAGTAAGAGTTGCTTTTTACGTGCTCTCCTAGTTTGTAGGGAATATTGCGTAACTAAAACATGGAGTGCTTTGCATATATTGCTTTAGTTGGTGCCCAATTGATTAATTTTTTTAAAACTTATTCCATGATAAATTCTTAGCAGGTTTTATACCCTCCTTGTCTTACAGGAGTGAGCACTGGTAAGTCAGTGAGGTAATGTGTTTGTTGCTTCAGTATTTTTTTCCCTTGAAGTTGGAATCAATTCCTTTTGCCACTCTGTGATAGTCCAAATCTCACCCCTTAACTCCCTCAGCAAGTTCACAGGGTAGCCCTGTGTTTGGTGTGAGAGGAGGTCAGCAGGGTGGCCTCGTGTATCACAGACAGAGCCATTGGGGTCCATAGCAGTTCCTGTCTCCACACACTTTCCTGTCAGCTGGGGATAGCCCTTGAGTGCGGTGGTGGGTGAACGTGACAAACTCCTCGGCCTTTGTGGTGCCACATACCGGGATCAGCAGCCAGCTAGCATGGCTCCTTTCCAGTGTCTGTTTTAGTAGCAATTGCTGAATGCTGCCTCTCTCACTGCCGTGACATTAGATCAGGGTATGAACGAATTGAACCCCTTAGTCTAGATACACTCACATTGGTACTTACTCCAAACTGGTCTGAGCAAAGTAACTAAAAAGTCATTTCTATTGTACTGTGCACCTGTTGCTTAATAAATCTCACTGTCAACCTATTGTAAGTCTTCTGTTTTGTGCTAGCTGTAGTGGACAAGTGTAGAAAACTCCTAAATGTGTGTACAATTGTGGTCGAACAATTGTTAGACTCTTGGCTTACTCATGGAAGGCGTGGAGGGCAAATTCATTTAACAGGAAGGTGGCTGACTGAGAATATTGTAAAATTGTCCTGTAAACTTCGTTTCGTTATTTCTGACTATAATACTTCCTTGCTTGTGCTTCGAGTTTACTTCTAAAGCTCATGTAAACATACTTTTTCTCATAGTGGTTTTAGTGCTAAGGAGACTTTTCAAACCATTTATATTCAGTTAATGCCTTTGTTTGAAATAAGACTTGAGATGAACCTTAGTCAAAAAAACCCCAAAAAGGTAGTGGAAAGATAGGTATTCAGGAAAGAACAGGATTTTTTTTTTCCTGGTACCTCATCTCGTTAAGAGGGTTCTCTCACTTGGAAAGGACAAAAAAGAGATCTAGACCAAGGCTTTATTTATTTTTTTGCAAGTTGAATTAAGGTGGCTGAAATGGTAGTTGCCCTCCATGTCATCTGTCAGACAAGGGCTCATGCAAATCCTTTTCAACCAAAAGAAAATGCTGAAACTCTCTGCTCATGCTTCTGTTGTGAATCACTGTCATCATTGGCTGGCAGGAAATTTCTTGTTCTGCTTTAAATAACAGTCTCCCTCAAATATATAAAGTTCTGAACTGCTAGTTTAACAATATTGCCATTGCTGGGAGTTACTAAGCATTATTATTCTTGCAGCTGGCAGTCTGTTGCTATTAAGTTGCTGGTTTGCACACAGTTTCTGAACATTTTGTGAGGAAAACACGTTTGCTGAGGCTAAAGTAGAAGAAAATTTTGTCAAGTGTTGTCTGTTCTCTAGACAGTTAGCAATCTGCTTGTTCAGGTACCTGGATAACTGATAACTCAATTTCACAAGTGTCCTTTGGCTTAAGCTCTGTTCTAAGACTTGTTAATGAACAGTTGCGGAAAGCAGTTCCGAGTACTGAGATGTTATTTTTTGTGTAGCTGCAAATAACTTCTGAATGGTTTTGTTGAGCTGTTATGAACTTATATTCGTTTTATTGAGTTGGTTTGGTTGTTGCTCAGATTCTTTGACCAGAAGATGACAAACTGGAGAGTTTTTCTTGCTCTATGTGGACTTTCACCTTGGGGATAAAAAATGTCCGCTGTGCCACATGGGATGGCAATGGGTCAGGTGAGGAGAAGCAGTGAAATTGGAAAATAATGTCTAGAATTATTACTTTGGCAAGAAAAGGGAAGAAGTGAGGTTTTTTGATTACTTGTGTGTGAGGTACATGAAGTTTGTTTGCATAATCAGTTTCTTATGTACACATCTTGTGTATGTCCAGTGTAGCAATTGAGAAGGAATTTTTAAAAATATGCTTAAAATTTTGTCAGGGTTAAATTTAAGGCTTGAAAAACCTTCAATGAAAAGGCTTGAAAAACCTGACATGTGAAGAATTAATTTTCATATTCTTATGTGTGCTATCATGAAAAGGTATTGCAGAATATATTATGGCATGAGTTCTTTAATGTCTTTTTTTTTTAAATAAACAGCTACCAAAACCCCTCCAAACCAACAGCAGCAGAAAACCCCACCAAACCCAACAAAAACATACATTGGATTCAGTGGTGTTTTGGGTGCATACTGAGGGCTACAGCAGAGTAGTTTGAGTTAGGGTGCAGAGATAAATCATCTCAGAGCATGCAGTCTAGTTTAATGCAGCATAAACAAACAAGTTGGTTTCTTCCTTGCCTTGGGCACAACTGCCGACTTTATTGCATGAGCATGTTGTGCTCTGAGTTCTGACTCCTTACCCCCACATTTCTTGCCTCATGCAGTGAGTGCAGCAGGGGGTAACCAAGGAGTCAGCAAATGTTTCATGATTCATTTCTGTATGGTTGGTTGTGTGGTCTGCGACCCTGCAACTGTTACTAAAATATTACTCACATAACAGTTACTGACTTTAATAACTTTGGCACAATGTCCGTAGTCTCTGAAGTTTTTGATCACTGTTGTTTGCACTTTGTAGGTTTGTCTGAAGACTTGATGCTTCCCAAAAACCAGCAGAGCACCAGTGATAGCCCGAGGCCTACCGACGTCTCGTTTCCAATTACAATTCTCACACCTGGCACTGGAGCAGCCGTGGCACTTGGCTGTTTTCCAGCAGTCCTCATCCCTAGCTTGTGTCCTTACTCAAGGACTGTGGGGCAGGGCTCTCAGAGTGCCTAGGATGGAGCACATGGGTTGCTCAGCCTGGGGCACCTACTGGGATAGGACATGCCTGGGATGAAGCAATTGGCAGTGATGATAAATAGTAACCTAGTTGCAGTTAGGCTTAATCTCTGCAGTCCTAAATAATTTTCACACTGGGAACACGTGTATGAATGTTACAACATGGCCAATATCATGTGTTTTTCTTTTTTGACCCACATTAATAGGAACTGCACTGAATTTTTTAAGATTATTACACAAAGGCATTTTTAACGTGGTTTGCTCTAGAAGTGCACAAGGAAAAATTCAAGCTGACTTGCATGCATTCAAGTTTGCAGCATATGCATAACCCTTCCGTTTGCTAAAAGAAAAGCATTGTTGTATTTGGAGGTAAATTTAGGACCTACTCGAAATAAATTTCACCTTTTGAAACTTTGGTTAAGTTGTGAAGAAACAACTTATCAGATACACAGTTACTGGGCTTTCCATGAAAATATTTGCTCTCTAATTCTGGCTCATGTATCCATAGAGTTACACACAGTGAATGGGATGAAGTTAATAATCTTTTGTCAAATTAAGGCCTTACAATAGAAAAATCTGAAAGCCTTGCAGATTGCCTTGTTCTGTGAACAATAAAGATGGTGCAGATTGATTTCCTGTGAGTCCAATGATTAATGACTTGTGAGAGAAGAGCTTTTCTGGCAGTGAGGATATTTAAGAAATTCTCTCCCTTATATGGTTTCACTTGTAAGTCTCCCCTCAGGAGAATGCCTCTAAGATACTTTTGTTCTTTTAAAAGCCTGCTTTTATGTAGGAACTAAGGCTAGTACCCATTATCTGATTCTCCTGCCAGGATAGGGATCCAGGCCTTAAAAGACAGGTTGTGGAGCAAGTCCTGGCTTCCCCTCAGGTTTTCAGTTTTAAAGTAAATGACTTCGATACAAAAAATTATCAGGTTGGAATGAAATGAGCAGATATCGCCGTGTGGGTGGTCGATGGGGAAGCTGCTGCTTATTCCAGGGGGTGCCTGGTAGCTATGGGACCCTCGGCGGTGCTTCTCTGGCACCTTGCAAGCCAGCCCCCTCACCCATGCGATAAAATACACGCAGCCACTCTCACACTGAGCCGGCCGGGCTCAGGCGATGCTAGAGACAAATGAGAAAGAGGCGGCCTCCTGTCCAAGGCATCGAGGGTTTATTCAGACGCCAATGAGTCCAGGACGAGAAGGGACCCACTTCCGTTCCACACACACTTTTCAGGGGTAGAGGAGGGAGGCAGGGCATACAGGATCACCCAATGGGAATACAGAGGGGGCCGGGTCACATCCTATTAAGGGATACAAGGGGGTGGCTGGCTGCCTGCCAATCACACAGACCCGAGCTCCCTAGGGTCACATGATCGATGGACGAGGCTTGTCCCACTGAGAACAGGTATACCTTTAAGCCCTGAAGCTTGTCCACCAATGGCTTCTGTTTATATCTGGGCTTTTAGGCCCCTCAGCCTCGGCTGCTGCTCGTGCAGGCGATGCAGCATCCAGACATTAAGGGGAATGGGCAAATAAGATGCAAAGTTGCTTTCAAATTTGTGTTTCAGGTGTCTGGTTGTAGTTTGGCTCTGGCAGTGGATGAGTGGGGAGAGGAGGCAGAAGTATGATCAAACAGCAGCAGGGAGAATTCCCAATAAATCCTAGATGATCTGAAGTGCAGGTGAGATGTAGTGAATCCTGCAGCTATTGTTAGAGGCACTCCTGCCCCCAGTCTGTAGTCTTTCCCTCCTCAGAAAGGTTGTAGAATGGCATGTGTGCTCATATTTCTGTTCATTTTGGTCTGCCAGAACTGCCCCAAAATGTTGTCCATGAAGCAAAGCTGTGACAGAGGAGCAGAAATCCAGAAGATCAATGTTAGAATCTTTTGCAGCTCTTTATTTCTTGAATGTGAGTCACACCCCTTTGATAGAGAGAGCGTTTTTACATCTGGTCCTGTAGAAACCACAAGATTTGGTAACTGATTTGGAAATCCAGGGGTTGCAGGTAGCAATGTTAGTTTCTGCAGAAATACAGATCATCAACATGTGGTGCAGAATATAAAGATGCATTTAGCAGGATCTCAGGCCAGTCAGCAGAGTTCCCCATCCCCTGCTGAGATGGTGATGGCCCAACACTTGTCATTGAATGAAGCAGAGTGTGTGAAGCTGTAGAGGAGTCAGCTATAAAGTTGATTGGTCTAGTGCATGAAAGGCAAACCAGCTTTATTTTCCTTACAGGTTTTATTTATCTTGCTCAATAGGTCTTTCCTCAAGATGTTTTCCATATTTAATTCATAGTCTGATGAGTCACCTCTGGTTCTATTCTGAAATGCGTAGGCTCTATGTATTTCAGAGGGAAACTCTTCTGTCTGAATTGCTTTGAGGGCTTTGTTGTCTTTGCTCATTTAGACTTTGGAGAAACAACTTACCTCATTGGTTCTTCTGATCACCAGCCATGTAAAAGATTACAATCTGTTTAGCTTTCCAAACAGAAATCACTGCATTGTTTATTACCATTGGAGTGAATATTGTGGAAAGGTTGTCTGCTCTCTGATACACTTGCAAAAGAAAATTCTTGTGTGTTTCCAGGAAATGAAATCAGTGAGATTTTTCAGAAGTCTGGGCTATGGTTTACGACTCAGGTCCATTTTTGTATCTTTGAAGATGAGCCCTAGAGTGCATAGCCTGTGTGCTGTGATGCCTTTTTAATTGGAACTGACCTATCACTTTCTTTTTCAGAGCCCTCTTGGTAGAGCCCAAGCAGCCAAGAACAAAGGAAACAAATATTTTAAAGCAGGAAAATATGAGCTAGCTATTCAGTGTTATACTGAGGCTATCAGCCTGTGCCCTCCTGAGAAAAACCTTGATCTTTCTACCTTCTATCAAAACAGAGCTGCTGCCTATGAACAACTGGTAAGAAATTAAAGACAATTATGTGTTTATTATAAAAAGTAGCATTATCGTTTTTGTATTTTGTCACTTTCATCCACTGAAAGGTCCCAAGTGATAACATCTGCTGCCTTCACAAGCGGATGCTGTGGCAGCTTTTTTCAGCTCATCATACTTTTCTGCATATAAATAAAATTATTTTCTGTTAACCACTCTCAGTCTATCTTACATAATTCTTATGCATTCTTTTCTTCTAAGACAAAGTTTTAATTTCTTGTTCTCTGGAACAATTTTCTTGTGTATAAGTTAATTTTACTTCTCTCTACTTGGGTGTTTAACTGTGAGAGAAAGGTGAAAGTCCAAATATTTTGGAAGGATGCTACTTCAAAATTTAAACAAAAAAGTCACATAAATCCTAGTAAAGGCCAAGACCTAAATTTTGCGCATGGGGAAATAACATTTACTCGACAGCTGAGTATACTTGGTGTTATTTTAGAAGTCAACCAGTGTTGCTTATTATGGTATGGCGGATTTGCTTATGAGGTCGAGTTGGTGAGCTGTATAGAGGAGTGGAAAAGTTGCCTTTGTACAGTCTGAAGTATCAAGTGTGAGACTGTGCTTACATAAATCTGGTGTTAGAGGAGAGATAAAATAGTTCTTGTCTAACACAAATTCATGCCGTAATGAATCCCGATTGTATGTGGTTCCTCTATTAGCAAAGCCTGGTTTGATAAATTGAAATAACTTTTTTTTTTAAGAAGTGTTTTCACACTTCTGTAAACTTGTTTATTTTCTTTATATTCCCATCTTTTTTCTTCTAGTTGTTTTACACCAGTCTTTCAGTCCTGGTGTTACCTCCTGCAAGCATCTTTGCATCAACTCATTGCGTTCTCCCATGGGATTTGTGCACTGTCTGGTGTAGTATTTCTGTAGGAATCCCGTTTCTGGTGCAGGTGGTTTGCGGTGGTGCCCAGGCAGTTTCTCCCTGAGGCACATGCAGAAGCAGAGGCAAGGCGGGAGAAGCGGAGCGTCGGGAGCCGCAGCCGCCGCTGGGCGCGCGTGACCCCGGAGCTGGCTGTGGGAAGCCAACACAGGGAGCTGAGTGGGGCCTCTCTCACGGTGCTGTTTTTCTGCCCACAGCAAAAATGGACAGAAGTGGCACAAGATTGCACAAAGGCTGTTGAGCTTAACCCGAAATATGTCAAAGCTCTCTTCAGACGCGCGAAGGCCCATGAGAAGTTAGACAATAAGAAGGAGTGTTTAGAAGGTGAGTGGCTCATGCTGTGTATACTTAAAAGTGGAATTAGCTCTGCTGCTTTGGAGATGGCAACTTCTGGAATTGTTTTGTTTTTACTTCTGTAGCTACAGTAATGAAGAATTATTTATTTAAAACCATTCATAGCTTCTGCAAATACATATTCTTCACTTGTCAGAAGAAACCTTTTCATATTTCTCAAGCTCTCATCTGCTTACATCTGAAATAACTGCTGAGAAATTCATGTTACTGTAGCAACTCAAGGTATTCTTTTTCCAGGAAACTCCTTCACTTTAGAATAGAATTCATCTAACATGAGGAGTGGATAACCAGGAAAACAGTTATTCTATTTCCATGCACTAAACAGACTTTCTTCTTCTCTGTTTGTTTTAGAGAAATTATACTACTACAGAAATGAGGGTGTTTTTGCAGGTAGAGATACATGGTTAGAAATAAAAGCATTACAGTAATTTAAATGCATTGGACAGGTATTAGAGGGAAAACAGCTTCAGTAGCATTTTGTTCTGGTGCATAGCTTATGAAAACCAGAACAGATTGAAATTTCTTTTTTTAATATTAATACTATGTATTCGGCAGAAATTACTGTGTCGAATCCTTCCAAGTGCTATTCCTAAACAGAATACATTTTGAACTGTCAGGAAGATGTAACTGAGAAGCCATGGAAATTAAGAACTACAGGTCAGATGTGTTGTCTCAGGGCACTTTTGAACTTCAGTACACTGCTTGTGTTTGAAATTACCCGTATAAATTTCATCAAGTGAAATCATTCCTGCTGATGTTAAGTTAAAAGACGAAGGAAATTTTCAGCAGTGCTCATTATCAAAGAAGGACAGGAAAAAAGGCAGTGCTTTGGCTGGCAAATCTAACTGTTAAATTAGTTTCATTGTGTGTAACGGCTAAGAATTAGGTCTGCCAAATTAGAAGGTAAATTAGATGTGGAAATTTTATCTATCTGTTTTATCTGCTGGCAGAGTGCCTTTATGCCCTTTAAGACCATAGTGACTAGAAAAGGACAACTTCGTTCATTTAGTGCACTCCTTTGCAACCACTGTGTATCAGCTACACTTCCAGAGTGCTGTAATAAAATCTAAGCCTTATGTAGCTGCCAGGTGATAAAAGCCCCAAGATCAAGTGTCCCTGGGACAGTAGGACAGTTTTAAATATAACTTCTTTTTAGTGTTAATAGCAGTAATGTTAGTGACAATTATTTTCAGCCTTGATTTGTATTTGATTTTTCGCTTGCAGTTTTTTCAGATCTGAAGCTTTCTTGCTTTTTTTTTGAACTACACTGTTTTTATAGAACTCTGCTTTTACCTGCCGTCCACATATAACCAGTAAAATCCCAGGAAGCAGGGTATGCCAATGTAGTGGAGGAAAACAAAACCAAACAGACCTCAAAACCCCAGCCACTACTAGCAGAAAACTCCTCCAGTGATCCTTGGCAGTATAATTTGGGAAGATGTTGCTGCTGCAGCCAAGCCTGGATTGCAGCAGTCTTTAGGCAGAGTGTGTCTGCTGGGGTTGTATAACACGTTCTTTCTGGGGGTACCATATTTTTCCAGGGACTCTGATGTGCTTCCTGACCATGCCAGAGTTGCAGGGAGTTTCTGTATAAATGATGGCTTAGTAGTTCCTCTAGCAGTGTAGAATTAGAGAAATACAGTAAAGCTCCAGGGTAAGACATTTGCTTTTCAAGCATATTCAGACAATACACTGCTTGAATTTCAAGTCCAGGCTCTGTTCATCTTCACTGATGTTTAAATGAAAACTAAACAGGGAAAACCCATGGTAGCATTGCATTAAGTGGAGGATCCAGAGAAACTGTGTGTGGTAAGAGTGCATTTCACACTGTGAAGCTTCACTCGGGCAGCAGTGTGTTAACATTTGCAGAGGTTTCTCTGTGTGAATGAAAGCCATGTGATGGGGGCTGGCACTTTAAATAGGCCTGCAAGGTATTTCTCCTTGGTTCCTTCCAAAGTCACGGAGGTGAGAAGAAAGATTTGAGATAGAATATAGGAAGATTTCTTAAACTGAGAAGTAAGTGAGATGTGATGGGACTGAATGTGAATTTTAGAAGTAGGAAATAAAGACCAGTGCCAGAAGAGAAACTGTGTTAGCACTTTCGATGCGAACATCATATGAACATAATTACTCTCCTCAAAGTTTCAAAATGGTGAAAGCCCCTGATGAAAGTACATTTTCACTGTTCATTTAAGTGTGTTTCTAGATAGAAACATGAGTAGAAAAATAAATGTAATTTCTTTTCCTTCACTGTCATGGAGCCCTTTTATCACAGAAAGATCATTTTGGATGCAAATTTGTGTCTCAAAAAATACAGTAAATACAGCAAATTGGAAACAGAGGCTTTTGCCTGAGAACTGGATGTGTACTAGTTTGGCAGTGCCTCATTGTACTCAATAGCACATTTTAGTGTACTCCAGTGACTATCAGAATTCCTTTAATCTCACTTCTGTACGTTGTTTTCTAGATGTCACTGCAGTCTGCATTTTAGAAGCCTTCCAAAACCAGCAAAGTATGTTATTAGCTGATAAAGTTCTTAAACTCCTTGGAAAAGAAAAGGCCAAAGAGAAGTACAAGGTAGGACTTGGGATATTGCTGACTAATTGTTATTTCACCTGACCAGTTGTTGAAAAGTTGGTTGTTGGCATTCTGTCAGTTGTTGTAAACAAGTCACTGTCTTCATCTGCTGAAGTGTAAGGAGTGACACAAACTGGTTTCTACAAGGCTGCCTTTGTACCAGTGTTATTTTCCTTTGGGACCTCTCCAAAGTTTTTGGAACCTTGACAGGGAAGAGTGATCTACTTCTAGCAGTTGTTTCCCTTTAGTAATGAAATTTGTTGTGACATTCAGGAGACACCCTAAGTTGGTGTGCTGCCCTGCACAGGGCTTTTCTGAACTTGCAACTTCGTGGGAACCGGGTGTGTTGGAGCAGACGTCTATGCATGAATGCTTGGAAACTGCAGAAGAGAGAACTATGGAAGCATGGGGTAGCCAGGAGCAGTCATTTTAAGTGGCTGTACGTTTACAAAAACACAGGACAGGTACAAATACCTGAGACAGGTATTAACATGTTCTTGCTTGTTATTAAAGCATTCTTGCTGGTTTTTTTATGGTGTTTAAAGTACTGAAGTCAGTGTTGGTTTTGAGATGCTGAATTTCTTTCCTACAGAAATTCACCTAAAGTGTGGTGTCGAGGTAACAACAAATTTTGTTATGAGTGTGGTGGACGGAGCATCACAAGATAGGTGTGCTTCAGAAGAGTGCATTCAGTGTTTTCCTGCAGGAGAGGTTGAATTGTAATTCTGGTGTGCAGTTTATTTTGAGCAGGAAGTATTTTTTGGCTGTAGAAAAGATTCATTACCTGAGAGGTGTTGCTTCTGGGACTTTAGGTAAAATGTGTGGTGTCTGGGCCAAGTTCCACACAGAACTAGGATATTACCTCATTAGTCTCCATTGTAACAGTGACAGCAGCTTCTCTTGGACAAGTTGGAGAAAAGAGAAAGCTGCCACTCAGAATCTGCTTGAATTTGGGCTCATGCTTAAACCACTAGCTTGCATTTTTCACCCAATTTATGTGCACACCCAATGCTGTAGTACATCTACCCAATGTCTTAGGATATCCTAAGAGTCCTTATTTCTAGCCACACAATCACCCTCCTCCCCCGAATATCATCACTTTGTTTTCACTGGTGATGCGTATTGCATTGTGATCTGAAGCTTAAAGGATCCCTAAACATCAAACTGGCAAATCCAAAATATCAGGCTATCAGATGAGATAGTGAAAGTCATACATTGGTTCTTCCATCAGTTTTTTTTAAATAACCACATTTGTTATCCATTTCCATCTTTACCATCTGATCTTACCACCTAATGACTTGGAATTACCTCTCTCTGTTTCAGAATCGGGAGCCTCTGATGCCCTCTCCACAGTTCATTAAATCCTACTTCAGTTCTTTCACAGATGATATAATTTCCCAACCTTTGCTTAAGGGTGAGAAATCAGATGAAGATAAGGACAAGGAGGGAGAGGCTTCTGAAGTAAAAGAAAAGTGAGTGTACAGTACAGCTGGGAATTGTTTGGTACTGGTATTAAGTTTTCGGTGATTTGGACATTCTGCTCAGTGTAACGTGCTGCTGTTTGTGTAGTACTTTTCATGGAGATTCCTTTGATATAAATGATACCAGTATTGCAAGTGAAACCATAGTGAAGGCTGGCTGGCTAGTTCCAAACTTGCGCTAAACAGAGCAAGGACAATGAGATTGGGAAAATATGCTGAATATTTACTACAGTATCACGGTAAATCTTTGGAATGGGGGAACTGGAGAGGGCTGAATGATGCTTCTTGGGAAAGGAATATTTTATACTGAAGGAGCATTTCCAAGGAAGCTAGCCTTTGGACTGGCAGGGAGAAGATGAGCTAGGAAAAGGGGATTTTTAGACGAAAATATGCATTTACAGCAACTGAGGCTGAAAGGGTCTTTTATATTTCTGGAATCAAATTGCCCATAAATGAAAAGTTTGTGCTGGCGTAGAAAAAACTTGGTTTTGTGGTTTTGTTTTGTATTTTTTTTAGTGGAGCCTGAGCACCACGTAGGTGGTTCTTTAATTTACTATGCTACTTTCCAGATTATTTTTGGAAGATAGCAGTGCTGTCAGTTTGGAAACCATTGCAAACAGCATTATGATTTTTATATTTTTTTTTAAGTAAGAGAGAATGTCCTGATCTACAGGCAGATTCACTGAATCCAGGACACAGCTGAGAACAAGGCAGTGCTGTAATTTTTGCTATTAAATCCTTTCTTCCACACACAAGCTGCACATTGCTAGGTTTAATATTTCACTTTCCTGTCCATTAATTCCACCCTCTTGTTTTAAAGCAGAGATTATTGCTGTTCTTCATGTGAAAAAAAACCTCAAGGGACAAATGAAGCTCACATCCAAAAGCTTTAAAACATTCTTCTTCTTTATTTCCAGTGTAATTTAGCCAATTTTTGTGCAAATTGTTTTCTGTCTATGATGGCTCCATCCAGGAATGGATGTTCCAATGGAACTATGCTGGTGTTGTAAAAGTATAGCACAAGTTAGTATTTGTAATTATTTGATGAAACATCTGAATGGAAATTGCAGTGTTCAGTGGATGCATGTATATATACAACTGTTCTTACATCATTTACAGCTCTGGCTATTTGAGAGCAAAACAATATATGGAAGAAGAGAACTATGACAAAATTATCAGTGAAAGCACAAAAGAAATTGAAGCAAAGGGAAAATACATGGCAGAAGCTTTGCTTCTGCGAGCTACTTTCTACTTACTTATTGGCAATGCAAGTGCTGCCAAACCAGACCTAGATCAGGTCATCAGCATGGAAGATGCAAATGTGAAGGTAAGACTCTGTCACAGCTGGATTGCAGTCGGGATTGAGAAGTTAGATGATAAACTTGCAATATGGCTCAAGAAATTGTTTATCCAAATTTTCAGATGTGTTAATGGGGGTATTCTGGCTTATTTACTGGGTTTTTTAAGGGCTTGTTGATTTTTGAGACAGCTGTACTGAGTAGTGCAAACTAAAGGTGATAAGTAGTACGAACTAAAGAACGAGGGAAGTTGAATGAATTGGAGGCTTATCCACTCTGGATAAGTGAAAAACCTTAATTGCAGTTGCATATTCAGCTGCTTCAAAAAACATTGATGTATTCGTAAACATAGGAGTTGAGAAGGATTTTGGGGGGGCTTGGAAATCCACAGAGATGGAAGCATAGGCTGACATTTTGAAATTAAATAAAGGGAGTCAATTCATTTAGGGTCAATATGAACCTTATTCCTGCTTAGAATAATTGAAACCTGTCAGTGGGAGAAACTAGTCAAATGAAAAATTTATTGGGATTGTAATGAGACCTTGAATGTGGAGAAACACTGGAGTGGCTGATGTTTCCCTGACCATTTTTTGCAGCTGCGAGCCAACGCTCTGATCAAGCGGGGCAGTATGTACATGCAGCAGCAGCAGCCTGTGCTGTCCACTCAGGACTTCAACATGGCTGCTGACATTGATCCTCAGAATGCTGATGTTTACCACCATCGAGGACAAGTAAGAAACCTTAGAGATTTGGTCCCAACACTTGGCTATTTCAGTATATACTAAAAAGAAAACCAGTGTCATTGGAGACACTTTATACTGTTCGCGGCAGAAAAACACGAACTCCTAATTGGGAACTTTTGTGGAATAAGCAGTCTGTTTTTGAGGTTCAGGTCAGGCAGAAGCAGTTTATTTCTATAGCTATAGGAAAGCCCTCTATCAGTAGGAGCTCTGACTTGCAAGTACTGGGGCTTGTGTACATTTACAGCAGATAAAAGCTGTTCTGTGAAGGGGCCTGGATGGCAGAGCAGCATCTGCACAGCAGGAAGCTTTGTTGCAGCGGAGGAAATGTGTCCCTGATAGCTCCTGCGGCACTGTGGCCTGGACTTGGATCTGTTCAGCTCATCCCTCTCTGCCCTGTGACACTGCTGTGTCCTTGACTAATTTCTAGCCCTAGAGAAGCCTGCTGCCACAGACCTGTAATATGTATAAATGGCGCTGGAAGTAAAAAAGGAACACTAGCATATGCAGAGAGGCTAAGTTGTATTTGTGAGGAAGACTTCCGTGGATCAAAGGTCTTTCTCCATGAATTTGTTAGACCTGTTTAGTGCTCAGAAATGAAAATGGTGCTATGGGTTGACTGAAGGGAATGAAAGTTATCTGCAGATTGAAAATCAGTGTTTTACAGTAGCTTCACATTTAGTAAGAGAATGATGAAGTGAACTCTGCTCCTGTGGAGGAATAAGAATGTCAAAACAAAACCAAACAAACCCCAGCCAAACAAAAGAAGTTGAAATGCAAGCTGGAAAAACTGAAATGTTTCAACATCCAAACAGTCCACAGATACTGACTACAGAGAGGCAAAACAACTTCAGAAAATACGGCATAATTTTGGAGACCGGACATAATGCTGATGCAGTGATGGCAGCAGTCTAAAATGCAAACATTCTCAGTCCCTACACAGGGTCATTGCCTGCTTGTGTAGGTAGCCAAAGTTTCACTGGTGGCTTTGATAATATATTATGACAGTGATTTTTAGTTATGGGTTTTATAGGTTTCCAGACAGTTCTACAGCTGAGCAGGAGATGATATGAGTAACTGACGCTAAGTGAATTATCATGTAAGTGTCTGAAGCACAGATGAAATAGAGAAATAGGATTTTCTTTCATTCTGGCTAGCTGAAAATCCTGCTTGACCAAATTGAGGAGGCTGTGGAAGACTTTGATGAATGTATCCGACTGCGACCCAATTCTGCCTTGGCGCAAGCACAGAAATGTTTTGCTCTGGTAGGTAACGTCCTGGGGTTTATCTGGGTGCTTTTTCTTTAAAGAGTTCTGGAAAACACTGTGTTTCTCTGGTTTATTCCAATTTAACAGGAAAGTAGGGCAGCAGACATCTCTGTCTTTTAATAATAAGGTAAAGGAATAATGCAACAGTTTCTTCAGTTGAAGTATGGGTTTGCTGCTTTCCTTCTGAAACATTTGTTGTTCAAACAGTAGAACATTTTCTCTGTTTTGTGGGAGTGGATCAGAAATCTTGATTCTAATTGGAGCACATAAAATTGATTTTAATAAAGCTTTACTATTGTGGAAAACAGTCATCACCAAGAAATTGGAAACAACTATTTCAGGCTAGTACAATGACTCAGTGTGCAAGGATCTTGTCAGGACAGCTTTGCATAGTGTGAACAAGGAGGAATGCCAAGTTCAGAATTTCTAAGCATTTGAAATAGAGGGAGGCTATCACAATTATCAGGCCTTATGACTTCCTTCTTTCACCCGTTTTCCTCTCCGAGTCCAGACACTTGGACATGTGGTAGGTTCCCAAAACAAGATTTGGTAGGATGTACAGGCATGTCACCTTCTGGAACTTAGCACAAAATCATACAATGGCCTGTGTTGGAAGGAATCTCAAAGATCATCTCGTTCCAGCTCCCTGTCATGAACAGGGACACCTTCCACTAGACCAGGTTGCTCAGAGCCCCATCCAACCTGACCTTGAACACTGCCATGGATGAGGCATCCACAGCTTCTCTGGGTACTGTTCCAGTGTCTCACCACCTTCACAAGAATTTTTTCCTAATACCCAGTTGAAACCTGCTGTCTTTGAATTTGAATCTGTTCCCCCTTGTCCTGTCACTACATGCATGCTCTTGTAAAAAATCCCTCTCCGTCATTCTTATAGGCTCCCTGCAGGTATGTGAAGGCCACAGTTAGGTCACCCCAAAGCCTTCTCTTCTCCAGGCTGAACAATCCCAATTCTCTCAGCTTATGTAAAATAAATTTGAAATCTTATGATGCAGGCAGCTCTTGGGGAGGTGGGTAGAGGCCTGATCCTCCTTTTTTTTAGGAGGTGTAAGTTTTTGGTGATGGTGTAATTTTTGTCTTTTATTTTTTTTCCTTGGAATAGTATCGCCAAGCTTATACAGGAAGTAATGCTTTGACTGTGCAAGCAGCCATGAAAGGCTTTGAAGATGTCATTAAAAAATTTCCAAAGTGTGCTGAGGGCTATGCACTCTATGCTCAGGTATGTTTTTCTCTCTCTTAAAGAAAATGCTGCATTCTCTTGTACTTTTTGTCTTGGATATAACATTTCTTCAAATAACAGATGAAGATTTTTGACACTAAGTTCTGAGAGAACACATGCTGTCTGGAATAAGCTACTTGCATTTATGATTATGGGTGTTCTGGGGTGGAGGGAGTACAGGGGGAATTGGTGGAGCAGGATATAAGTAATGAGAGTTGAGAGTGGTTATTAGGAGACAGAGGTCATTCCTGCATGCTTCCCCCCTTCCTGCATGTGTGTGGCATCTCAGCTGGTGAATGTCAGAGATTCTCTGGGTAATTCGAGAGTCAGATGTGTGGAACTAGAGCGAAATTTTTGTTCTGCTACCATTGGCATGTAGTGGTTCAGAGCAGCTGTTCAGAGTGCACTTGTAACAGAGACTGTAATTTCTTCTCTAAGAACATGCTGCTGGTTTTAGGAAGCATTAGACATTCTGATTTTAAGTAGGTTAGCAATATATATGCATTTCCTTCTGAAAGAAGTGTATTTGAAAAAGGAGGAGTTGAAGCTTGCAGGTACAGACTTTTAGAGTGGTTTTTATTTACAGCACACAGCGCGTTGCTTGTGGATCTCCCATTACAGGTGACAGTGTGGTCAGTAATTTGTGCACTTAAAGCACAAGCTTTCCAAAAAGCCTGGATTTTGAAACTTCACTCTGGTAGCTGATGTGCCTGGCCTGCTCTACGATAAATGAACTACATCCAATCTCACGTCGTCAATACAGTTTTAATTAGAATTAGCTGAGGGCAGAGTGCACGCTTTGGTTGCTTATTGACAAACAGGTTTCTCTTTCGATTCAGGCACTAACTGATCAACAGCAGTTCGGCAAGGCTGATGAAATGTATGATAAATGCATTGACCTTGAGCCAGACAATGCCACTACATATGTTCATAAAGGGTATGTATTGAGTTTGCAGTCCTTTTGGTCAAGAGCAGTCAGTGTATTTAGATGAATCAACCTGAATTGAATGTTTATGTTTAGAAGTTTAGCCAGGAAAGATAACTTTCTGAAAGCCTCTTTGTGCTCTTAAATGTATTTCTATATTTTCTCTTGACTAAGCTGCAAATAAGTTTCAGGAAAGTTTAATCAGTGTTCATTGCTAATTGAGTATCTACTTGAAGTATATCTGACTTTTCCTTTAGCCCTATTAGTTTCAGCTTTGTGTTGAAATTTTTTCTTTTATAGAACAACATGTACCAAGTCCTTTTGGGAAAAATTTGCCTTTCTTTAGAGTCATTAAAGCAGTAATGTGGCTTATTGAAAGTGACTTTCACATTGATGTTTTTAAAAGTCGTGAAGTTACTAAGTTACTGTGTACCTGCATTAGAAATTAAATACATTATACAATTGGGATGGTTTTGCTTACCATGATGAGGGTTTTGGGAGGAGTATGTGAAGTCTGAAATTTTCTTTCTCTTGTAGTTTACTTCAGCTCCAGTGGAAGCAAGATTTAGACAAAGGATTAGAACTCATAAGCAAGGCCATTGAAATTGATAACAAATGTGATTTTGCATATGAGACCATGGGAACGATTGAAGTGCAAAGGTAATGCTGAATCACAGTGTTCAGAGCTCTTAGTTACTTCTGAAGTTACAGTAGTTCTTTAAATTTCCCATGGATCCTAAGTCTTGAGATCTTCTCCCTGGTGTCCTATAAGGCCAGCTCTTACCCAAAGTCCTGATTTCTGTTCTGTAACTCTTAGGTAAAGCCCTCCATTCTCTGTGGCATAATTCTGATTTATGATCTGACAACTTCTCATCACCAATTTCATACTTAATGGACAACATGCAGATGAGTCTGTGTATGTTTAAATACCTCCCTTCTGCATTTACAGTGACTTCCTTAATTGTTACCTGGCTTTCTGTGTATCTGATGTTGTCCTTGGACATTGTGGGCTCTCTGTACTGAGGATCCTGTGCTGTTTTCTCCTGCAGCCAACAGGACTCCACTTCACAGTTCTTGGGGGAAAGAGGAATGCACTGCTCTGTAACATTGTATTGCAACTGTTCAAAGGTTTGGGGTGTAGCTGACTGTACAGTCGAGTCTTTTTTTAATATGTCTAGTCCTCTAAAGGACAGAAAATTAAACTATTGCCATGAGAAATTTTGCAGGCATTTCCTATTTAAATAATATGCTTCTGTCTGTGCTAGTTTTCCTCTTTTCTATACTAAGTCCTTTCAGGGGAGATGAAAGTTCATTCAGTTGCCTGGCTTTATCTTTGTAGTGAACTTGGTGTCCTGTGGAGAACATTTTATCCTGCGCCACCACCCGTGGGGGCTCTCAGGAGGAAGGCTGTTTCACAGCTGTCCTAGTTGCTTAGGCTTAGTGACAACTTCTCTGAGTTTACTCAGCATCGCCACAAGTTCTTTTGGTGGTTCCTCCCAAAGCCCTTTTAAGTTACTAATGGTGGAGAGTGTAAGTCTTGGAAGAAAAAAGGGGTTTTAGAGATGACAAGTTTCCTTTGGCAGTTTTAACTGGGCTAAATTTTTGTTTATTTCAGAGGTAATCTGGATAAAGCCATTGAAATGTTCAACAAAGCTATCAACTTGGCCAAATCAGAAATGGAGATGGCCCACCTCTACTCACTCTGTGATGCTGCCTATGCCCAGACAGAAGTTGCAAAGAAGTATGGATTGAAACCACCAACACTGTAAAGAAACAAGGAGGAAATGACCTTCCAAAGTGAAGTTGCCCACTTCAGCCAGCCCTAAAGACGCTGTTGCAGACCATGCTGAATGGTGGAACAACTTAGTTTTTTCCCGTTCGTGGTGTTGTCATTTGCTACATCTGTTAAATGTTTAGGTGTTGTGGGAGTGGTTGTTCAAGGAAGTATGCAGTGCTGCATCTTGTTCCTTCTGCAGCAAAAACCTTAGAGTGTGTTAAGGGAAATAAAGTTGCAGGGGAACCAAAGGAACATATTTTGGCCATGCAAATAAAAACTTCACACTGGTTCATTTTGGGTGATTATGTTGTGGGCGATTTTTGCTTTATCAAATAATATTACAGCATGTGGGGTTTTTTCCTGTTGATTTTAAAGGTAATACTAGTCAGTGCTGTAAAATAGGTTTCTTTTTTATATCAAATTAATCCTTGAGGGTTGATTTTAATTTTGCAAAAATTAATTTTCAAACTTTAATAATAGAGGGTTTTTTTAAGTCAGTTGATGTGGAGACGATCCCTGTAAATATATGCAAGCATGCACAATCTTCCCTTAAATCCCCTTCCACCCTCTGCATAACTTACTTAGAAATAGTCCTGTGGCAGCTATTAGGGAATTAATTTGATAGTCCTTATTCTCACCCCAGAAAGCCCTAGAGTACTGCATAGGAGAGCTAGGAAAAAGGTTGGCTGGGGAAGGAGGTCAGGTAACATTGCTTCAGTGTAGACTTTGCTGGAAGAAAGATTGTATTCCTGTGCAGCAGTCCTTACTTGAATGTCATGGGAAATTGTTCTGGAGGGTTCACAGGGACTTTCAAGAACAGAAAGCACTGCTGGGAGTCAAGCTCCAAAAGGTAAGGTCATGCTTGGCATATAATCTTTGTAATCTCTGATGCTTTTGCATAAACGTAGCAGCTGATAGACTATCTAAATTCTCTTTGGTCTCTAGAGGCTGCTGGGTTACGATCTCCTCCTTTTAAGAGCCCCTTGGTAGGATTAAGTGAGATAAGGAACAAAGCATAGGTTCAAACTTCCAATAATGGATTTGGAATCTGCACTCATTTCCTTGTTCTGTAGACCCTATCTTGTCCAAGATTACAAATACTGTAGAAAGGAAGCAGTTGTGCTGCAAACAGCAGATGGGCAAATTATGAATTCGTTTTCCTCTTGTTAGGAACTTCACAGAGGGCCTTCTTGCTTTGGGTTGATCTTTCAGGTGTGGAAGTCAGTCAGTCCATCTTGCCTTTCCCTGGATTGATGTGGCTGGACAAACCTCATGCAAATGATGTAGCTTAATTTATGACACACTAGTTTGGGCTTTTTTCCATCCTGAAATCATAGATCTGTTTGTGGTGAATTGTCTAAGGTATTTAACCTTTTAAAGAAATGAATGATGCTGTAGTCAAACTGTCTTGTTCTGTAGTTGTGCCACCATACAGCAGCAGCTTGCATTTTCAACTTGACCTTCCTTTCTCCCAGCAACTACAAGTTGGGTATTCAAATGGTGGAGAGTAGACATAAAGATTTAATCATTATTTTAGTAGCTCACTAGGTGATCTGAAATCATAGCATTGGTGTAGAATTGAAGATGTGGGAAAGTACTGGCAGCTTCTGAGGGCACTGAACCTAACAAGTGTCAAATGTCTTCTCCAACTTCCAATCTCTGCGTCAATTACCTGAGAACAAAAATACGCCAGACTGATGAGTCCTGTTCTCCAAGGAGTTTTTATTCGCATGGCCTTATTTACATTAGCATTTTCTCCTCATCACCCCATCTGTACCCCATTCCTTACCCCACCCAATCAATTAAGGGAAAAAAGCATGTGCTGTCAATTACTAGCATTCCAAATCATCACAGACTTTTGCCTGTTCTTGAACTAGTTTGAAACTGCACTGAAAGGATGCATTGTCTGTAATTTTTTTGTAAATGACATATCACCTGTAAACTGAAAAAATAAATACTACCTTCAAGTATCTCTCTCTGACATGTATAAGAATAGGTTTTGATGAAAGTGTTCTCTGCAGTGGTGAGCTCTGTGCTTATGTTGTTCCAAATCTAGAAAGAACTGATAATTGACTGACTCCTTGTCATCTTTTCTCACTTCAACCTTTAAGAAAGAATGAGGAGGAGATGTGGCATCAACAAATCCGATCTCTGCTTGCTTCCGTCACCCACAGAGGTGTGGTCTTGGGAGGTGAAGATTGCAGGGGAAAGGAAGTCGAGCCAGGAAGGCTGGGAATCTGAGTAGCTGAGACCCTTTTAATGTGTGTATGCAGGTGCATCCCTGTGATGAAAGGAACTTTTAAAAAATGTCTGATACAGTTGAGGTTTTATTTTAAGACAGGTGTGCATGTGAGCTTTGAAGTGGAACAAGTATTACTGCTATTAAAAAAAAACACACGTTGAAATTGTGTAGGAAGCTAGGACTGAAGACTTGGATAAAGCCCATGTATCCTAGAGGGATACTCTGGGAAGCTGCTTCTGCATACAACTGTCTGGCAACTTAATTCTCATTGTGTACGATCTCTGTTGTTCACAGGGACAATGCTCTCTGGCACACAGTGTGCTTCTTGGGATGTTCTGCACAGGCCCAGGAGTTGGACTCTGGTCCTGATGGGTCCCTTCCAACTCGGTATATTCCATGCTTGTAAGCTGTGACTGGAATTACTAGGATCTAACTGCAGATGGAAAGGGAAGAGGGAACATACACTGAAGAGCTATACTGTAACTTACTCTGGAACTATCAAGAGCAGCTTAGATGGCAGCTTTAACCAGCCCGGCAAACCTAACACTGCCCAATTTTCTGCCATTTCTTTAACAATCATTTAAGTTCTTTTAGGCTGAAATTCTGGAACTGTTTCAGGGTTGTAACTGATTAGTTTCCTATACTCAGAGAATACTGGTGCATATGTGTCATATGGATACTTTAAAGTGCCTGTTTTCTACCTACACAAAGGTTGAGCGTTGGCTGCTTCAAGTATTATGGCTAAGAACTGACAGTGTACCTTTTTTTGGTAAAACCCTCACAAATTCAGAGTCCCATTTGTATCACTTCTGAGTGGAGCACACTGGAGACCCTATTAAATACCCTACTAAAACAAGGTGCTTAGAAGTTGTCCTGATAGACTGAAGAGAACTGAGTTCATGCCAGCTCTTCAGCTGAGTTCACCAAAGTAGCTTGTAACAGATTTTCATCCATCCTCTCCATTTGGGATTCCAGGGGAGGAGAGTTCAGACCACAGATTCTGTGACCTGTTGGACTGCACTTTGTGTTTGTCAGATTTAACTGGTCAGCCCATGAGAGTCCTGCACTACTTTAATCCTCCAAAGGTAGTATTTAGTTACTGCTGCATGTTGAACAAGTAGGGAGAGGGGAAGGAAAGAGATAAAATAGTTATTATGATTTAGAAGTTGGAGCCCAGCAATGGCCATCATGGATATGGGTTGTTGAATATGTGGGAAGCACTAATCTAATGCAGGAGACTTGGCTCAAATGGTAAATTGTTAATTTTTTAATATTTATTTTTCAACAAATAAACCTTCATTTCACCTTGTGCTCTGTGGCTTGTTTTTTAAGAGTTCCAGTGCAGTATGTACACCAAAATGCAGTGAAAAGTACAGACCAAAAACACCTGCTGCTACAGATAATGCCACTGAGTGGAATGGTGGATCTGGCTTTTGAGGGGAAGGATGTGCCAGGGCTTGGCTGGGCGTTAATTTTTGTTTGTTAAACACACACCAAGCTCATTGCGGAGAAGCCAAAGTAATGTTAAAAAACAAACAAACAAACAAACAAAAAAAGAACCCACCAAACCAAAAAACTGTGGGAACAGGAGGATTTCTGAACATGAATAAAAGGTAAGATGCTTTGGGGGGAAACGTGGTTAGCTGGAGCAAGACAAAACCTTCTCTTCCTCCCATTTTTGTATTTTGAAATCTCTTAGCCTTACTGCTGTTTTATGCTGTTGGAAAACTAAAAGATTATCAGTGAAGGCTGGTGAGTTGCTTCTTTTTTTCGTCCCAAGGAATAAAAAGCATAATTTGTAAATTCCTTTTACATCAAAAGATGTCTTCCTTCTAAAAAAAAAAAAAAACCCAAAAGTGCATCATGGTTGGCTGGTTTTCAGTGTTTTAAAGCTGTCTTTCAGAATCAGTTTGTTAATCTCCAGCAAAAGCAGCACAGTAAGGGGTTTTCTCTGCAGTGGATGGGACCTGCCCATGGTAGCAGTAAGGCATTCAAACATGGAGCAGTCTTCTGGGGGACAAGGAGCAGAAGGACTTAGTGCAACAGGTTTTCCAGCCTGCCTGACTCCCTCAGTCTTTTCCAGGCAGCAGAATTAAAACCCACTCAGGCATTCTATTAAGGAAGCAGTATGGAGAGCAAAGGTGTGGCAAGGTGTGAATTATTGTAACATCACAGTAACCCATGTCACTTCAGCAATGAACAGGATTTGCCATAAAGGAGAATTTAATACACAGATCCAGGCAAGACACATGAACCAAAACCTGTTACAGATTCTTCTATAGTAGCAGCTCTGTCTGGCAGCTTCTTGCGTTGTCCCAAGTAGTGCAGAGCAGAATTTGGCCTGTTTTGCTCAGTGTGTTAAATTTTAAGCTTCCCAAGTTAGAAGTAGGGCATTCAAGGACCTTGGTTAAGACATGTACATCTAGAAAGGACAGAGTGAGAAGAATCATGCTTCCAGATTTTCTGATAATTCACTGAAAAATTCATAAACCAAAGCTGACTTGAGAGGGAGTTTCAGAGAACAAGATTTCCATTTCTGTGTTCTACAAAAAAGCCCTCAAAAGGTAACTAAAACATTATGATGCATAAAAATCAGTGTTAATCACTGCTGTGCTGAACTGATTTCATCTCCATCTTTATCCTAGCTGTGAAATACTATGAAATATTTAAGTACGAGAAGAGATGTAAAAGTTGTATTTCAATCATTTTAGGATTGCACCAAGATTTTTGTTATGTGGTGGTTTCTTAACTGGCACATTTGGCAGTAAATTGTGGGGCAATCCAAAGATGAAGGTAACAGCCATTGTGACAGGTGAACCTTCCCTCTTCACCCAGCTTCACTTTTTCATCTCTACACCATAGAGATCACAACGCTTCTGGCTTAAAATGGGAATTTGTTGACGTATTTCTGCAAGTTTCTTTAGATCTGCAGGGGAGAAGAAAAGAGTTAAAAGAACAGCAGCCAAAAAGGAAACCAAAAAAGAAAGCTCCTGCCTTGCTCTGAGGTAAGACAGGGAAAATAGCAGCTTTCATGGAGAATGGGCTTGGAGGGCACTTCAAGTGAGCAGCCAGGGCTGAAGGAAGCCTCAGCTTTGCTCTGTCCTAAGGTGGCACCTTCTTCCTAAGGAAATGAACTAGAAGGGTACAGCTGTAGAGGATTGTCTATAGAACAGTACAGCCAAGTGTTGCTGGTTCTTGCTTTAAGCTGGCAAAGGTGGACAGGGCAGAGGAGCGCTGCATCAACTGTAGTTGCATGTGTAAGGCCACAGACTTAAAAAACTGTCTCTCCTTAGTGTCATGACCTGTACTCAAGGAAAAAAAGTGGGGAAAAACTCAAAACTTTTCCCTTACCTATATAAGGAAAAAAAGTGGGGAAAAACCCAAAACTTTTCCCTTACCTATATCTGTGTATACAACTGTTTCCTCAGCCCCAGCTTTGGCTATGACTTCACCCCTGCAAAATTAAGCACATTTGTTCACAGGATTAACACATTGGTCTCAAGGCATCAGTCCAGTTGCTGCTGTTTGTACAAAAAGGAGTTCCTACCCTTGATGCCTGCAGCAGTCCTAAAAATAGCATCATAGTCCATAACTCTGGCATGATAGAAATGGCTTCCAGGCTTTATATATGGCACCTTTTATATGTGACATACACATACTTAACATAAGTGTCTTTCAAAGATGAAGAGCCATGGTAAAAGCCACTCTGAGAACCACTGCCTCTGAGCATGCAACAGACCTCAAGGGGAAAGGAACAACCACGCTGGCAAAGATGAACACTTTCTCCTTTAGAGATCCTACTGGCTTTTAATAGGAGTGTACTTTTACTCTGTGTGAGCTACTGAACATGATTTATCATGTCTCCCCCAAGGGTTCTGTCACTGCTTTCATCACATAAAGTTAAAAGCTCAAGACATAGACAAAGTTTTTCTTACTCTGCAAACAACTGGAAGAGAACTATCAGTAGATTTATCTGAAAGAAAAACAACTGTCTGAAGATTTGGTCACTTTTACCTCCTGTGCACCTGCGTGACTTCTGCTCAAATCAGAATCTCTCTTCTCTAGCTGAAGACATTCTTCTTGTTCTTTCTTATGTCAAAGCAGTGTTGTTCTTTGAGGAAATGAGATAGTTCTGTGTAAGCTGTTTAAGATGATTCGGTTCTACACAGAGAATTACCATATGCATAGCATATAATGGGCTGAACTTCAGGGACAAGTTGACAAGGTCAGCAGTTCAACTAATGCTAAATCCTAGTACTAAGTAGCATCTTTACTACCAAAATGAATACATAGTCAAACTAGTCCTAGTTTGCTTCTTGTTTTTCATTTGGACTGTTTTAATTTATGATCTTGAGATTGTAGGCTCAAGTCTCATGTGCTTTTTACCAAGAATTTGCACTTTTAAGAGTGGATAGAAATGTAGGACTGAAGTGTGACTGTCAACTAAAATACTTTTTTAACCAAAAAAAGGTGGTGTTTTTTATTTTATTGAACTCACCATGGATTTACTACAGTGCTGTGCCCCCAGGCAACGTAAGATGCTTTTTCATCTCTAGCAGGAGATACAGTAGCTACGTAGAGTTGATTATCAACAGCTCTGTGTTCACAGAAAAATGAAGGAAGGGAGGGAAAAAGTGAGAAGATTTGCTTTTTATAATACCATTTAATTAAGCAGAAGAGAAATAATCCACTCTGAAGGACAAGCTATATATCCTCTAAATGACTAGCCAAAACTGTGAATGATACAAAGGTCAGAGAAAGAAGAGCCTGGAAAGAGAAGTCTCTAGCACCTGGCTCCAGAGTTAGTGCATAGAATATCATGTAATTCACAGGTTCATTCAGTATGTAGCAAAATTGACTGAAGCTGACCAAATGAAAAAATAACACTGCATTCAGGAATCTCAGAGTCTATTTCTACTCTACTCTGCTCTGTAATTAGAGCACTTCCCAAGCAGTTACTGCCTGTTCCCTCTAGAATTTGTGTGTGAAGGGTGCTTACAGAGCCATGGGAAAAGTTCCTTGAAGGGGCATAACAGGGGCTGGCAGGAGTAAAGGCCGAGAATTTCCTGCTTTTCTCCTTGACAGTAAAATAATTTTGGTGTCCCATGCAAGG
Source organism: Melanocharis versteri (assembly GCA_013397845.1). Lineage (NCBI taxonomy): Eukaryota > Metazoa > Chordata > Aves > Passeriformes > Melanocharitidae > Melanocharis > Melanocharis versteri. The sequence goes on along the minus strand of VZTG01000993.1, from coordinate 358,019 downwards.
CTTGAGGGATGGTACAGCTCCAATGGCAGAGTGGCCTGGCAGCACCACTTCCGACGCACAAGTGTCATTTGGAACACAAGAAAGTTCAGTTCCATGCACCGACACTCCTCTAGCACTGTGATCTTACCGTCCCCTTTGTAGGAGCTCCCAGTGAGCTGGTCCTGTTGTCATGTTAAAAGCCCCTGGATATATCAGCAGCTGGCAACCTTTGTTAGGAGACAATTAGAACCCACGCATCATTAAGAGGATGATGGTTTACCCTAGAGTGGCCCTTCACACTGAAACCCACAGTGAGGTTTCTTTCCATACTTCCCACCCTCTGCCCAAAATGGAACCCAACAGAGCCTGTCCACGCATAACAGGTTACATCAGCCAAGAGCTGTTGTGGGGATATCCCCAACTCCATCACTCCACCACCACATGTGGATCAGGAAGTGATGGTTGCTTTACTCCATGAGAGGAGTCACTCACCTGAGTAAGAGTCTTGGCCACAAGATGCATTTTGTGTTACCGGGTGAGGATAAGAATGCCTGATCACAGGGATCACCCAGCAGGTACCACCCAGAAACAGCCCTGCCCAGGCCTGGATTTAGGGCTGACCTTGCTCCCTGAGGTGACCCAGCCTCACCTTTCTGGCCGTAGATCTGAGCCATCTCAGCAAATCTCATGTCATAGCAGATGCCCAGGCCCACTTTGCAGTATGCTGTTCCCAAAACACAAGAGACAGCAGCCATTATCACTAGCACAAGTACACAAAACAATCACAAGATTCCCTGTAGCCATCCTACCAACTGTTATTTCACATGGCTCACAGCAACAAGAGGAGCTATATTTAAGTGTGTGTCCAACAAGCACTGGCTATTGGTGGAGGAGAATTCATGCTTCATGACGAGAGAAAGACTGAGAAGCATTCTTATCTACCCTGTAAGAACAGCCATTTCCACAAAATCATGTTGTATCATGTCTTTGTGTAACACATTCCTCTCTCATTTAGCTGCAATTTTTTTCAATTATTTCCTTTTCAAGAAAAGAAAGCACTCTCTGCTTTTCATGGAGTAAAAATACAGTCATGTACTTTCTTAGAGCATGCACATTGCAAGGAGGAGAAAGTGACTGTGGCAGACAAGACTCTTTGGAGAGCCCAGTGAACAGACTGTGTCAGTTTTCGAGCAATAGGGGGTGGGGAGGAGTAGGTATTTTGCTTTTTTATCTGATGTGGTTGATTCAAGAAGGCTGGAATGGGATTTTTGATTTAGTTAATTGTCTCCATTATTATATCATCCTCACGTGAAGTAATGTACCAGTGTAGCTGTTACATACATTCTTTTCTAAGCCATGTTTCATAAGAACCATTTTGAAGCTGTAACTGCTATAAAAATACAGTCACTTCTCTCCAAAAAATCAACAGGACCATTATTTAATTAAGGCAAGTGGGGTGACATGTTTCAACCCTTTCTACTCCTCTGTCCTTTTGCAACCACACTGCCTTTTTAAAAGTTTCAGAAGTGACCCAAACGCTCGAAGCACACTTAAACTACATTTGCCATGGTTATCAAATGCCCAATCTGATAGTCTCAAAATCCACTGCTGGGAAGGAGGAGGGGGAAGAGAACTCCAGAGTCACTGTAGAGTTACTGTAGTAGAACTCCTTAAAGAGAGGGCTTGTCATATACTCACGCGTGTCAAACATGGAGAAACTATTGCCTGGACTCAGTGTTTCAGACTCTTTGAACTGTATCTTCCCAGGAACATTAATGTCAAACAAATGAACCTGAAATTATACAATGATTAATAACAATTAATAACAATTTCTCACCTTGGTATTTGAGCCTCTTCAGGCATGTGCTTTCTACTGTTATCTAGACTACTCTTTTGTCAGGATCCAGAGTAAACATTGCTTAAGATTGTTAGATCCCCCAATGTTGATTCAAAGCATTTTCTTCTTTACAGAAACACCCATGTCTGGAGTTGCAAATACATGCAAAACAGCTAGATGTCTTGACCTAAGGATTTATCTCTAACATTTGAGTCCCATTCCTGCAAAACTGCTCAAGAAAATACCTTCACCGAGCCACAAAGTTCCCATGACTGAACAGAAACTGACTCTGGAGTTAAAAATGGGAGACAGTTTTCCAGAAGGCACAAAGCAATGTTGACGTGGAAGATGACAAACAAGTAAGCAAACATCTACCACAAACAGCAGTGACAGCTTAACTGTGGAACTTGGACTCTGCATGTCTGCTCCAATCACATGTATAGCACAAAGTATGTAAAGAACAGTATTTATCATAACAGAATGACTAAATCCATTGGGAAGCTGAGGGAAAATCCTGATCCCACTCAAGTGGCACTATGTTTTAGACTTAGGTCAAAGTACAGAGACATCTGAGTTGGATCAGATTTTACTCTTTATCATGGTTTTCCCAGCATATGGGGAAAGCCAATTATACCTTCTAGTATTTTGTCATCCTTATCCAGAACGAATTTATGACCACCTTTTGAAGTTGTGCTTACGTGCCTCAAATAAATGTTACATGAAATTTCATGGGTGATGGTACACAACTTATTATTAATGCAAGATTCTACTAACTTATATCACCTTTAAGTATGGATGAAATAATTCGTGCAACACTGCTGAGAAAACTTTTCATAACAATATTCTGCCATCTTACCTTCCTGTGCTTTGCCAGCAGAGCACCATCAGGCCCAAAGACAGTACATGTATTGTAGAGCTTTCCACCATCCTCTTCTGGAATGGATCCTTCGTAAAGGTGAGAACAGACATTTCCCCCACTGTATTATTTATGTAATTTTGATCCAATGGCAGTAACAGACATCGCCCATTTCTCCCCCAGTGAGATGGTCACCAAGAGTAAACTACCTCCAATGAGATATATGCTGCACTCCTTTGCAACTTCTGACAGCTTTTGTGTTGATTCCCCAGGGATCTTCTCTGCATACTCCTTAAAGTACTGGGTTCCATATGGAGAATTAAAGCATTCCTAGAATTAGATGAAAAAAAAAAAAGCTAAAATTCAGTAACACCACTACAATGAGATTTCAAACTAAGTTTTCAAACTCCTCTTTAACAATGTTCTCAAACAACCTTTAGTTACAGGAGTTTAGTTTATAGGAGCTCAGTAAGCAAATAAGAAAATGTCAGGAAGGCCAGAGAGACTTGAACAATTGCTGAAAATACAGCAGGTGTGTTTGTGGAGTGCATGCCAAACAGAAAATGAGCTAGGACTATCCTGCAAGCAGTAAGGCTAGCACATTCACTGCTCTGGGCTTAGCAAGGGATGTTCACATCAGAATGAGGAGCCAAGCTCCACCCAGCTCATTTGACGAGTTACAAGCTCAACAGATCCACTCAAAACTGTGAAATCCTCATGCTCATCCACAGCCCATGGTTTCTTAATTTTTAAAAGGACAATTGAAAAGGCATGCATTTCTCAAAATCACTCACTGTTTCGCTAAAACAGTCCTTTAAACACTATTTCCTCACAACTGAGCAGTGTCCTCCACCTCAGGCCCTAGTTAAAGATTTGCTATCCCTCAGAACCAAGCATGTAATCTTTACACAGTCAGATAAACAGAGCAGTTTAGATGCCTAAGATAGGTGGGCTAGTGGTATTTGAGATGCCCAAGATATGAGGAACTTTCACTCCTCGTTACACTTGCCAGCTCTGTGAGGACATGAGACACCCCACCCAAGACTTTTTTGTCCCCTGAAGGAGAACAGCTGGAGGCCATAGATAGGCTATCAAACTGTGGCAGCAGCTTCTCTTCTGTGAGAAAGGGACTCCCAGCCCAGACATCTGTCTCCATTGTCCCCTTTGCTCATCAGAAGTGGCAAACACACCCCAACCCCCGCAAAGAAAAAAGGAGAGTAAAAAAAACACAAGCTGTGACAAGCACAATAAACATTTCTGCTTTATCTGCTCAAGCAAACTTCTTAACCACTGAGGTAGGTTCTACTGAACTGGGATAAATGAACCCAAGCTGGAAGGGTTTTTTTTCCCATATACAGGCACTAGGCCAGCAGGTACCAGCTAACCCACAGCACAATCTGCAGGTGGAAGAAACAGGAAAAGAAGTCTCTGCAGGCTGTCAAAATGAGCTTCCCAGGGTCTTCAAATCTGGGCTGAACTTCAAAGAAGTGAAAGCAAAGCCAGCTGCCTCCATATATTCAGTGTGAGTTACTTTTCTTTATATAAAGTTATTAAAACAAACAATGACCCCCCAAACAAACAAAACAGAGGGAAGAGAATATTTCATGCCCATGTCCTAATGCCAAGACAAAACATATCTCCCAAAAGTCTGTGAAATACCTTGCCCATGTTTGACAACTTGTATTCTAAAAGCATAAATCATTGTTGGCAAAGTGAGTATCACAACTAAGTAAGTCTGGAAAATTCAGTGTTTGTGCACATGATGAAACCAGTTCATACTAGGTAATCTCTACATAGGAGGCCCAGGCAGAACACTGAATGGTCACACAAGAACCATGTTAGCACAGAGGAGCTGGGAAGGTTGTTCAATGCTTCCCCCACGACAGCAGGAGAGAAAATATTTTGTGTGTGAAACTGAGACCCAAAGTTCACCCAGATGAACTTTGCACTCCTGCTGCAGGGTACAGGAGTAACACAAGCACATGAAGAGAGGACAAAAGCTCAAAGCTGCACTGGGAAGGCCACCCTGTTTGCCAGCACACTCATTGTGTGAAAATTCAGCAAAGTAATCATGGCTGAAGTTCAAAAAATAGATCAGAAGTGATTGATAATTTTAAGTGGCTGTTTATCTTTCCACACACGGAAGTCATAAGAGAATTGTGTCTTAATCATAATTCAGCCACGCATGACCTACTGGAAATATGTCTTGAGTCTGTGTTGTTTCTCATGTATCTGGAATGCTTACAGTAAAGAGAGTTACTGTGTACTTCTCTTCTTTCACCTCCACGTCAACATTCTTTAGCTGAAAGTCACCTTTTTCTACACTTCTTCAGCAAAGATTCAAACTACAGTGCCACTTACCTGAATTCAGAATATATCAATGATGGAATTGCCTAGGATTTAAACCAGCAAAAACTTTACCAGAAACTTTTACTACAAAAAAGATCAACCTGGTTTTTTTTTCTCTTTTCATTCCCCACCTCTTAGTGTGCTGCCAGATACAACCCCTAGGACTTTTTAATTTGTATTTTTATTTTGAAGCATCATACAGCATCTAAGCTATCCAGGGAGAAAGAGGAATATATAATGCATTACTAACACTAGAAAGAGGTTTTGAAGGGTTTGAAGCATAAGTGCTAAGTAGACCATGATCTTTACTCACAGGTAGAGCCACAAGTTTTGCTCCTTTAGCTGATGCTTCTCTCACCAGTCCACAGGCTCGCTGGAGATTATCTGATTTAACAGCAGACACGTGAAGCTGGATGAGAGCGAGGCGGAAGGCTGACGGCAGAAAAGAAAAAAATTATTCACCAGAATTCCCCCAGGAAACTCTTCCAAATTCGAATTCAGTAACAAGCATTGAAGAAAATAAATGAGTTATTATATAAACATATACTCAAACCACTACCAACTCATTCTGCAGCCTATCTATGATTCCGGAAACCTTCTCTTAACACAGGGAGAGCACTGAAACCCAGAACTGCCAATGGGAACCATGCACGGCCACCACCCTGCAAGGACCACAGAGCTCAAGTGCCAGTAACACCCAGTCCATGTTCTAAGGGAAGGGGCCATGTTACAGAGAGGGAGAGCACAGGTCCCCCCAATCCCTCCTTCCCAGGCTGCTGCACACTGTGGGAGCCCATCTTCTTGCTGCACACTAAAGGACTGGATAACCCCAAAAGCACCAAATAATGAAATTGTTTGCTTTTATCCCTTCATTCACACCTAGTCTGGGAAATGGCTATAAAACCCAAGAAAGGTTAACATTTTTCCTGATCATTTCTTAGCAACCTGGTTTCTGGCCAAGTTACAAGTGTTATCAACAGTTTCCACACCCACTAAGCAGGATATACATTTGCAGGCTCCACAAGTACCCAAGTTTTGTGCAGACCCTTTGGACTTCCTTCCATGAATCTCTGAGTACCCCAGGCTGTAGGAAAACACACCCTGATCAGGTAGAAATGTTTCCTTTAAAATAAACCAACCAACCCTCTCTGGCTTTATAAAGAAAAGTATCCCAGTTTCACAGCATCTCTCCTGTCTGGAAAATCCTCCATCATACAGCCAAAGATCACAATAGGAAAAAGACAAAGCTGGAAGCAACACAGTCCCAGTAGTCAGGGAAACTGGAAAAGCCAATTCAAGTGAAAATGAGACTAGGTCAGGAGCAGTCAAGATACATCTTTTTTCCTTCTTAATTCTCACTTCAGTAGCTAAGCAGCTAATTTCTAGAGGCTAAATAAATTACTAACTGCTCCTTTTGCCACTCTTCATGTGAGAGACTTTCACTGCTGGCTCTGTTGAGCAAACAAAGCTTGTCTTATATTCTGAACAGATGTAACCACAGGTTCCAGACCCACTGAGATAACCATACAAGGGATCTGTCAAAAACTTCCCAGTATTTGTGCAATGTGTTTTAGTTCAGAGAAGTTGGGCACGTCCAGATTTACATTTCAGTGTAAAACCAAAAACAGGAAAAAATCCCATAATGTTTAAAACACTAAGAAACATAATTATTTACGTTAGTTAATCTTATTTTTCCTATGCCTCAAGTTTGGAATTTGTTGAGGTGAAAAACTGAAGCTCAGCCACAAAACACATGTATTTGTGGCACAGTTTCGTTTACAAACATTCAGAGGTGGAAACAACAGAAATGCAGAGAAATGTGCAGTACTGCTGTAGAGAGAGACCTCTGCTCCCAGCCTTGACCAGCTGTCTCAAAAACTTCTTTAAAAGCAATTCTCAGGATAAGCCCAAAGCAATGTAGGCCACAACCAGGTAAGAGCGTATCGGAGTAAAATAATGGTTTCACATTTGCACCGCTACATTACAAAACATGCTTGGTTTTCTGTTTCTAAAGACCGGAAGCGAAGCGCGCCCGGTTTGTTCGCATTTCTTGAGGAGCTGACCCCTGCAGAGCGAGCGCTGTATCCCGGTCTGCGCCCAGCGCAGCGCCAGGGCAGCTCCCTGTTCCCTGCACACCCTCCGCAGGCTGTGCCAGCGCCCAGGGCAGCTCCCTGCTCCCTGCACACCCTCCGCAGGCTGTGCCAGCGCCCAGGACCGAGGCCTCTCCCGGTCCCACCGGGGCCGGGGACTGCGGGGACGCGCGGGACAGCGCCCCGCGGAGCCTTTCCCGGCCGGGCGGGGGCCTGGACCGCGGGAAGATGGGACGGGAAAGATCCCACTCACAGGCCATGGCTCCGCCGGCCGCCCGCATGCCCGGAGCGCCGGGGCGGGGCGCGCTCCGCGGGGGCTGCCGGGACGCTGGAGAACCGCCCTCACCGCGATTTAACTCGCCCGGCCGGTGCCGGGACCCGGGGTTCTGGAGAACCGCCTTCACAGCGATTTAACCCGCCCGGCCGGTGCCGGGACCCGGGGTTCTGGAGAACCGCCTTCACAGCGATTTAACCCGCCCGGCTGGTGCCGGGACCCGGGGCTCTGTCGAGCCGCCCTCACAGCGATTTAACCCGCCCGGTTGGTGCCGGGACCCGGGGCTCTGTCGAGCCGCCCTCACCGCGATTTAACCCGCCCGGCCGGTGCCGGGACCCGCTCGGAGCGGCGAAGTGCAGGGATGAGGCTCCCCCGCCCTGCCCGGCCTGCGCGGGTGCAGCGAGCGGGCGGCGCTCCCCCGGGCCCGTCCAACGCCGGCAGCTACAGCGGAGCCCCCGCAGCTCCGGCTGTGCCCAGAGCCTCTCAGCCCTGCCCTGCACGGCCTTAAGTCTGCTCTGGGCTCATCCCAAGGGACCTGAACCAGTTTACAGGTAACTCATTCACCTGGGACATCCCCGTCTTTCTTTACAAGAACAGCATCTCCCAAGGTACGAACATCTCCACTGTGCTCCAGATGTGGCGCAGTGTCCAGTTCTGGGCTCCTCAGTACTAGAAAGACAAGGAGCTACGGGAGAGGGTTCAGTGGAGGCCACAAAGATGATTCGGGGTCTGGAGCAGCAGCTGGGCCTGTTTAGTCCAGGGAAGGGAAGACGGAGCGGGATCTCATTAGTGCATATAAATATCTCAAAGGCATTTGTCAAGAGGGTGGTGCCAGACTCATTTCAGTGGTGCCCAGTGACAGGATGAGGAGCAATGGCCATAAACTAAAACCCCAGAAATTTCACCTCAACAGGAGGAGGAACTTCTTCACATTGAGGGTGGCAGAGCACTGCACAGGCTGCGCAGTGAAGTCTCCCTTTCTGGAGACATTCCAAACCCACCTGGACAAGTTCCTGTGTCACCCGCTCTAGGTGACCCTGCCTTGGCAGGGAACTGGGACTAGATGAGCTCCAGAGATCCTGTCCAACACTGCCAATTCTGTGAAACCAACACATAAGTACCATGCTGCTCTTCCTTGGCTTTAAACACCAAGTGCTCCCCTTTATCAGCACAAAACATTGCTGTCTCATGTACATATTTTCCAGCCTTGGGCTTTTTAGAAGCACGTTTGTAGAATGGTAGATTTATGTTGTGTAGCAGTATTTCTCATGCAAGATTGTATCTGTAAGGTGAAAGCACATGATGGCAGAATGAGCAAAGATAAAATGGGTAACCCAGGGTGATCCATCTCTTACACACCTTCCCTTTCAGGAAACATGCAGAGAGATAAAGGACAGGAAGTGCATAACCACTGTAAAATGCTCAGCCACCACTGCGTGCAGCAATTACAAACCTTCCTTCAACCAGAGAACTGTTCAACCTGCCCCTTGGAACAGTACAGGGCACCACTCATCCCAATCTGCCCAAGCCAAAGGATGGCAGAACTGACAGTGCAGCAGCCCTTGGACAGGCCTCCCTCCTTTTTATGCATGCCCATGGTGGTAGAAAGAGCATATATGATTTTTAAAAAAATTTTTTCCCCAGACATCACACTTTGCAGGGCTCCAGGTGCAAAGAACAGCTGTCCCACAACTTCTTCCCAAATAAGAAAAAGAATAAAAAATGAAGTAGTATCATCCCTTCAAGATGCAAAGCACAGGCCAAAAATCCAGTTTCCCATGGGTCAGAGAGATAAAATGTATTTTTCAAGTTTCAAAACAAAAGTATCTGAAAGCACTAAGTATACCCAGTAGAACAAGTTACATAGTACCACCCTTTTCCTTCCTCAAAGGGAAACTTTTCACACATTCAGTAGACTATGCTTATATTGAAAAAGCTTATTTGACTGTACCCGAAGTTTTGAAACTACAGCTGACATGTAGTTGGAAGGAAAAGACTCAATCACAGGTGAGACTCACGTGTAAGGGCTGACAGGAAAAGGCAAATTAAAAAATTGCAACTCTGCAGTCAACAGTATTTTTGGTGGGTAATACATGTAAAGTTCTTCACAAATTCTCATACAAATCAGAATCTGAAAGAATTTGTAAGACAAGTGAAGAGCCATCAGTGAGCACAGAAGCACCAATGCTCGCTATGAAACAAAGGTAAGAGCTTTCATTTGGCAGGTAGGTTTATTCCAAGATTTTCTTTCCTACTCCAGACCTCATTTCTATCACTGCTGCATCTAACAACTGTCACCTTACATTCAACAATATAGACAGTGATGCATGCAGAATAAAACATGAGCCTACACATCTCTGGCTAATAATTAAAAAAAAATCCTCGAAGCTGAAAGGGACAGGCAGTAGCATACCAACTATTTTGATTTTTCTTTTCAAAAGATGTCACTCCAGTACTATAATTGGAATTTCTGCTTAGTAATACAAGTTTTGTAACAAAAACACTAACTACAGGTAACACTATAAGGCAAAAGTTGCCCTTAAACTGTGGGTAGAGATGCACCAGCACCATTGAAATTATTCCTAGTTTCGGCTGAGCTTTGTAAGATAAGAGGTCTGTTGATAACTTGTACGTTGCCTTAAAATTTAAAAATAATCAGCCTCTAAAAGGCTTGGATTATATGCTTCTACACAGAATGGATTTAAGAACTGGCTTCCTGTTGCTTTACTTGCTGTAGATCTCAAAGGTCTGCTGTATTTGCTGTCCTCACAGTGAAGCACGCACATTAGCCACCTTCCACATTTAATACTCAAATACACCTGTGTAACAACTGAGTGTCATTCTCACTTATTCCCCTCCTGACTAGGAGAAATATGTTGTATCATTCTATCAACATTGTCATAAAAAAAATATGATGCTGAGAAAGCTGGGATTTATGCAGAAACCTTTTCTATAACTTGATTATTTGTTCATTCATTTTGACCCTTCTGTGAATGCTTACTATGGCTCACCCAAAAGTCCTTAATGAAATTAACTTAAATTCTGAAATACTTACATTAAGAAGTCACTGGCAGTAGCTCCCTGTGATCCATAATCAGCTTCTTCCACTCCAAAGATCAAATTCACTTCCATTTACAAAACACCTTTAGGAAAAACTTTTAATTTATTCAGAGAATTTACACAGTATGCAACTAAATGCCTTCTGACAGAACGAGTTATGTTCAAATTGTACTGGTTTATTTACAACTGTAGTTTATAAACAGTAGCACAAACATCTTTACATGAAAAAATCTCGTTGCTGAAGTAGGCACAGAGTCAGAGAATCTTGAGGATATTTTCAGAAGGGATTAGGAAGAGGAAAATGTAATACAACAGCTGCTGGGCAAAACTATAAATACATGAGCATTGGCCCAGGTGCAATTTCATGCAAATATCTTCAACAGTTCAAGTTCTATTGGTGTTTACTCAGATACTAAGAAGAAAAAAAAAAAGTAATTAGTTCCAGAATTAAGGTGCCCTAGTTTGATTCCTAGTAAAATAACTCAGAATAAATGTTTTTTATAAAGGTCAGTTTAACTTATTTTACCTTCTGATGAAGTACCAAATCATAGGCTTTGATTCAAATACTCAGAAGATTTCATGCAGCAAGGCTAATCCCCACTATCTTTATTTCACAGTTTTTGGTGATTTCCCATCAGTCTACGAAGATGCTCTGCCTTGTCCATAAGAACATTCCCATACTGAGCTTTGAACAAGAGAACCATTCTTGAACAAATGGAAAGCTTATGATGAACAATCATACAGTTGCCATCTCCCAAATATTTACTAATTTAGAAGCTGTTACTCAAAATAATATGAAAAAAATGCTTGAATCAATGAAGGAAATCAGTTAAGAATACATTTACCACAGGTATACAGCACTGGAATTTCCTCCCTGGTTTTGTGTGCATTCATCTTTTTGCTGAACACACCTTTGGTCAGCATGTACTCACTTTTGTGCTGAACTGAAGGGTTTTAAACATCTAAATTTCTCAGATATTTTGTTTCTGAGGAGCAAGGCAACTTGTTTTCAATAACTGTCATATTCTGTCATGAAACGTGCATTTCAATGCACACACTCATCTTTACAAGGGAAACAGCCTCAACCTATGAAATGTAAAATTTTGCATAATTAAAAAAAATCTCAACCCTGTAGTAAAAACTACAGGTAATTTCAGTATTTAAAAATAATCCTTACCACCAATTCCAGTTATTTAACCTAGTAGCTGGTAAGACTTAAAAAAACCCTTAATTTTACAAATTTCTTTTATTTTTTCCATTTATCTGCAGCCCAAACAGGACTTAACTGTTTTTAATGCGAAAACAGTATTTTTAAGATTTGTATCTGCTCTGCTCGTAAATCTAAATTTTTAATTAGTCTTTGATACTACCCAGTAGGCAAAATCAAATTTCTAGGCTGTAGGCAATGGAGACATTTTATTTGCGATAGTAATTTAAAAATCATTGTGTTTTCAACTGCTACTCTGTATCTCAGTCCTTCATTCCTTTAACACACTTAATGTGCACCCAGCTGCACCTTCTCTTGCAAAGATGCAGATCACTCCCATTAAGGCTGCATTAAAATGAAACAAACTGACCTTTATAATAAACACTTCTCCAAAGTGAAAAATAATAATTAGAAAAAAAACCCAAAACAAAACAAAAATCCTGTTCAGAAATGGATAATAATTTACCCTATCTTAAGCCTGCTACTCAGGCACTCCCACCAGCAAACAGAAAAATTCTCTTAAGTTAGTATTCAGTTGGGAAACAGTCAGCTTGAGTCCACATACAGTATCTTGGTTCCTTCTTCTTTATAAACTGGTCTCTACAAAGTCTTTAGTTATTAACTCTCCAAGGCATCCAATACTTTCATGATCTGTTGTTTTATGGCTTTGGTAGCATCACCTGCATTTGGAATCAAATACCTTAAAAAAAATTAGAAAAAATATCATTAATTCACTATAAATTTTTTGAGTATAAATTCCATGATTCTTTTGATTCTTCTTCTGTCTAGGAGGAAGGGAAGAGGGGAATATATTAAAATGAAAAAAAATACTAAGAAAATAACATTTAATTCCTGATTATACTATGAAACAGTTTCTGTTTGTGAACTTAAAATGGTTGAGGAGTACTGCACAGGCCATCTTGGAAAGAAAAACTGACAATGGGATAGGTCAGACCATTCAAGATCTCTACAGATAGCACTGTCTGACTGAAGCATAGCAGTCCTTGCTTGGTTCTTGTTTTGTGGTATGTTTTTGGTTTTTAATTCCTATAAATAGCTCAAGATCAATTTGCTCCAGTCCACAAGGTGGTGATGAAGTAATTCAACAAGCAGGAAAGTTCTCTGCAAAATTTTATCTTTGTTGACCTACTACAAACCTAAAGAGCCAACAGCCACAGAATGTCCTTAGTTAGGTAGGAAACGCATCTCCCCTCTCTAGTGAAAACAGAGCATCCACACTGCACACAGTTCTCTCCAAGGAAGAGGATGAGAAAAAAATCCAGCTGGTATCAGCAACCTTCTTAAAACAGTGCCAAGGCTACACCAGTGGCCTGATACACTGCTCCATCTGACCCCTTCCCCGCTCTTAAGCATGCAAATGCTGAGCATAGCAATCAGGAATCAAGTCTCAGGGAATCAGAGTTTTGAGTTTAGGCTTCTGGTCTCCTTGTACAACACACAGAAAGAGTCAGAGGTCAAAAAAAAAAAAAGATACCACAGAAGAATGACCAGTCTCTTACATCCCACTCTTCAGAAATCCATATTTTAGCTGCAGATAGCCGTCTACTTCATTTAACACATATTACGAAAAGAAAACACTTGCACACATCCCATCCCCAACAACTGTAGTTGCAGTTCCTCTCTTCTGGGTCTTGTAAATGCTCTTCGTTCTGCTGGCAGATCTTTTTTTCTAGTTCACATCTGAATTATGTATTCCTTAATAAAGACTATTAGCTTTGAACTCAATTCTGGGAACTACAGCATACCCCTGACTTCCAGTGTACAGCATCCTGGATATCCACTTACACCTCAGCTAGTGAGATGGCTTACCTTTCAACTGCCAGAATTTCTATGCCTGAAGTATTGCTGTTTCCATATTTAAAGGTGATCAGTTCTGGGTGTTTCTTCTTGGATGTGATTTTGACTACAGAGTTGAGTGCCTGTCGAGACTGTATGTAAGCCAGTCCCTTTCGTGATGGAATCTCCCTCAGACAGTACATATGAGTTGCTGTTACTAGGAGATGACTTGAAGGAAAAGAAAAATACAAATTAGTTTTGTTAATGAATTAAATATCAGCAATTTAGAAAGTTAAATTCTATGAATAAACTGCACGAAGAGAGCTAGATAATACAGCTACCAAATCTAAGAAACAGTGCAGGACCAACTTTTGCCTTCTTCATGGAAGGAATGCACATTCAGCCAGCAGCGTGAACACACTGGCTGAGTTTCAATTCACTTTGAGAAATCATACTATGACTGATTACATACAATCATACACCATAAATGACAGATCTAATGGGAAAATAATAATAAAAGACAAGAACAGACCATGATGCAGGAGAAATCCCATCATAGGTTTCTGTTGTCCAGATTCAACAGGATGTGCACTCTTTGGGGAAGTCACAATACAGCAAGCATCATGTTCTGCTCTTGCAAGATTAGCAAGGCCACTCAATCTTAGAGGCAAGATGGGTGTGAAGTACAAGACACAGAGACAGGTAAATATGAAGAAATGGAGTCATGGATACTTAGGTCTACCTGGTCCTGCAAATAAGCCTATGCATAATGAAAACATTTTTTACTATCTTGTTCTTCAAAGCAAAACTTCACACCAGGTTTTATACATAATTACCATTCTATAACACTGCAAATACAAGAAGGCAAATACAGTAACATTTTGTTCTAGCTTGTTTCACATTTCACTTCCTAGTTTAACAAAAAGCGTAAGTTAAGTGACCAACACTTTTTTTTAGAATGTACATCAAGATGGACATTTTTATTAAACTTAGGATTAATTTCAGTACCTGGGAAACATGTGTCCATTTTCTTTTACTTCATTACATGGAAAGTTATACTTCACATCAGGTTTATTTATCCACGTTTGGATGTTGATGACCTCTTTTCGATCATCATCTGACATTGAGGAGCTATCAATTTCATCTGTTTTGAAGGGAGGGGGTAAAAAATGTTAAAAAAAAAAAAAAGAGAGAAATTATTTTCACACCCATCAGCCAATTTTTCAATTCCCTTAAACCCACTGTAGCTATACTGGTTCAAAGCAAAGTCTGCCTAACCATACAGAATTACTGAGGGGGAAGAAAGAAAAAGGCAGGTGTATCTGATATTTCTCTCTTAATTTTCTCTCAGCAAACAAATATTTTTAGCTCAGGGGATATCTTAGGCTGGTCCAGTTTGTCCATACAGTAAAGTTTTATGGATTTCTTCCACATGGACTTGTCCAGACTTTCCTTGAAGCCATATAAACCTTTTGCATTAAAACTACCAATATCTCTTGGCAAGGAGTACCAAAACCAAGCCAACTACAGTCCAGGACAGTCTCTTCTTATGGCTTCTAGTTTCTTTTACAAGAAGAAATGAACACCTGTTGATCCCTTTCAAGGCCAGGCATTATTTTGTGGATCACTCTTCCTCCCTTAAAATGCCTCTTTCACATAAGAAAACTTCTAATATTCAGCTGTGCCTTTTGTGAAAGTCCTTTCAAATCTTTCCTCACCCTTCTTACTCCTCTCTGAACCTTCTCCTGTTCAAACATTGTTTCTGACATCAAGGGCAGAAGGCACACAATATTTAATGCGTGGGTGAACCATAGATTTCCGAGAATTTGATTTGCTTTTCTGGCTGCTAATGAGTACTTACTTATTATAAACCCACTGCTCCTGGACACAGCCAAATCACACTACCACTTGGATCTGAAACTAGAAGTGGTTGGGGTTTTTTAAATGTTTTTCTTGCATTAAATTCATATTTTCATATGCCATTTTACTGGCCAGTCATTCAGATTAGCAAAAGACTCAGTCTGTCCTTACTGCCTCAAATAACCTTGGATCATTAGCAAAAATTGTTGTCTTTGGCTTCACATCCCTTTTTAAGGACATTTAAGAACATATGCAAGCCCAAAATTTTCAGCACAGACCTCTGTGAAACACACAAAACTCCTGCAAGTGTTATTACTTAGTTGCAAAATACTGCTTTTATGTCTAAATACGGTGATTATGTTTACATAGTAATTTTGGAACTACATTAGAAGAATTTAAGCAATCTAGTTATCTGTAACAATGAACTATATTAACTCCATACAAATTACTCTCAGAAATAACTCAGGACAGCCCTTTAAAGAGCCTTTTTCTAAGCCAGTTTCCTACACTTTGTTACACTATTTACTTCAATGCAATTCAGAATTTGAAACATGCTTTGGAAAAGGTTTTCACTGAAAAATACATTATGAAATTGAAGCAAATGGAACAACAATCCACCCTCATATCACAGAATCACAGAATGGCTGAGGACAGAAGGGATCTCTGGAGGTCACCTGGTCCAACCCTCCTGCTCAAGCAGATCCACCTAAAGCAGGTTGCAATTATCACAGCTGACTGCAATTACTTACTACAGAAAAACCTCAAACACTAAAACTTCCCAAAACAAGTACACAGAAACAGGTTCACTTTTTGCATTCTTCTGTATCAAGATTGTATACATTTCACTTCATATGTGTTGGCTCTGCTTACTCAAACTGCACTGATTCTGCTTACTTACCAAGTGTAATAGTGCTTTTAAAAGCAAATATTAAATAGAATTTAGCAAACAACCATTACTGAAAACGTCTTCTAGACAATCTGTCTTTGAGGAGCTGGTTTTCTGAAACTACACAGACTTTGCCAAACACTATTATGGATGCTCAAAGAACTGTGCAAACTTAATTACATGGCATTTGGAGAAATATCTTGTTAGCATTAAAGCTTCTGCCTGATAATTTCACTTTGCCCCTTCAAAATTTTTATTGCACATGATGATCAACTGTTTGTCATCAATGTTATTTAAACCTGTGACTCTCATTAATCTTGAACTGCTTCTTTTGCGTGTCAAAGATTCTCAGATGAGTTACTTGTTTCTCCCATGGAAGCCAAATACGCCTTTTGGCCACAGAAGAGTTATTTGTGAGATGATGACTGGGAGTGGGCTAAAACTACCAGAGCAAAACCAGGGCAGCAGTAGGCTTGCCCCATTCTAATGTTGGAACTGCTCTCAAATAAAACTCCAAACAAACCTTTATGAAATGTGTGGTGTTCCAGTTTTGCCTGTAGTTTTTCAACTAGATAAAAAATTTAAATAAAAATTGCATGTTTTTTTTTTCTACAGCAATCTGCATGCATATCAAGAGATGAATCAATTATTAATAGATTCAGTGCTGAAAAGCAAAGTCTAAAACACTGGAGAGGTGTGCATACATTAGCCATTTAAATTCTAGCTCCAACTGTACTTCAGAAATTCAGATTATTACACTAACTGACAATACTAGACATTTAAACTGAGATACATCAGCCAAACTAGGTCTTTCACATTTTGCTTACTGTCGTGAGTAATAAAGGCACAATTGCCAGTTGACATGTACAAGATCAGTGCAGAAAAAGATATTTACTACAAAAATAACAAGGGAAGACAAAAGATCCACTAAATCTGCTTATTTCCATTTCTTCCTGTTGGCTGTTTGGTGCCAACCACAAATTATTTTTTATTTAATCTGCTACTATGTATTTGAAGAGGGCTGGTCCTTGGCATTACCATAACACACAACAACATGAACAACAATAATAGACAAGTATCATATTGCAAGATAAAGATGTAAGATACACTCTTTGATTTAGTCCAACTTAATAATTTTGTCTAAATAAGCTAATCTAGGTAAGAGGAAAATCTTCTACTGTACCAGTATCATATTCTTCTTCATCTCCAATGCTGAATACTGGCTTCACACCACGGTAGGGTTTTCCTACTCTGTCACTGCTGCTGACATGCCTGTTGGCAATGAAAAGAACAGGAGAGGGCGTGGGATGGGAGAAGAAAAGTAACTTTCAAACTGATGGTCTGAGTTCTACAGTAAGGTATTAGCAAAATGTAAACACAGCTGTGCAACAGAGAAGGACAAGAGAATTTCATGAAGCTGCCTGCAAGGAAGACGTGAGTGACCCATCAAGCAACTCGGTTAGTGCAAGCACATAGCTCAGTCACTTTGTGAGGCTGACTGTTGTAACAAAGAAAGTGAAAAGAAATGCTGTTTTGTTTTAAAAAACCCACAACTTCTGCTCACCTTCAAAAATGGCAACATACATTAGAGACCTGAAAACTGACAACATGCTACATTTCTAGCATGAAACTAAAACATATCTGGACAGTCAGGGCAACTTCACAAGGATGCCAAATTCAGACGAAGAAGAAACCAAAGACTATTAACTAATATGTCTAGAAGTTAATTTTCCTGGTTAATTCCTCAGAAGATAACAAAATGCCTCAAGAACTACAAAGTAGGGTTATTACAAACCATCCACTGTATTCTAAACCCTGACTTCCTGTTCATTACTTCCAGCTCGAGTCAAATCATGAAATATTTGGTCAAACAATTCCTACTGCTACAATCCCAGCACCATTGTGGTATTGATGTCAAGAATCACATTTAAATTGTTTCTACAGGTCATATCAAATGACACAAACACACACAACTGAGTCTCAATGTGTGACAGTAAGATTGCAAATCCTGAGGTGTTTTAAAGCTCCAGCTCAGAATGCTGCAATTACATGGTCACAGCTGAATTAAAAGCTCTTGCCCTCAACCATTGAGAATAACTAAAAAATATGAGAAAAACCTGAAAGTTCAGAAAGCCACAAACCAGGCAATTTCTGAAAAAAACAGGTAATGATTTTAGCCTTTAGAACAGGCCACACTTAGCAGTTTTTAAAAACTCAAAACAAAACCAAAAAACTTGCCTGTCCCTTTCCTCCAGTACAATAACCTCCTTCCCCATTTATGTTTCCTACCAACTCTAAGCCTTGGTTCCTGTTTCAATTACATTCACAAACTCCAGTTTACATGCTACTGTAGAACCAAGCTGGACAAGGAACAGGTTTAATAACAGGTAAATTAATGCTACTACTTAGGGATACCTGAAAGTAGAATTGTGAGTTGGAAAAGAAAACAACATTTTCTATGGGTAAAATTTACTAATATAAACAAAATAAGGAAAAGTTCAAAAACCAAACAAACAGAAATGCGGTCTACCATGGCACAAAAATAAACATACAATAACATGCTCATTAGTGTTTAAGACAATAAGCATCAATGACACTGACAATTCAAGAGGGCAGTGCTTCTATACAGAGGCTTTTGTAAATATGCTTTAGTAATACATATCCAATTGAGTTAAGAAGCAGCACATTTAAATAATGTCAAACCGAATTATACAGAGAGGATCTAAGAGCAGATCTCACTGGTGTTTATCAACTGAAGTTAGTCAAGACAAGAGAGTAAACAAGAGAATAAAAAGCTACTTTATAAAAACCTGGTAACATCTTAAACTAGAAGTCGATTCCCTTTAACCTGCTCACATGGAGGGCCACCATTAAATGGTTACAAATTGAATGCAATGTCCTTTGGTGGCAAACCTGCCAAATGAAACATCCTAATGATAAACACAAAGTAGATCTAATTGAATGGATGCAGCAAAAAATGCCATTCTAGGTTTTTAAGAATTGTAATTTTAAGAAAATATTCTAGGGATATATAGTGTGAACTAATTTATTATTGCATCTACCCAATGAAATAAGATGTGCAATAGGAGTGAAAGGAAAAAGCAAAATAAACAAAGTAAAATCTCAATATATCAAAACTTCTTGGTTACAAATACAGATTCATACATCTCTGAGTTATCAAAGAGACACCATATATTTAATTTGGTATTTTAACACTTTCTTACCATATTCCAGAAACAGATCAACAAAATGTGGGGTACAATCCCCATGATCTTTAGTATTTCTAAATTAACAAAACATACTGTGTGCTACTGGGCCATTCTTATTGTTCTTCTTTTATAGAATACTGGTTAACATTACTACTGATTTTGCTCAGACAAACAACACCTTTCTGTGATGCTTTTGGGTGAATCCCGGCCCAAATTATGTGCAAACTACTTGAAACAAAATTAGTCCAAAAAAATCCTTGAAAACCCACTTTCAAAATTTTCAATAATTCATCCAGCATTAATTTTCATGCATTTCAGTGTCAGAAGGTGAAAAGCTACAGCACTCCTAAATTATAAGCAAGGTTCCAAAGTGATTATGCATGAGCTGCTCCTCAATTATCACAAATAATTTTTTAAAAACTCAATTCACAATTTTTATTTCTGAAATAATTATAAGATAATGTACGTGAGGCAAATGTGAAGGGCCTCCACATTTGCATGAAATGCAGTAGTTATGTGAACAAGATGAGGTAGAATTGCAAAGCATATTTACTTATTATCGTTTTTCTTTTCCCAGTAATGAGCATGTCTGTTTCTATCAGCATGTTCTATCACCATGTGATAAGAAGCATAAAAATTTGAGACTCCCAGACAGAATTTCCATATGAGTTCCCTGTCATATCTAAGTTCTGATGATATTTCATGTACAGTTTACTTTTCATACTTATAGTCTCTCTTGTTAAAACCTTAAGCCATAATTTGTTCAGTAATTGCTCCTGGTGTCTTCTACTAGTACAGGTTACTAATAACATGTATATAGGAAATGACAAGTATAAAAAAATTCCATATAAAGCAATAGTAAGGAAGAGAACAGAAATGACAAAGCAGAAACTAAGAGAAGAAAGCACTGCCGATACATCCTTTTTTCTTCCTTTAGTCTCTTGACCAGTGCTTGTAAAAAGCAATAGTTTTAATATATTCCAAGAAATTAAATTAATATCAAAATATGCAAGCAACCTTGTCAGTGTAACCAATGCTTACAAACATTGTGATGTCATGCTAAATACAAGAAAGGTGGTTTTAGTCAGACTGCTTAATTATCAAGCTTACCGCTCCAGGCTTGCTCTGTCTGGCCAGGAAATATTGAAAGGTATTCTACAGTACATTGGGGCAGAGGACAGAACAAAAGAATTAAAAAAATGTAAAGGAAAAACCTAGATAAATAGCTGAAATTCTCTATATTGGCAATGTATCTTCTTCAAGGAGGATGCTTGTAAATAAAAACATGGCTTCGTGAAAGCTGGACATGAGGTGAAGAAATTTTTGCAAAAAAATCCACTCAAAGATGCATTTCACATGCTACCTACCAATTTCTTGATTTCACAGAATGGCTCGGGTTGGAAGGGACCCTAAAGACCTCTTGTTCCACCCCCTGCCACGCACAGGGACACCTCACACCAGACCACGCTGCTTAAAGCCCCATCCAGCCTGGCCTTGAGCATTGCCAGGGATGGGGCATCCACATTTTCTCTGGATAACCCGTGCCAGTGCCTCACCACCCACCCTCACTGTAAAGAATTTCTTCCTAATATCTAATCTAAATCTACCCTCTTTCAGTTTAAATCTTCACATTCATTCAGTTTAATTCTTCACACAGCAAAAGCTACTACCAAATGCTATTTAAGAATTTTTTGCCTCTAATTCTGAAATAAAAGTAATAATACTGATTTAAAAAAACATTTTCCAACACAAAAAGAAGAAATGATCTGAGGTACAAGACTATTAAAAACTACTCTTCATTTGACATGTATTTTAAATCCCGCTGTCAAACAAATGCTAGGTGTCTGAGATTCTTGAATACCAGTGTCTAAGTATTCAACATACAACTTCAAAGGCTGGAATTTATAGAACTACAACAGGTGTTTCATTTAAAGCTCTGACAGATGAAAGCTATTATTCTTGTACTTATTTAAGGCAAGTATTTGGAATGATGACTTCCAAATTCGTAAGTGTTCTTCAATCTACTTGCATATTCTCATTCCTAGCAGTACTTGAAGACACAAAAACCAAACAAGGACGGATTCTGGGTGTGAAAACCAGCTTTACATAAGGACTTGAAAAAAATCAAGATCTTTAAAAGAGAGTTAAACTCAATTTGACAAGATGCAGCAGTAAAAAACCCCAAAACAGAACAAAACCAACCAACCAACCAACCAACCAACCAAAAAACCTATCCAGAATCCTGCTGCCATTAATCCATTTCGTTGGAGTCAGGATGGGGAGGAACTGAAATAAAAGTGAAATCATTGTTCACTTTTAGACTGAACACAAAATTGACACATTATAAGAAGTGAAATTAAATGAGAAATTCTAGATAAACATTCAAGGCAATGGGGACCCACATTGGCCTTGCAATACTAAGGCAGCACAGTAGGCTGTGGGGTCATGATAAAATTGTGAGGAGGGTAGGGGTAGAAAATTAAAAAACTGAATATGAAAGACAACTTTTTCCTAATTAGCCCAGTTTTCACACTTACAAAACAGCCACATGAAACAGGAAGTCATTGCTCCCAGCTCATACACAGTGAGATATAAATGACGCACCTGTCCACTGGAGTAGATGTGTTTTCAATAAAACTGATAACTTTCTCTTTCACATTCACAGATTTAGTCTTCAAAGCAACTGTCATTTTATTCACTAGGGACTTCACTCCTTTTCCATCACCTGAACCATTAGGAGAATCACCCTGTAAAAGTAACTACTCTCAGGATTATTCATATAAAAAATGTTATTTCATCTCAGTTAACTTATTAAGAAAGGAAACAGACCACAAAATAGTAATTTACTTTTTGGCACTCAATAAAACATTAATTACAGGATTGAGTATTTCTTTAGAGTTCTATCAAATAATAGCAGTGATACATGACTGAGGAAAATATGATCCCATGAAGCAAACTTGACAAACTCTATTACTGAGCACTCTGCTATGAACACCTAGACAAAGGAATCCTATTAATGATAGATGACATCCAATTAAAAGCTAAATTCTATACATAATATATTAGCTGTAGAAAAGATAGAATTTTGAGCTTTGCCATGAAATTGTATCCCACTTTATAGTAAGTTATTCCCAGAGTGAGTAAGAGCCAGGGAAAGAGTTGTCTATTACATGTATTCTGCTGGAGAATGACTACAGCAAGTTCTTACCTACAAGTTCTTCCCTTCAAGAGGATAAAAATGTTTAGGTCACCTCTGACTAGAAAGTGACCATAGATTGAAATTAAACACACAAGTGAAAACAGTCATGACTTGCGATAATGCGTTTTACAGAACAGAATGAGGAATGTGAAGAAAAAATTCAGTACACCTAGGGCTCCCATCCCACTATAACACTTATGCTAAAAATTCACTTACATCAACAGAGTTTATGCTATTTCTTGAGCCTGAGGTACTAGCAATCCAGTGGCCATATCCATTTTCTGGTCCTTCCACATTGATATCTGCTAAATGCTGCTGGAGGGCTGTTAAAAGGCCATTAAAAAACACACAGAATTACACTGGACTTAGTCTGTTGATGAAAATATTGTATATACCCGAGACTAGTCAGTGACAATTTTTCCCCCATAATTTAATAAAACAGATAAATTCAGATATCACTATAATACCTGGCTTTTCATTCAGCAGTACAAAGGCATTAAGATAATCTATCTAATACCTATTTATCTACCTAATACACTAATTATTTTAGTAAACAGTTAGAATACAGCAGCAATTAAAAATAAATCACTGCTTTGATCCTGAAGACAGCTCTTACAACACCACACATATTGGTTAATAATGCCTCTACACACCTACTGTAGCACAGATCTCTCCACTGTTGTAGAGCCTGATTACTTACAGAAACATCAACTGCAGAATTATGAACTGCTGATTTAAGAAATCACAACAGTTAATAGTAATTATGAAGTTGCATCTTCATATGAATCTGCAGTCTACAGAGGCTAAAACATCAAGAATGATAAGTTGGAAGAAAGAGGGAATTTCCCCAATTCCTGTATCAATTTTTCACCACTTAGAAATTTAGGTAAGCCCTAAGAGTTAACCACAGATGTGCAAGAGCACAGTGTTTACTTACACAAAACAAAAACCTGACAAATGAGACCTAGCTGCTATTCATTTAGATGGTTTTTAGCAAAAGCCTCAAAAAAAACCCCAATAGTCTTAAGATATCAAGATTTTTCAAGTCAAAGTTCATTATTAATAAGCTTACCCATAAAGCCTCCTTTGGCAATGCTTACATACTCCTTATTTTTCTGCAACAGAAAAGACAATTCCGATCAGAGCAAAAACCTGTGGAATAAGTTTGGCAAGTATGGTAATGAAACAGGGGTTAGTTTGTTTACTAAAAACTGTAAACTCAAGCAATGTAAAAAGCAGTTCAGATTTTAAGGAGAAAATGTTTTGCCATTTATCATCAATGACACATGCAGACACCCTTAATTTCAGCTGTTAAATCAATGGCAATTTAATTGTACCTGTAAGAAATGTGCTAACACCATGTTCATATACATATCTTCTTCTTCCCTGCCACTTCCCATGAAGCAGAGATGTTCCCCACCAGCTATGGAGCCAGACTCAATAGATTGTTTTTGTGCTTCTAACAGGGATTTTACAGACTGTGCAAATTCTGATGGGTTTTGAAGCATCTGTGGAATGAACAAACAAATAATGCTGTTTGACACCAAGATATTGTAACATGAGTTGTGAAAGGAGACAGACTTTGAGGATGGTTAAAATTTGTTGAGCACAAACAAGACAACATCAGCACTGTACAAGTCACACACACACACACGGAACCCGCTCAAGACTTCCTGTTACATAAAGAACACCATGAATGGTCCTTTACTCCCTCACTCCACTTGCTCTCCCCAGGAAAGAAATACAGCTAACATTTGTCAGTTTATTTTTGAAGGCATCAAATAATAGTGGAACGAGTCTTTGCAACTTTCATGGTGCATTAATTTGGTAATACAGCAGTGGGACTGGTTTCCATATTTACACATGCTTGGGCCCAACACACTCAAACTTTGGAGATTTGAAACCCTTCAAATTACCTAGAATTTCTAGGTGCCAGTAAAGCATTCCTCTTGTTGTCTCCCCACTAAGCTTTTTCTAATTTAGTTATCAAGATTTGGGAAAAGAAATTACAATTGAGACTACAAGGAGGTATCTGTGATTCTTTGTACTCTCAAAAAGTTAAGGCTGTGCTACATGAAGGCCTACTATGAATGCAAAAACATGAGTTCTATATGAAAAAAATGGAGAAACAAGGACTTTCTCAATACAGCTAAAATTTTAACCTGTGTTTGTGGGGGAGGTACTTATTTAAACTCATAAGGGAATTTTGACCTGTAACTGGACTGGGGGGTGGGGGCGCCAGGAGGGATTCTCATTATCTAGCCTTTACAGTGGATTAAATCATGAAGGACAAAGTCACAAGTACACAACCTAGCCATCAGTAAGTAAGGCTGAATTTTAACTCGGGTTTTCCTAGATATAGAGGCTACTGCTTTATTACACAGATTCTAAATCTCACTACTTCCTCTATCTATAAATGAGATGGACTCCAAAGTGCTTTCTTTCCTCGTTCTCTCCCCTTACAGTAATTTTTGTGTACTTTGCACATACAAGAATATAAAACGCACTGAAATTCCATTAATGACTTCTCACCACAAAGATTATTCCCTATAATATTTTCCTAGCATTGAACTTCTAAAAACAAGGATGAACCTGGTGACATTCATCCACCATGGTTCATGAAGGACCCTAATCATACCAACTGACACATGCTGCAGAAGTTAATTTCAATATACAATTTAAATACATAGGAACTGATCACATCTAATTTAAGATTTGTTTTCATGGACTCCTTTTCCATATGCTATCAGCTTTTTGTACTACATAATAATTTAAAATGCTTATTTCTACTTCATTGAATATGACATGCAATTAAGGCTAGCAGAACACCCACATAGCACAGGGGAGGTTTTTTCCTAAATGATTTTCGATCTAGGTTAAAACCCACACTATATCAAAGACTCATTTAGGTTGGAAAAGACCCTTGTCATTGAGTCCAGCCACAAACCTCACACTGCCAACTCTCCACTACCAAGCCATGTCTACAAGTAATAAATACCTCCAGGGATGGTGACTCAACCCCTTCCCTGGGCAGCCTGTTCCAGTACTTGACAATCCTTTCAGGGAAGAAATTTTTCTTAATATCCAACCTAACCCTCCCCTGGTG
The DNA here is from genome assembly GCA_013397845.1 of Melanocharis versteri. Classification (NCBI taxonomy): domain Eukaryota; kingdom Metazoa; phylum Chordata; class Aves; order Passeriformes; family Melanocharitidae; genus Melanocharis; species Melanocharis versteri. Next base: position 332,310 of record VZTG01000993.1, on the reverse strand, counting down.
CAACATGAAGCCACTTCCTCTTGTCCTACTGCTTGTTACTTTGGAGAAGAGACTGACACCCATCTTGCTACAACCTCCTTCAGACAGTTACAGAAAGCACTAAGCTCGCCCTTCAGCCTCCTTTACTCTCCTATGTAATTTTATCTGTGCATGTAATACTGTAGAATGCATCATTTTAATTAGAGAGGTAAAGATATTAGATGCAGGATGGAACTCAACTAAGGTATAAAAGTCTTTTATGGTGCATATCCAAATAAATCATTCCATACAGCTTCCATAGACTGCTTAAACTAAAATAGTCAAGGGCTAATCTAGAAGTGATGAATACATCGCTGAAATGGAAGTGATTTTGGAGGAAAAAAGGGCAGAGAAAAATACGACTGAATGTTCAATTAGGAATTCATAATCAAATAGAAAGCACAAAATCTTTATTGAAGTTATTCATCCATAGCACACCTCAGTGCCAAAATTAATGCACTCTTTCATATTGTACTGCAAAAATTTTAAAGAAGCAACCAAATCCATTTCAAGATACATGCCCTGTAGAAGCAGACTGTAATAAGACTGGCTGAGGCAAAAAGAGAGAAAAAGAAGAAAAGGTGGTCTTTTTAAAAATTAATTACACCTTTCACTGGAAATCAGGACGCTAAAAAGAGATTTCTCCTCCAAGCAATGTATAGTCTTTAGTATGTATGGGTTTCCATTCCTAACCAAAGAACAGGATGTCTGGAATCCCAAATTCTAATGTCATTAAGGACTAAACTTCTCAGTAAAATGATGGCTCTACCATCTCCTTTAGAGAAGCTTGTTTTTGAAACCTTATCATCCCACTGCAGTCCACAGACCAGAGCCTAAATTAAGGATACTTTATTTTTCAAGGCAGACCTTCCTCTCCCTTTCTATCTCACTTAGGATTCAAATACCAGTAAAGAAACAAAAAGCATACAAACCAAATCTGAGTCTAAATGAAATGCTGTTGATAAATGCCCAGCATTGTATTGCTCTGCAGGACGACAATCCACTACAAAGAATCTCACTCCTTCCTGAAAGAGAATTTTTTACATTTTAAAATTGCGTAATTATTGACAGAATTCAATTACATTCTAATACTAATTCCAATACTACAGGAACTGCTCGAAAGGGCTAAGAGCTATTAAAAAGATCTTACTTTATTTGACTGATCTGAACTTTTTCTACAGTTACCAGATCAACAGTAGTATTCTAGTATCAGCTTTCCATTAATACATCAGCTCGTGCATGGGAAAGGATCATTCAAGTGCAATTATATAATTTCTACTGAGAGGAAACATAGTGGGTATGAGACAATCCAAAAGTCCATTACTAATCAGCACAGCATATAAGGATAGCTTTATACCCCACCAATTTGGACAGGATATTAGCAGATGCTTAACTTTATTTGGACGAGGGAAAAAACACACTATGCATGACAAAACCGGGGCCTGGAAACTGCTACAAGAAGTCAACAGTCAATAAGAAACAGTGTAATCTAACTACATTATGATCCATCTATGGGTCTTAAATATTTCTAGTGAAGTCCCTGCATCTATGTCTGCAATTAACTTCTACTGCAAGAAGTTTAATCCATTTTCTTTCTTTCATTTAAACCTTTCATTGACGAAAGACAGAAATTCCTTAGCAGCGCTCTTCTCAAAGGTACTGAGTAGTGAGATTTAAATTTTCCTCTACAGTAGCTACATATGGAAAGGAATTCAAATTAGTGAGATACTACTTCAAGCTCACACTCCTCAAATTCAAATCAGCTGTCTTAAGCTCCCCTATGCTCCTTGCTACAGCACAAATGCATTGAAGACAGCGGATAATTCACAAGAGAGAAAACTTCAAGACAAAAGTATTTTTCCTGAAATAGCAGATACTCATTTGTGCTGTTAGCATTTAAAACTGGTTAATGGTTAGTGATTGATTCTTTTTCTTTTCTCTAAAATTGGGGGGGGGAAGGTTAATTCAGTATACTGACTCCTTGTTGCTGATTTGCTTGCAGAATCTCGGACACGGAAACTGCTAGACAGAGAGCCTGGCTCAAGTCTGTGTCATCATCTTTGAGGCCCAGCAAGCTGCTACCAAAAAGACTGTGGTTGTCCTAATAAGGCAAGGAAAAAAAAAGATTAACTGAAGCCATTGTCTTTATGTATGAAAGTTTAAAATAAAACTATATCCACTAAGTCACAAATGCTAAGTTCCACACATGTGTATCCTGTCCACATTGTAATGAAACTTTTGATCAACTGAAATTCTTTCTGAATATCATAGCAAGGTCTGCACTTTCATTACAAACACGCTTGTTCACCACTTTGACCATGCCAACGTGATGCAGTGCCTCTGGTATTTGTTTTTTAGTTTGTTTTGCTTTTTCCCCACAAAAAACCTCCCATACCTATCTACACACATCTGAGAAAGTACATACAGGCCGAAGGCTATCAAATACTTTTATTTCATTCATTCACTAAATCAGGTATCATGAGTAAGGAAGAGCTGCAAAAACAGTGCAGGTGATAATAGATTTATCTATAGTATGTGACTTTTTCCTCTTTGTTTTCGCAATTACAGCTAGCACTGCTGTGCTGTATACTACAATGCAATTGTGTCAATATGAAGTTCAGCTTCATCAGTTCTTACAAGAACCTCACTTGGAAAACGAGATTATCAGTCATGAAGTTGAGAGTATTGCAGGGAAGCTTCTCACTAAAATGTTTCACATAACCTTATCTTTCAAAGATCCTAACAGTAAATACCACCAGAGTAACAACATGAAAAAATTGTCTAAAAAAAGAACATTGCAATGAAATATTCAAAGTTACTGTCAGCAGAAGCTTAAACACTCTCCAAAAAAAGAGAATTTAAAAATTACTGTTATTACCTTCCTGAAAGAAGCTGGAGTTTTGCTACAGTAATATTGTGCCAAAGAGAAGAGATCTTCTATATCCTCTAAATCAAGATTGGCTGGTGACGTTTCTAAGAATTCTGAGACAGACAAACGACATAAATGCAACACTATTTCAGACACAGAAATCAAGCAATGTAGATCTTTTCAAACCATAAAAGAATTTTTAATAAAGCGTAACAATCTAGTGTATTGATTAAACATGAATATTGATCCACTCCCCAGATGAAAAGAGAAGATACAGGAAATACTCCTCATCCATAGAAAACTTACGCTTTTTGCTAGAAGTTTGAACCTTCTATACAAATTATTTTTTTACCACATTCTTACTTCTGTATAGCTTTAGCTTTCAGCTCTAATTCTAAGTCAGCTACTTTTTCTAAAGAGCTCCGACCACGAGAATCCTTTAAAATGAGTACTTAACGAGTAGCACTATTCTGTGTCCAGGATAACACAACGGTTTAGTTCTGCAGTGTATGGCAAAGACACAAAATTCCAAGCGCTCTCATTTTGAACTACTAGAGATTATTAATTACATTGTATTATGAATGTAAAAAAAAAAAAAGGCAAGAGTTTTTTAAATTTTCAATTGAAATTTAAGGTATTTCCTATAAAAACAATGAATTAGGCTCAAATCAAGTGTGCATGAAGACAATCCAGAAAATGCAACAAGTGCAGTAGATTTAAAGAAGGATTTGACAGCTGTTGCTTTGGGCTTAGAAAGCCCAGTTTCTGGTGCTTGTTTCCAGCACTTCAAACTGAAGTATAAAACTAGGTGTGGGAGTACTAAAAGGAACAAGGAAAGAAGGTCAAGGACAGGGCAGCAAAAGAACAGTAAGAAAGGAATTAGTGGGTGAAGAGATTCATTAATGAGAAAAATCACATGGAAATAATCAATCTAGCTCTTTAGTAATACAAAACAGTAATAAATGGGGATTACAGTATATAGCAAATATTTCACTAGCAGCTATATAAAAGAAGTACTTACTTATCATTTCTTCTTTATCTGATTCTTGTGCTAAGATAACGTCTCTGAAAACAGTAAAGTCACAGGCATAGATTAAGTCAGTAAAACCAAAATGAAACAAACCTGGATTAAAACAGTGTCAGCAAAAAATGTCCCAAAGAATTAACTATACACTTACTTTGCATTGACAAGGATGATCAACATTAAGAAATAAATAAAGAATGGATCTGCTTGTTGTAGATATCCATCCCATATTGCCTGAGTGACTTCAGCTGAACAGTAGTATGAGAAGAGGCTTCCAAGCTAAAAATTTGGAAAATAATGTGAGAAAAAGCAATTACCAGGAACAATCTTATCAGGAACACATTTTTTACAGAGATACATGATATCTAAAAGAAAATAAACCCAACAAAATTATGATAAAAACCTACATCTGCACAGTGTATTGAAGGATGGTTCTAACCTCTAAACCAATTTTTATGGAAACAGTGCACAACACTACAGATTATCTGTGAGTAAATATGCCTATTGTAAAGGTGAAGTTGGCTGTACACTGCCAGCCTTGCAAATTCAACCACAGATAACACAGTCAAGCTGGAATGCTGTTTAGTTCACAGCCACTGCTAAATACCAATTATACCAACAAGACAATCATAAGAGAATATATTTACTCAAATAGCATAGCAATTAGGGCTTTGAAAGGATCCTGCAAACATAATTATTTTTATTTTCCACAGTAGAATTGGGCTAATTGAACATGGTTGCACATTAGTTTGACAACATCACTTACTTAGCATTACATTATGACTGAGTAATTAAACATTTGCAAGCATCAGAAAATTTTCATTACCATTTAAGAAACTCTTTGCCTGTTCCCATGTTCCCACTTGAAAATACATCCTCTCTGATACACAAAGTTCAGAGAAGATAAAAGGTAGGAACTTCTTTCCATACATGCCAGATAACATTTACAATCACACCTAACTCAAATGCATACCACCTGACCTCACTGGGGTCTTACTGAACTTGCTGATGCACACAAATTCTGCATCAACACAGCTACAGCTTTCAAAAGCCTGGTATCTGTTTTTAAACACTACCATGGAATATTTCAACACTTCCTAGTATAGTTTTATGGAAAAAGATAAAAAGATCTCTTCAATTCTGACTCAAATGCAACTGAAGACAAAGCATCCAGGAACAAGATGACAATGGCAGGTCTCTGTACGTTGCTTATATATTTCTATGTATTAGTGATACACCTATATAGACTAAGTTTTTTCACAGTAGAAACGGGAAACTTTACTGTAAAGGTAAATTTTATAAAATGAAGCTTTTTTTTTTCTAAACTTGTACACCAGGAAGCATGGCATTGAATACTGGCAGCTACACCAGCTTACTTCACTACCACTTTTCAGACAGAAGATTATTTTTCTAATTAGGTTCTAAAATTCTAATAAACAACTTCAAAGAACTTTGTATTTACTAAGGAAAATTCTATTAAAAAATGGAAATTAAGTGGCAAAAAAACCCCTGATTTCTCTTTTGAAGGCTCATGAGACTGGTAAAAGGCAGATGTTGAGAATATGAAAATTTTTCCTAGACATTTTTATACTAAAATTGGCAGCAGCCTTAAAAAACCCAAAAAAACCCCAAATACAGACCTCACAGTTTAATAACTCATTTCAGTTCTCTTTAACTGAAAATACACAAAGTTGAAAAAAAATTTACATAGCCAATGAGTATGAAAGAAGAACTTAGAGTTCACGGGACAAAGCCTTCTCCATTAAATCACAGACTTTGCCTGTGCAAGCACAGTATCATGATTTTGTATTGCATATACTAAGTAGCACTGAAACAAGAATTTTGTTATAGTCCTACTACACAAACTTTATAAAAAGTGATTGTGGTAAGCACCTTTGTAACTACTCACAATTTGAGGCAGTTTTGAAGAGGAAATGACGAATGCTTTAAAAGTTGTAAAATATATGTACCTAAATTCTAAGAGACGTACAAGTATGTCTTAGCAGAGAGGTTTCAAAAACAATTCATACCTCAGCTTTAAAAGACCTGCTAGACTGATGTTTACCCTTATCTACAACGTTCAGCTGCCCACAATCAAAACTAACATCAGGGCTTCTTGCTTTTTGAGTATATCAGCTGCTCTCATTCTTCCTTACTCCAAGAAGTTCCTAACATCAGCAGCTCAGTAAGTACTCACTCAGTACAATAAAAATGTGACATTAACAAGACCTCATACCTCATGTTAAACACTAAAGACAAAAAGCTCACACTATATTAAAACATGCAATTTATTTTAGTAGATGCAGTTCTAATCGCGTGTACTACTCTTCCATAAACTGGCAACATGTACTTAAATTTTAACAGAAATTTATTTTTCATTATGTTTCCCTACTTTCACTTTATTACCCAGTTGAGTGCATATGAATCTGGAGTCATCTTCTTGGTATCAAGAAAGGAGCAGAGTTCAGGCTCATGGTACTGAAGCAACAGTCTAAATAGATGAAAAGGTCTTCCCTTCATAAAACAATCCCTAAAAAGTAGCAACGAAAAGAATAAATTCCCCTGTAATACTGCAGTTTTCAGACTTACAGTAGCAATTCTTTACTATCTGTGATTATGTCATTTCCTGTATATTGCTCTTTTATTTCACAGGGACTGATCATGAAGTCAACTTGTCTCAAGAGTCAAAAAACCAACCAACCAAATTAAACCAACAAAAAATCCACAAACACCGAAACACCCACTAAATTAACAAAGCAGCAGAAAGAACGAAATACTGTCAATACTTGACAGATTATATAATACAAAAGTATTTAAAACAGACTTAAATCTCAAAACAAGGCAAGCATGGTACCAATGGAGCAGAGATCTGCTCATCTACTATAAATTGCCTTTCTATATCTTTCATTCTCCCACTGAGGAGAAAAAAACCAGGAAATAGTCTACACATCATTGAAACATCACCTAGATTCCTGCAGAGAAGCTCAAATGCTCTGCAAGCCTTCTACAACTGAAAGCACATGAGTTATGTGACCAAACAGCTCATAGAGCCCAAGAGTGTTTCAGAGCAGAAAGAGACATGAACTGAGTCAAGTGACAGGACTGATAAATGCTTCCTGCCACTACAGCAAACACACACTTCTCATATTTTGGGCACACATCCATCAGCCAGGCTGGAATCTCCTCTCCAGGCAATCAGACTGAGATCTTTAATTATAGACTATCCAGCCTTGCTGAAGTGTCATGGTGCTCCAACATACATAAAAACTTATTTTAGTTACAGCACCTACATAACAGCATGAAAAGCTCAAATTTAGTATTTTTTATTTTAAATATCTAGCAACTTAAAAAAAAAAATCAGTCCCAATTCAATAGGACATAGGGAAAATATCGACTACTTCTAAAGAGATTTTGAGACTTAATTAGTGCTTATGAATTACTGTTTCTGAAGGGATAGAAGTATTTTAGATACCGAAAATGCTAGGAAAGGAAACAAAAAACCACTTTCACATAAGCTATGTGAATTAGTTCATAAACAAACATTTTTGATATTGCATAAAAGTACAGTTCTTTAAAAGGCATATTGAGTCTAGATCAGTCACATGCTAACTCTTTGCATCTTAAACCAACCCAATAATCTCCTGGATTTCAAACCAACGGGTACTGAAATTTATGGTCATATGAAAGAATCTGACAACATGGCTACAAATAGTGCTACTCTAGCCAAAATCAACATGCGTATCTTACAGAGAATACTTCTAATGCCAATAAAAATAGTACATATGGAAAAGAAAGAGTTTTACCTTGGAATGAATTTATTCATGATAGCATAGAAGCAGTTGTACAAATCACTGCGGGGCAAATGAAGGTGCACCAGAGGTTTGAGCAGATGTATCCAGCCGAGGCAAGAACTGTATTTAACATTGCGTGATTTACAATAAAAAGTAATAACAGACTCAATATCCAAAATTAATACTGACTTCTCTTCTTCTGGCACCGACAACTGGTCTGAAATAGGCACAGTAATACAAACTGTGTTAAAGGCTTTTCAAAGAAATTGGATGAGATTATTTCATAGCACAATTGCACGAATAAGGACTGATTGGGGAAAAAAGCCAACAAAACCAGACACACAAAAAGCTGGCAATTTGGGTTAAATTCTTACAGAAAAGCATTCAAAAGGGTATCAAAATACAAGTGATTTTATAAACCCAGCAGGATAAGGCATTTAAATACCACAACAACAGGATGAAAAAAGTTTGAGGTTTCCAGGATCTATATGAAAGAAGGAGGTAGATTCTTTTAATGCACAGAGTGCTCCTCTTCTACTCCTGTTTGATGTGCTCAGCACACAACTTAGGCTCAACTCTAAAACAAACTCATTTAAATTTCAACATAGATCAACCCACAACACATACCTTCAACTCCTCAAAAGCTGACTGACATGCAAATTTATTCAAATCAGAAGTTTGAGAACAGCTAGGCTTACAGACTTAAATTTTAGCATTAACTTATAAACCACATTTTTTTACATCCAGGATGGGGGAAAGAGATATGTATACACTACATTAACACAGTGGCATTAAATTTCTAGAAAACATCTTTCCCTCTCAGTTACAAGAAGCCCATGAGTCTCATTACTGTTAATAATTTTTTTAATTGCAAAAGTCCTTAATAGTTCCCCATCAAAGCCAGTCAATATTTGGCATTCCTTTTCTCTACCTCTCAGAAAAATGAAACAGTACATAAAACTCACATGCCATCTGAAGATATACTTTAAATTTGGAGACTACTTGCTTTGCTAAGACCTTGAAATAGAGACATTTAATCCAACAAAAAATTGAAGTCTCCATATAACCTTCCTTATGAGGTAACTTTACATTTCTTCCCTTTATCAGTTTAATATCGTTACATATCACAAAATATTTGCCAATAAATACAAAAAGAGAACTATCAGACATTGAAGTGCTTAATTTTAATAATCAGGACATTTGGCATCCTCCTGAAGAGTCACTGTGACTAAGTAAGAGAGTGGAAATTCCATTCCCATCTCTTTCCTTCACAGAAAGAGAGAAGGAAAATAAGTCCTACTAGATTTTGGGGCTAAAAAGTGTAGAACTGCATTTCAGACATGGTAGGTATGTATGCATACACCAACTCCATCCTCGCCTTAACTTTCAACTGTGCAAGAATAAATCAAGTGTGCTAGGTAATAAGATTCTCTTATTGAAGTTGTGAAAAGTATCCTAATTTATGAGTCAGCATTGATTCCATCAGCTGATCACTGATATCAATGCTGTTGCATCACGTCAGGGGTTTGACCAGCTCTGTGACGAGCTGCCAAGCAGATCCTGTGGCAGCTCCTTGCAGACATAGTGGAGTATTACTTCCTATGTCCTGGCAGCACCTTGCTTTCACAAACACAGCCTTTCATTTTAACTGAAAATGCTATTAAAAAGTATCTTTCTTTAAAATAGTTTTTGAAGTCCAATATGTCTAATATAATTCTTCTCTCAAATGTTATATGCATTTTTGTGCTACACCAGGTTTTCTGATTAAGAACCAGACCTTCCACAACTAAAAACCTGAAGGACACTATACAAAGAATGTCTGCTTTAAAAGATGGAGCTTGGAAAACAATTACAATTTTTTCAACTCACAAAGCTTTCTGACTATGCAAACTATCATTTACAAGCTAATGCTTCAAACTTCCATGATGTCACCCACCCCAGAGTCTGTGTACAGGTAAGATACTATTGTTTTCTTACAGTTTCTTACTGATTTTTATCTGCTCTTTCATCTTCCTCCTCAAAGCTTCCTCCAAAACATAACCATCATTCAGTTAATTTAATTGAAATGAAGTCTTAAGACAACTGAGAATGCAGAAGTTTTCAAACTGAGATCTAAATGTACCAGAACTTACCGATTAGCTCTTGGCAATCCTTGTGAATTATACTCTGCTCAGGTAGGTCTAAGGAGCCATCCCAGGATGCTAGGCTGTCCCCCTTTCCTACAACATTAAGTGCAATCTGAAAACAAAAATAGAAAGCCCTCTAAACATTTTAGTGTCTTTTTGTAGTTGCCCAATTACTGAACTCAGTAATTTGAAATAAAGAGAACTACTCTTAAACTGAATCAACATAGATGCATATTAAAATTCCAGTACTACATCTCTTCTGTAGAAATGTCTGGCAATTAAACCTTTTGCCTCAAATCAAACACAATTTCAAGTATTTCCTGCTTCTTGATTTAAGCTCATATTTACCTTCCAGACTTTGGCCCTTAGATCAGCAGGCAGCTGCCTTCCTTGAATGATGTTTCTCACAGTTTCAAGATCACAACCTCCTTCTTCTAGAGCGTCTGCAAGATCTTTTATCCTAAAACAATGAAACGTAATTTTAAATATGAATCTTTCTATTTTCCAATGTTTATGTAGACTGAAGGCTACTGTCAGACAAATCCCACACATATGCAAAGGCATAAGACAATTTGGAAATTACTAAAAATAAATACTTGCAAAATGTTACTTATTCCTCTACTTTAAGGCTGCTTGTTCAACTCGTAATTCCATTCAATTTACATGTAAGAAAAAAGAAGTCTGCTTTTTTAAGTGACAATGTTGCAAAATGTATCATAAAAATGCAAATTCAGTTGCAGTTTACAACTTTCAATTTCAGCAAGTTTTCACACACACACAAAGCAAACATTACACCTAAATTAGGTGTAGTTATTTTAAATAAAATGTTAGATGTCCTAGAAAACAGAACACTTATTTCAAAGGTTTAGAACAGTCAGCTTTTAACCTTATCTTTCCCTGAAATGGGAAAAGTCCTTCTAGTCAAGCTCAAATGTATTTAACTATATAGTTCTAGAATTTTAAGTGTGGACATATGCAGAAGACTGAATTAAAACATACAAAAATGTTAATAATCTCGAGTAGCAAAATACACAAATTGACAAGACAAACATTAATGACAGTTGCTGTAGTAACACAACAGAAGTTCACAAGCATTATAGATGAGAAGGAATTCAGCATTCAGGAATGATTACTTTACAATCTCTCTGATAGCTTCTGCAGACTGTTTCAATGTTTCCACGCTGTCAGTAATGAGAGAACCACATCTGATGATTTCAGGATTTCAATATCATGTAGCAGAGCATGGCAAAACGGTGGCAAAACAGGTTCACTGGAAAAATAGTAATGGCAGTGACACATAGGTCCTGTAGGCAAAACTCCCTTGCTATATCCTCTTAACCCTTCTCTACTTGCTCTGACATCTGCCTTAACAAAGGCTTTGCTTCATGTACCTGGTGAGTTAAACACATATCCAAGGGGTTTATAGCCAGAGCAAAACAAAGAACACGATTGTTTCTCTGGGACAGATATTCAAGTGGGAAGATGCATTCCTGGGGAATCTGTTTATACACATGGAGTAACAGATGTTATCAGTATAATTCTCAATAACTCCATGACTACCATGTAGTCAATTCAAATAGCCACAGAAAAAGAATGTCAGCTGTTGAATTCTTGTCTACTTTAATTTCCATATATTCACAACTAACTCCTTGATATAAAGGTTCACAAGTTTGGTCTCCTGAAAACTTAAAACACATATTTCTGATTTTCTAAATAACATCCTTTTGGACAAATAGATTAAAATCTCAGACCTGGAAGAAGGTATGTGGATATTTAGCTAGTTTTACTCAAGACTTCTCGAAGTATTTACAGGTCTGAAAAGTAAGCATTTTCCTTGCATTGTATCAGCCAGTTTCTTTGTCACTACTTTTTGGGTTGCATTTTAAATCATATTTCAAATATACACTGGGGCACAACTCTATTTTCTTCAAGTAATTTTGCAAATTTGGATGAAATAAAACACAGATTACAAAGAGACTGACTTGTCTTATTTTCTCACATTTTTAGAATTACAAAAAAAGAAAAAAATACCAAAGTCCATTTTTTATAGGGCTACAGGTCGCACAGGTTGCCAATCCCTTTCCTGAGACAGAAATGGAGGGGAAAGCAGACTATGGAAGCACACTTGCACTTCCATCACCTATCCTGTTGTCCAGTTGTGTACGTAATGGTCAATGCCTGAAAAGTTAAACGAACGGGTCAGTCAACCCTGAACAAAAATCAAGTATTTCCAGGACGTTTACACAAAGAGACCTTCTAGCCCTCAGCAGAACTGCATGAACTCTAGGATGATCTAGCTTCAACAGAAGCCAACATCAAACATCAGCTGGAAAGAACGAGGTGCTCTTACACATACTGTAAGTTTCTGTGAATGAAAAACAGACTAGAGAGCAACAGCCAGGCCTTGAATACAGCACACAAAATACAACTAGTTGCTACAACTATATCCAAGTATTAAACAGCATGTGGAAATGAATGCAACAGCTGTGGGCACGTTCCATTTCAAGTAGAAATGTCTTAAACTGCAATACTTAAACTTCGTTTCTGTGTCACCCAAAGAAACTCTTTTGAGAATAAAAAGGTAGTCTTTACTTGAAACAACACTTAAAACTACATCTACACTAATTACAGAATCATCTGGCAAAGAATGTTTCACAAACCCACATGTACTAATTCTACCAGTTACTAGTACCTAGCATTCAAAATGCTGTGCATGGGTTAACACCAACATGTTATCTGCAAATATGTGCTTCTGCTGCTTGACAATATATTACCATCTGCAAAAACTTCCTCCAAGTGCTGTCACCCCCACTTTCTACACTATAAAGATGAGAGGCAAATGTCAGTTTTACTACATCACCTCACAAAGCAAGACACTGACATGCTGTCCTGGGGCACATGCCCATCTGCTACATGAAGAGATGCGATGCATTGCAAACAAGGAGTTAAGTGAAATAGCAGGGGGGAAAAATGCTTTGTTCTGCTGTGATTCAATTAGGTGCTCATTTCCTTCATCAACTGCAAGATTGCTCACAGGCTGTAAGTAAGGGCTTTTCAAAAATTAAGTAAATTCTTTTCTAATAAACATTCTATTCAGGCTAACTTGCAAAGTACGAAACATGTAAGTGATTTCAACACTTTAACACGTCCACTCACTGTGTTTCACCTTATTTCAGTCAGTGTTGCTCTATAAATATTCCAGTAAACTGCTAGCAACCTGGATCCTTGTCTTTCATGAGCGAAGGGCAGATAGGAAGTCTTCTGTTCACATGCACAATTACTACACATATTTTGAACAGAAAGCAGCACTTCTCCCTACAGGCAAACTCCCCCAGACCTGAACATCTGTACTTTCTACTCGGCCATGGCTTTGCTGCCTGTTTCTAGGTGCTACTCAAAATTTTGGATAGATGTGTAGAATTCCAGCGTACACCCGAGCCACGGCCTGAAAGGCAAATTGCCACATGACACACTGTTCAAAACGTCATAATATAAAGTGTTCCTATTAGTGCACCTGAAGTAAATTTCCACACTTACAGAAGGATCTCTTACATTCATGTCAGTCTGGTGATATATCATAATCAATGGGTAACTATCTTCACAGATATTAAACAGGACCTTGTTTAAAGCTGGCGGCAAGAAAAATTGATCAACTGTTGGGAATTCAGCTTAAGCCACTTTTTCTAAGTATTACTTATATATGACCGAGGTACTTGGTAATAATCACTTATAAATATTAGTGAAGGGATTAAAAGTGTAGGGATGTGATCAGCAGGGAGAAGATAATTCTAAGTGATCAATAAACTATATATAATATTAAGAATACTACAATCAATTTCATACTTTTATAGAATCTACTTACTACGATTCCTACTTTTAATTCAGGATCTTCCTGACTACCAGGAAAAAGCCTCAACAAGAGCTACATTGAATTGAAATTAATGAGTGTTTGTTCTCTATTGAAAACAAGCAAACAAAAATCTATCCCTCACATTTACTTCAAAATATCCATTGTATCCAGAATACTACTGAACCTTCTTTTTTCCTCCAATGGAATTTTGGAGAAAAACAATTCCCTGACATTTTAATCTCTATTTTTTCCTTCAAGTGTGTTAATTTCATGCTTAACTGGAAAGGATTTTTCTGTTCATGGGCTTTCAGAAGAAATACTACGGCTCCGAGTACTAATTAGCCAGATTGTGAGAATGGGAAAGATATTTGGAAACTAGATTTGTCACCCTGTTTTCTTAGGCAGTTGGAGTGCATTTTGGGACCCATAAGATGAATTATTCTAATGCAAAGTTAAATGCACGGGAACAATTCCATCTGTGGTTACAGTTAGATTTAGTTACTTCAGGTCCTGACTTCCCAAGTACAGATCTTAAAAATTACTACTTGATCAAGTTTCCTGAAGCTTGAGTATTAAACAAACATCTGCAAAAAGGTTTTAGAAATTAATTCATAACCATTAATCTGTTTGAAAATCCAAACACGAAAAATAAGGTCCAAATCATTGATTTCCTTGATAAATGAGGCAAGAAAAATCTATAACTTCCAATTACAAACAGTTTAACTAATAACAGGCCATCTGATTTGTGTCTATACAGTCTGCTGGCTAGATGTATTGCATCGACTGAAATTATGATTAAAATAAACAAATAAGCAGATAAAAACAAAAAAGAAGATTTTACAGTAGTTTGAAAGCAGCTTGCCTCCTCTGTGTTTCACAGCACTCTTAGCTTTGGACAGATATGTCTTCCAGAACAAAATAGTGCTGGCAATTTCTCAAATCAGCTTTTGAGTATATGCCAAATAGCTAAAAAGAAACATTTAGCAAACAAGGTCTGTCTGATTTCGCTAATTTTTAAATCAAAAGTGTTGATAACAACTTCCTGTATTTACTGAAGAAAAAAAAATTTCAATCTCATCTTCCTCTAGACATAAGTTTGGTGATGGTGATGCTGTTTTTTCTTTAAATTTTATTTTATTGTGCAGGGGCAAACTTTCCTGGTTTTTGTTGAGCAAAACACCAAGCAGACAGTACAGATGCTGAGGGGTTTAATTCATAATTAGTTTGTGACACTTTCCCCCCACCCAAATCACTTATAACAGCAGTGCATGACAAGTTAACACAGGTAAAAAGAACAGGGAATTATTATGTTAGTGAGCATGTCTAGATTCTACACACTCAAGGTGCTGCAACAGTCTCTGAACACAAAATTCCATCTGCCTTTTAATCCTCCTAAGGAAGTGAAGAGAGGACATGGAATCAGCACTGCCAGTTTCGCTCCCAGTAGAGCTTAGGCATACATATGTATCATTTCATGTTTGGGGATTTTTAAAATTTGAAAACCTATATACTTCAAAATACGACAGTGTAGTAATTTACACCAAAAAGCTCTTTCAACAACAACTGTTCACAGCACTGAAATACGAACACAAGACAACACTTTAAATCCATAAATGAAAAAGAAAATACTCCACTGAAACTGGCTTTTAAACAACAACCAAAACAAGAAAACAAACCCAAAAAGTCACATGAAGTTTCTAAGCAAGCAATAAGGAATGCAACTTTGTCATTCACAACATACAGCTCCAGTAACAGGATGCACTGTCACATATTAATGTAGCATTTAAGCCTAAACCTCTTGAATAGTTCCCACAAAGACTTAAAAAATCTGTTCAAACAAATGCCTTCACGTTTGCCTTTTCTAGTACCACCAGCATATTAAATTTCCTATAGCTTTGAAGCTGCCAGTCAGAATATCAACAATGTAGGCTGCGCCTTGAAATACGTCTAGAAACACATTTGTCCTCATCCTTAGCAGAAATTCTAGAGAAGTTTGTTGTGGTCTGGGAGACAGCAATATTCTTCCAATACTAGTAATGGAAGTCATCTGAAGTATTTTTTTCAGAGGTATTTGAACATGGTTCTTATTCAATGTCCAGGGTTATTTTTCAAAGTGTCAAGACCGCATTGCCAGTGAGTCCATCCCTCGCTTTGTAATTATATGGCCCAACAGTCAGGTCTGTATTTAGAAATAATGCTTAGGCAACACTGTGCTTATAGAAAGAGCTTTGGAAATTTTGAGGCTGTAACTAAAAGAAAAAAAAAACAAGAACAAAAAATGACACAACTAACTTCCATCTTCTAGTTAATGACACTAAGTTGTTTTAACCAAGGGCCGTATTTGTAGAACCAACCTAGACAAAGAAGAGGTTCCACCTACACCTGCATGTGTGTTCTGGCTTCCTTACAGTGAGATAGCTAAGCACAAAGAAAGCTAGGCTCAATTTGCAGGAAACTTTGAATCTGCCACATCAAATAAAGCCTAAAAGCAAAAACATCAGATTGGAAATGATCATAAAAAGCAGGTCTGTAAACTAATTGCTTGAAAAGCATATACGTGGAAAGGACAAAGAGCAATGGTGTGGCACAGAGCCACAGAAAGAAATCACATGCAATGCAGAAGCGCAAAGACAAAAACAAAGCGAAGACGCAAATGAATGGAGATGTTGGGTGCAGTAAGAATAGCTTCAGTGTTTACACACAATGTTTATTTAAGCCTCGGCAATCTTGAGTGAATACGCATGCAACAAATACTAAAATCACATCACTGTTACCATCAAAATGATCCTATACACGCTCCAGAAATAGCCTCTATTCTTGTCCTAGAGGTTCAACGTAAAACCCATTTTAAGTGACAGCCGTGCTAAAGGAGGGTGGTGAGCAAAATCATTCAGAAAACGAGGCAGGACACACTGTTGTC
>VZTG01000993.1:275969-313505 GCA_013397845.1 Melanocharis versteri | reverse complement strand
CGGCATGGGGGACACGCTGGAGGAGCCGTGGTGGGACACCGGGACCGGGGCGGGCGGCACCCCAGGTACTCCTCTCCCGGAGCTCGCTCCTCACGCTGGGACTGAAGCGTTTTGCCTGAGAGCCAGCCCCCCACCTTCCTTTCCTGTCCTCCTTCCTTTTCGTTGGATTTTGGTGGGGGTTTTTTTCCACTTCCCCCCTCCGCCTTTCCCTTCTCTGCTTTTAATTTATTTCTTCAGGTTTTCCACTCTCGCTCGCTTTTTCCCCTGTGCCTGCTTTTCCGTGCTTGCTACCGAGGGCGGGTTTGCGTGTAAGCAGAATCTCTGCAGCCAGGTGATGTCCAGTCTCTGATCTGAGCCCTGGCATAGACGATGGGGCGGCAAAGGAAAATACCGGTACTTAGGTAACAACAGGAACCCACTTAACAAAAATGCATTTAAGCGAAGTTTAAAAAGCGGGGCAAGGGGAATGGGAAAACCTCTTACTTTGATTTCAGAGCTCAGTTCTCCCTTGCATTCATTTACCTTACAAACTGTATTTTCTTCCCAAAAGTTTATTTATATTTAGGCTTTTGCATAATGTATGATCCTTGTAGGTCCCTTCCAACTCAGAATGTTCTGTGATTGTGTTTGCTATTACCAGCATGAACTTACAGTTCTGTAAGGCCTAGGAAACAGTAAATCCATAGTAGAGCCTTTGGAGGGAAAAGTTTCTGTGGTACTTGAGAAGCATCACCCATGTGCTCACTGGGGTGTGTCGCATCACCCTTGCCATGTGTTACTGTAAAAGGGCAGGAGTTAAAAAGCTCTTTTCCAGCCATTGCTCCTTGGAGTATAGTGCTGTGACTGATTTGTCTTTCTTTTCCTGATGGTTATGATACCTGGGTCAAACACATGCATTATTTCAATGTGTCTCGAAACCACAAGCTGTAAAATGTTTTATCTGTGATGCTTACATTTAGTGTGAAAATTTAGGTAGATCTAGGCAACTAAAATGACTTCAGACTTTATAGTGCCCTGTTTTATTTATTTTTTAAAATTTCTTTTTAAATACAATATTGGCAAGAGTTAGGAGTTACTGGGAGTTATCTGCACCTCTGCAGAGACTCCAGTTCTTTGAGTGCCTTGATAATTGGTGCTTATTTTGTGTGAAAAGGTACTTGGAGAATAGTTAGTGAGGAAGCAATATAAAAGTTGTATATATGTAATAAAGAGGGGTCACAAGACCTAATCAGGCTTCTGATTTTTATTTTTAGTCTCATGTAGGTTCCTTAAGCAGTCCCAGTTCCCATGGTAAATGCTTTTCATTAGGAATTTTTCTTAAGAGCTTACCTGCACATTCTGCCAACCACAGGTTTCATTTGGGGGGGGGGTTAGCTGACTGTTACAATGTTGGCAGCTTTCCTTTAGGAGTTGGATACAGAGCAGGACTTTGATTATAAACTTTTGACATGATGGATGAACCATCTGACTTTGAGGTGAGACTGTGAATGACAACTTTTCCATTTACAAAAAAACTCCTTGGGATTTTCGCGATTGTATTTTTGAGTGACTAAAACAATTCAGGTGGAAAATAACATCGGGAGGTGTGTAACCCAATCCTGTATACTTTACTGCAAGAACATTCTTTGAGTGTGTTACGATTAGTGATTACAGGTGAGTGTTGTGCAAGCTAGGTACTCTGCTGTCTGTAGCTCACCTTTGCAAACTTGTTGGCAGGTTCTTTTTATGGAGCTTGTTGTTGGATGAAGTTGACACAAGCTATCAGTAAACATAAAACATCTCTTACTTTTATTTTGTGTAGCTATTTTTCACGTAAAACAGGTAAAATCAAAGGTCAATTTGTACAGCATCTTATTGATACTGTAAAATGCTTTAAAATCAGTTGGCATAAAAGAGGAAATCATGGTTCACAATGTATGATGTAGGCAGCAATACAAGAAAATAATTGCACATTAATGAGCACCTTTGACAGACTTGGTCAATTTCATTTCTGTGAAACATCAAGTTTTGTTAAAAAAAATACTGTCCAACCTCATTTTCTGACCTATTTAAAAATAGCATCTTTGCTATAACTGTGGGTGCAAAGCAGAATTCAAAATGTACTTTTGAAATACTGATCTTTTGCCAGATCCTTTAAAATTAACCCTAGAATACATTCTGACCTACAGAATATTCATCGTAACTCAGCTCTCAAAAGTGTTTTAGATTTTAGCAACTTGTAGTTAGAAAAGGCTACTTTTAAAATGAGTATGACCATCATTCATACACTCCATCTAAAGAGTATGAAAACACAAAATATATATAAATATATTATTCAAGTGTATGGATATGTAAGGAATTCTCAATTTGCTTTTGGCCACATCATTGAAGGTCATGATTTTAGAGTCTATGTTAAAGATTAAAGGTAGTTACTCTCACCTTAAGACATGCATGTTTACCCTGCTGCAAGTGATTTATAGGTGTGAAAAAAGCCCACAAAACCCAAGGAAAAAAATACTAACGGGATTACCCATCTTTTTACCTTGTCACATGACACAAACTAAAGAATCGTGCCCAATAGCGTCTTCAGCAAACCTTTAAGATGACATTTGTGGAGGGAGCGGTTAGGGATTATTCTCTATTTAGCAGCGTAGTTTAGTGTTACACGTGTCCCACGTCATGCAACTGCAGGACTTCCTTACCTCCCTTTTTCCAGATCGTGTCACAACTTTGTCCAGTCTTTCATGTGATTTTTATATTGCATTCAGAATTACAAGGGAAAGGATAAGGAATTCGGAGAAGTTTATTTCGTACTGGTGAAGGACACCAACTTTTTCCTCTTCTCTCCGTGAACAGAAAGGAGCAATTCTCAGAGTGCTATAAATGTCTGGATCTTGCCTGTAGCCAGCCTGCTACATCTCCCAGTCAGTTTGAGGGAGAGGGATGGACTTCTATTTTTCAGAAATTCTTCCAGTTTCCTCCTTTTTCGTTACCACTCCTTGTCTTTCATTATGGATGCTTTCTGTATTGCCCTTAATCCCGTAGGAGTGTAGTATCCCCATTTGTCAGTTTTAGATCCTTAAGTAGGATCTACCTATGAGGGGCATGGCCCTCACAGGTAGAAATTAATTGTGTCATTGCAGGACAGAAGCAAATCTCTTGTATGTCAGCAGCACAAATAGATGAGAAGTATAATATGGGACCACAGAGGATGATTTGGCAGTGCTTGAGGGGTCTAAGGCAAAGGATGCTATTTCAGGAATTGGTTTCTTTAGCCAGAGGTTCTCTTTTCTTTCTGCATACTGAAGGGTGCCCGTTAACATCAATTTGTAATGTGTGATTTGCGGCTATTGAGAAGCAGAGTCTTCATTGTAGTGCGTTCAATGGGAGCACTGTTACTTGATCAGAGCTGAGATCTGTTGGATTCTGTATGAAGGGGTTTGTATCTTTTTCTTTTGGCTCATCAATGAGTTGCTGTTCCTTGTAATAGAACTTGATCAGTATTTGAAGATGTTTCTGATAATCATGCCAAGTTGACAGCTGCTTTTTGAAATCTGTGTTTCTTCACATCTCTGTACATTCATTCTGCAAGTTGCATGGTGTGCTTCTGTGAGCTGTGTTGGGATCTGAGCATACATGATATGGACTCTCAGAACTTGATAGCTGCAGATCTAGTTAGTAAAACTGGAAGCTTTTCCTTTTTACTATGGAAAAGTCATTCTTAAATGTCTGCATATTAATACAGGTGTGTCTTGTAGGACACAGCTGAAATAATTTTTTAGTAGACTGATCTTTCGAAACTTTTTTTAAGTACTTCTAGAGAATTTCTTGTGAAGCTGTTGATGAAGGCATAGGTTTCTTGTGGGTTTGCAAAAACAGTCACATGGCAGTGCTAACACGTTGCACTGTCTCAGTGGTTTAGTTAAACTTTTAGCTGTGAAATAAAAGGGAAAAATCGGGTAACTGAATGCATCAGAATCTCTCCTTGCTTCAGCAAAAGGATTGCAGTTCTGGCTGTGGCACTGTGATCACCACCAGCTTTTGCTTTATTCAGGAATTAGGATTTGGCGGTTCTTAAAGAAACACCTATGTGTAAGGAGTTCTCCCACATATTATCAGTTGAGCCATTTAGACTGTTGGAATGCACTCTGTTAGGGGGAGAAGAATGAGAGAGACATTAATACCAGAGAAATAAATAAATGAATTTTTATATTTTAAAGCAGTAACTCGTGTTAGTTGGTATTACAGGATTCTTGTGTGGGGGTTCCTTCCAGTTGTAGTAGTATTTTGTTAGTCTTTCTTAACATTCTATAGAACAGTGAGAGTTTTTCTTGCAGAGCAACAATTGCTGTTTTTCAGAAAATTGGAAACAGCAAGCATGGACTCTCTTCTAATGTTTTTGTTTGTGTTTTTTGTTTGAGGCTTTTTTGTGTCTTTGTTAGCTGAAGGGAAACCTTGAATTTTAAGTCTTTCAAAGAAGTTACGGTTTAAGAAAAGCAAAAAGGCATATTCTCTCATGGATGAACTAGAACTTCTTGTGCAAAGAGCTCAGTTAAAAAACTTTCACTAGGAACAATGAATACAGGTACATATTTTAAGTGAATGTAAGAAGTTGAAAGGCAGAATTGTGGAGGAATGCAAGAAGGAAATTGCACTTCTGTGTAAGCCACCACTTACTGTTAAGCTCGATACTAGTTTTGATCAGTTCTAAAATACTGTGTAAGTGAACTGAAATCTAAATACTGTAGTCCAGATGGTGAAAGTTTATATAGCTGATGCAAACAATATCCATCTTGATTCTCACATCTATTTTCCTAATACAACATCTGCATGAATTGGAGTGGAGATAATCACACTAGTTAACTCCTTGAGGAGGCAGTTGCTTATGTTCACATCACGCTTTTAAAGCAGTGCTTGGCACAGCAATGAGCTCTGCATTCAATATGTTATACGAGAGCAGATTTCTCCATGCCTCTCTTCGTTCCACCTTTATGTTGAACTTTGGGTATCCATACTGAGACACTTCTTGGCTAACCAACTTTGAAAACATGACACCTTCTGCAACCCCTCATCATCTGGTTCACCACGTTTTTATAAACCTACTGAGATAACCTTACTATTGTAATTTGTAGAACATATCAGAACTGAATTTGTAGTAGAAACTTATTTGTGTCTTGTGCTCCTGTACTGTGAGTGCCAAAATCTGGAATTGCACCAGAAAAAACAAAGCAGAGCAGGGTGCCTGCAGACATGCAGTTAACTTTGGCTCCTAAGAATTTGGCTGTCCTGATGTCCTGTGATTGGTGACCCTTGATGTGCTGACCATGTGGATGGTTTCCGATTTTTCCCTAGTGGAAACAACTGCTGCTGAGATTCAGATGGCTTAAATCCATTTTAATGTCAAAGATCACAGAAAATTATTTACCTTCTTCCTCCACTTTGAAGGCAGGCTTTAGACACAGTCCTTATAATGCGTATCTTTCCAGAAGGGCTGTCTTGGAGTGGTTTGTTGAGATGTCCAGCAGGAATTTTGACAGGTGCTTTGGTTGTGCTTGCAGGCTTTGGTTTGGGGATCCGAGTTGGAATTGAACGACGGAACGTATTGGTAATCTGGAAATAAACCGAGAAAATAAATCATGCATTAGGGAGGAGAAACAAACAGTGTTTTTAGCTTGTTAATGCCTTTTGCACTTTGTAAATCTGACTTGTAAACTGCTTTTAGAACTGTTTGTCTGAACTTCCTTTATCTGCCTTGTTGGTAATGAGACAGAAGCTTTGTATTTAACTTACCTACTTGATTGGTGAATATCAAAGAGTTTCAATGGATTGAAACTCAGAGTATAAATAAGAGGGGTTTCCTGTCTGTCAGCTGACTATCAGCCCTAGGAGCTGAGTGAGTGATGCAGTGCAAAGTCTTGGACTGTGTAGGTTCTCTGGGTGAATAATCAGAGAACTTCCACATGCAGAGGCAAATCTTGATTCAGTCCTGAGTAGCAGGCAATACTCAGCCCATACTTTGACAATGAGAGTAAGAGATCATTCTTTGACAATGATCAGTGTACACAAAATTAATGTATTTGTGAGACATCTCTCCCTCCAGAATGCATCGTGGTCATATTTAATTGCAAAAAAAATAAATATTAAAAAAAAAAAGTTATTATGTGCACTGAGTAGGGGTGAAGAACTCTAAAGGCAAGAAGCTTGTTTGAAAGGTACCATTATCTGAAACCAGGATTAAACATACACTACTCATCAGAACACCTTTTTGCATCACAAGCATTTTTATATACCTTTTTCAGTCAAGCTAAGGGTAAAAGAACGTAACTTAATGTTTTTATAAAAACATAAAATGGAAATGGTGTTCAAATGAGGACAATAGAAAATGGTGTTAGAATTCTGGTAACTTAAGTATGAATAAAAATGAGCTAGATCAAAATGGGTTTTGAGAAAACTTTCCAGTGGCTTTAATGGTCTGTCTGGGCTGATTAAAAAAATAAAAATAATCACAAATCAAAAGCTTGACATTTACCTGTAGATAATTATGCATGACAGGGTTTTCAATAACATAAAGCTGAGCCAACATCAGATCATTCCTTGTGCTCAGTGTGGAGGAATTTGGGGAAAGTTTGCACATCACAGATATGCTTAATGGATCATGAATAAGGAAAAAAAAATCAACCTGGGCTAAATTGAAGTTTGATGACAAAGAGATAAAATAGTAACGATCTCCCAGAACAGTGTGGTACATTTCTAAGAGTTCTGAAGGAGATGATTTTTAGAATTGCAGAATCCTTGTTAGTGATGTGCAATCCACCACTGAAATTGTTGGTGATGCTAGAGGGGTGTGATGCCACTTTAGAGTAAAGCTTCACAGAAGATTCGTAAGTGTAACTGCTGAACTGATCAAAGTGTAGAAATGTCAGTTAAGTAATATGTTGGCCCACATGGTTACTAATTTTGTGATGGAAAAACATCCACATTTCTTGTCAGGGATAATGCCCAGGTTTGTTAGCCACATATTGTTATATAGGTACATGCTATTGGATTGTTTAATGATGAGACCCATGTGGAAGGGAAAGATCTAGGTAGGTTTTTAACTTACTGTTATAGATGTGACCATGTTATATTGTGATTTAAAAAAAAAAACAACAACTTGATAGTGGTTTCTAACGAAAGAATCTCGTGAGAGCAGATTTTGTGTGGACACTGGAAAAACAAGGAAAATTCTCAAGGTTAACAAGTGGCAAGTGGATAGGTAGCAGAGCAGTGAACTACTTTTTAATAGTATAGTAGAGATAGCATTTGAATCTCACAGACCCCTCTGATACTCAACATATTCATAAACTGCATAAGAAGAAAGTACTGAAATGATAATATTTGCATATAGTATAACAGGGAGAGATTAGAAGCAGGAGCTGACAGTAATTCATGTTACTGAGTAAAAATGTGTGTCAGCTCAGTGTTAACAATTGAAAAATAATATATGTAGGGAAAACTAATTCATGTACAGTAGTGACATTTATTGTCACTCAGAACACAGATCTTGGAATCCCTGTAAATTGTCCTCATTGCTCAGCAACTGGCAGTTGTCAAAAAGGTAACAGACAGATTAGAAATTACTAGGAAAAGAATAGAAGAAAACAAACCCCATTGTTTTTTAGTGTGTGAATCCAAACCATACCTACATTGTGTACGTTTTGCAGGGTTTTGTCCAAACAACTCAATAAAGGGTATGCCAAAGTGCAAAAAAGGTGGCAAAGACTATCAATTATGAAATGTCTTCTGAGTGAAGATTAATAACATACACTAAACCTTTTCAAGATTGGAAAATAGATTGTGGTGAGAAGAATAAACAACAGCAGAAATGTAGCATTGTGGTGAATAGGGCAGTTCTCTAGCATGCTTGAGAGGGCATCCACTGGGGGTAGATTGAAGGTTGGTGGAAAGTCTTTTCCCTTGTCAATGAGCTGTGAAACTCATTGGGACAGACAATTTTTGAGGTGATGATATAAATTGGTTTGGAGAGAATTTATACTGATTCAGGGGATCCATCAAGGACTGCTAAACACAATGATGTGTGGAGATTCCAGCTGTGGATAGGCATAGGGCAGGCTGCCAGAGGCTGGGTTTTCTACTCTGTGTGCCTGGTACTTAACATTCACAGGCATTTAACACTGGTCACTACAAAAGATGGGATATGTAATCTGAGTGTCTAAAACTTCTTTCATGTTTTTGTTTTTAAAATCAGTATGTTTCAATTTGTAGCGCCTTTTTCTTTTTTTTAAAATGCATTGAGAAAGGAAAGCATTTGGTTTGAAAGTGAGTAAGGAAAAAGGTGCGTTTTTCTTTCCCTGTGTTCCTTCAAGATTTTACCTCTAGGTGGCAGCGAAGTTTTCCTTTTGCACTGCACCCAGTATTTCACTTAAATGCGACTGAAACTCTTCATTAAATGCTGAATAAACAAAATTAACATGCATTTTCATGACAGTCTGGAATTTTAGCATTCATATTGTTAGTAGGAAAGGAAGAAAAAAAGGAATTTCCCCTTTGCCCCCAAACCAAAAAGCATTTTGCTTCAGCTACTGAAGGTGCTGTGTTAAGAAAGGAATTGATGTTGGAGGGGATAATTGTGTTACTGCTATGTGGTTTTCCGTGAGTACTGAGTTGGAAGAGTTTGCCTCTGATCATGTGGTATGGCCTGGTAGAGGAGGCATGGTATTGAGAATAAAATGTTTGGGTGGGCTATTACTGCCAGTGCTGCTGTCTGATGTAATTGTAGAGATGATAGAAAACGTGTCTGTTTCCCAGCTATAAAAAGAATTAGATTAGCCATCATTTGCCAAGTATATTGAGGTGAATAGATAAAAATATTTAAGTAAAGTCTTGCTTGCTTAAGTGAGATTGTATTTGTAAGAGTTGTGCTTGGTTGTTTGGTTTGGGGTTTTTTTGAGAAGTTTTCCAGTTCAGAGGTTCCTTAGGTTACCAAGTAGTTGGAGTATTGTCCGGAGTTGATTGATCAGCCATGTTAGTACTTCAGGAAGGTATTCATAGGCCCAGATTTTTACAGGTTTTATGCATCTGACACTGGCATTCAGGCTCTAAGGATTTATTGAATCAGTGAAAAGTTAAGTGTTGAGATACCCCTGTGCTCTGGCCTATAGTTTGCACCAGTTTCTAGCTCATGAAAGCCACCATTGACAATATGGCCTTTTGAGCCATCAGATTTCATTTCAAGCAGATTTGTTTTGTGATTCAAGATGATGCTGTATTTTGCAGTTCTGAATGACAGTACTGAATTCATCTACATTATTATCATTTAGTGCCTAGGGCTGCATTATAGCTGATGGACTCGTCGAGGTTTGATCTGCTTACAGAGTTTATATTGGTCTCTTTTGCTTGTGTCATGTTTGACTGTAGCCACAATAACTGAATTGCTCTAACTCCTGGCATAGGCTCAAACTTAAGGATAACAGCTGTATTATGGGGCTTTTTTTTTTCTGGCAAATAAACTATACCACTGCTAAGTTTCTGTGCCAGGACAACTAAACTTGTACTTCAGTGATTGTACCAATCTAACTTTTGATGAAGGCAAGGATTTAACAAACTGCCCATCTAGTTCTCTTCCTCCTCGTACAGCACTTAAAAATTATTTCTTTTTCATCATTCATGATATAAATTCTAGAGGGGAAAGAATGAATAATTAAAATTTAAGGAAAACATTTATTGACACTTAGCTTTTTAAATTCAATTATACATGTAGCTAGATCAAGGACTAAACTTTGTTTATTTTCTAAAATTTGTACTTGACAAATTATGAATCTCAGATAAGAGTTGTAAACAGAACATTTTGGGTCAGTTGACTGGATCAGTGCTTAAGCTGCTGTAAAATGTACCCATAAAGAGGAAATGGTACTATGTGAGAATTGTCTGGAAAGCACTTGGAAGTAACCATATATAAAATTCTACATTTAGTTTTATGTGTACTGGAAATCCTTGTGCAATACTCCTGGGTCCTTCACTACTACTTAGTGTAGAGGCATGTAAGCAGATACATTGGCCATAGCAGGCTTGTGTCTTGGGATGTCTGGTGTGGTTTTTAGACAGACCTGAATGACTGGAAACCCCTTATATATAGATTTTGGTGGCCTTTTCAATTTGATTTTTAACTAGGTTATCTTCAAATGTATGCATCCTTTCTACCAGTTCATTTTCTCCTTCAAGATGAGTGTTTTTAGACTCCCTCATTGTTTTTTGAACTCTCATTTGTATTCTGAATTTGCTGGCTCTGTGTTCATCGTTGCTGTTTAGTTATGTCTCCTTGAGTTCCCATCTGTAGGCCGCTTTTTATATCTGCTATCTTTCTAAGTCAGAGAAGAGAAAAAAGATATGTTTATTCTTCAAAAAACAAGCTGAGCTGCCTTTCATGTTCTGGAGATCCCTTGTTAGTTTCCATTAATGCTCTTGAAACACCCCTAGAAACAAAATGTTGCCCAGGAGCGACCTATCTGAGTAGTTATGCAGTTTTCTTATACTTATTGTGTCTAAGTGGCATCGGCCAATAATTACTGCAACAACAGTGATAACTAACCCCAAAAGCATTAAACTGGCCACGTATTTTAGATTAGAAGATTATGTGGTACGTCTGTCTGTAAGTATAACAGCACCGTTTTGGTTCAAGGCGCTAGGCTTGGAAAACAGTAAAGTTTTTGTCAGTAGTGCTTAGTTGGAGAAATAAATAGTTAAAGCTAATTTTCAAAGCAAGCAGTGATCTAAGAATCAAGAAAGCCGCATTTTAATTTCATTTTTAAATTAATTTCTGAAGCAGGCATCAATTGCCTGTAATAGGAATTGGCAGAAGAAAGGGTGTTAGAGTGAAGACTCTACACAGGGACTGCATTTGTTCTCTCTTAGCGAATGACAGTGGGTACTTCAGGGATGGGGACAAACACTGGCACAGGTGACAACTGAGAAAATTTCACACATTAATATGAAAATGGCCCTTCTAATTTCAGGAAGACAATGGAGAAAGCGTGCTCTGAAATATCAGGATATATATTCCACACCCACCTTTTTTTTTCTCCCACATGGGAACAGAGGTGGCTTATTTATATGGGTCAGCTTTTAACACAATGCAATGCTCGCTTTCTGGGGAGTGGGCTAAGGCAAATGTGTGTGGGAGTGCCAAGGAGAGAAAATATTTTTTCCTGTGCTGTTGAAGTAGTTCTCCTGCTCTTGATCCTAATCCTTTCTTTTTCCTTCTGAAAGGATGATGTGTGCTTTGCTTCATGTTTGAACTTCATTCATTTAAATAGGGGGGACCATGTAGTATTCATGCTGTAAGTCTTCTTATTTGTCTTGCTACGTCATTGTAGCACTTGATCTAGGAGAAATAACTTTAGATAAGGTTCTTTCTCTCTGCTTAGAATTTTAGTTTAAGAACCTTGAGTAACAGAGTATCATTTGCAGCTTTAGTGGAAGTGGCCAGGGGATGGTGCTGAAGATCGTTTACACAGAAGTCCATGTCTATGTGTGCACAAGCGTGCCTCATGCCAGACTTAAGCTTTTTCCTGGATGATTGAACGCAGTCAGAATGAAAGCCAGGTCTGCAAGTGAGAACGAGTTGAGATTAAGTGATAAACTTGAATATTCCCTTTAGTCTCCAAGCCAGACAGCTTTGGCTGAAATTTCTGGTTAGGCATCCTCAACTGCACAGAGCATTCAGATACTTCCTTTTCTTTACTTTTCTTTCACTAGGTTCTGGCATTTGTTTTCTAGGAATCCAAAGTGAGAAGACTCAGAATTCCCTTTTATGCAACACACCTGTGTGTGTGACTGTACTGAGATGTGTGAGCAGGAGCAGTGTAATCCTTGCTCTCACTAGCACTGCTAAGACCTAAGCCAGGCTGGTGTCTGGCTTGGCTCACTGCATTGTCACACCGCTATAAACAGCTCAGCAGAGGGAAAATGACTCCACAATAATCTGTAGAGAGCTATTGAGCTATTAACTGGGAGAGCAATTGGGCTTGTTTAATCTGGAGAAAACAAAACTGAGAAGAGACGTGATAATTGTCTTCTAATATGTGCTGCAGAGAAAATAATTTTCAAAGTCTGATGGGGGGATAGGAAAAAGAAAACTGGAGTACAATTTCAGCAACATAAATTTCGTTTAGAAATTAGCAAGATTCTTAATGACAAGGGTATTTCAGCCCTGTTACAGATCCCTGGGTAACTAGTTGTGAAGTTGTCATTGCTGAAGTTTTTTAGAACCTTATTAACCAGGTTTTTGTTTGGAAGGTTTTAAGTCAAGTTATAGTGAGGGAATAGGCTTGACAATGTCCTGAGATCCTTTTTAAGCTCTGTTTTCTGCGTCTTCTACTCTTCTGGTGATATTTGCTCTATTACAGCCCTCTTGATTTTAATAATATGGCATATTTGACAGAAAAATCTGTATTAATATTTGAAATTATTTCCATATATGTGACACAATTTGCACTAATGTACTTAAATACATCACTGTATTTCCTTAATGCTGAGTTTAAATCTACTTTCTGATGGTGGGGAAAAGAAGGGTTGGAGGCAGAAGTTGTACTTACAATTTCTAAAATTATGTTATGTGCCTTGCTTTTCCTTGGGACGTGTCTTCAGTGGCAAGTGTGATGATAATATTTTAAACTTTGGATAACTTAAAGACTCGTTTCTAGTAGATAATTGGCTAGATGCAGGGAAGGATAAGGTAATGTTGGGGGCTAACTCTCCTAGGACAAGGTTACCTGGGGCTGGTTGATCAGCATCATCGTGCAGCTGGAATGAACAACTGTTTGCTGTTAATCCTCCCTTTGCCCCTTGGAAGTCCGAGGGGTCTCAGGCACCTTGTTAGGGCACTTGGGGGTCCCTCGGAAGAGAAGTGTGTGGCCTTTTTGGGATAGCACCCACGCTGCAGTGGCAGTTGTGTCCCGCAGAGGGGAGTGCCAGCACTTCCATGTTCCTGCAGGCTCCTGAGAGCGCTGTAAGAGAGAACACAGCCTGGGCGAGACCAGCACTCCCCTTGGTTTAGAGCTGCTCTGCCATTTGTTGAGTAAGATTCTTGGCAGTGCGGGATCTTTCTCTACAGACTGGGGGCAGGTAGGGATGTTTGGGTATTTCTAAGGCAGTTTTAAAAGTCTTTGAAACTGCGCTTATACCCACACATGCCTTTTAATGTGAAAACATCTTCATTATCAATATTGTCTGTTCAAAAGCTTTGAGTATGTTTTCTTCATGTTAGTAAATTTATGTCGAAAAAGTTTACAGAGGTTCTGCCTGGAGAAGGAAAAAGACCCTCTTGCTTTTGCCATCATGGCTTTTTTCCGTCTGTGAGCAGGCTGTTTTCTTCTTAGAAGGCCACATTAAAAGATGTGTTAATCAGAGTCCTACTTTCAGTATTTTTTTTTCCAAATATATATAAAATTATAATTAAAATAAAAGACTCTCTACCTTTTATCCAGCTAAGATTGATGTTTCTTCAGGATAAAACATGACCTACAGTGGCTTGAGTATGAAAAAATCAAGGATAAGAAAATATAGATACTAATCACATTTGAAGCTGCCTTGCTCGGATTTTGCACAAGTCAATTAACTTCTCTCCCAAGAGTGGTGCAGAATTATTTTAATGGGACTGATGAATATTTGTTGTATGTTTGAAGTGCTTTGTGATGTATTTGCATGCTAGATTGTATCTCCTCAGACAATAGTGATGGGACCAGGACTTTAGCAGTGATTGCGCGATAAAATGCTCCTTTTTCCTTTTCACTTGTCCATTCAGTTATGCTGATGTAGCTCTTTTATAAAGCTGTGCTGTGAAATGGATCCTGTTTTGCTGAGGCTGTTTGTTTGGTTTTTGTTTTGGTTTTTTTTTTAATGAGGGTTTGTGGAGTATGGCTTTTTGTTTGTGGTTTTGCTTTTGTTTTTTTAAATCCAGGTTAGTTTCTTGACCTGGTTCACAGCGCTGCCTTCCAGAACAGTGGTGACAGCACAACTGAAAGGGCAGTATTTTGTAATCTGGGTTGTGGTAGGGGTGAAAAAAGGGAGGGAGCTTCTTTGGCCCATCCCTGTTTGAAAACCCTGTGGTGTCAAACCACTGCATGGCAAATGAAGAGACATTGACTAAAAGATGTCTTTCCACTTGTATTCAAGATGTGTTTATCAAGAATACTTTGCTTTGTGGTCAGAAGAGAATCACATTCAGCTGGCAGCTCTGCTGTTTGAGGCTTTCTGGGTGCCCACAGTATGGGGTGTCATTGGCTAATGCGCTAGCTACAGCACTGAGAGAATTCAGCTTCATCTTGGGGCCACTGGCTGCAGATCTGTGAAAACACTTCATGCTGCTTGAATTTTTAGGGTTTGTCTTTTTTTTTTTTTTTTTTTGAGCAATTTCCCACTTACAGTACTTGGTGTTAATTTTAAAACATTTTTGTACACCCACTTGTGCTGCATTTGAACTTTTTCTCTTCTGTTTCTTGGTAACATAATGTTTTGGTAGTCTTTGCTTAAGCCTGGAGATTAGGCAGTTGTCAGTTTTTGTTTTGCCTGTCTCAATATCTGTTTCCTAGGGACAAAGTCATCCTGCAGATGGTTACTCCATTTCCATCACCTAACCCTGCAGCATCCATTGAATCTTATTCAGAAAATAGAGCTGTACAGTTCTGTTTCTGATTATTTTTTCCCTAGTGTGGGGAGCACGCCTTCCTAATCCTTGCATGAAATGCTTACATACAGATAATTTTCTTATTACAGCCTTACATACTGTCCCCAGACACTGTATTGGCTACGGTGCTTTGGATCAGGAAGATTAGAAGTCTGCTCCTGTAATTTTTGTCAATTCTGTTTCTTAATTAGTGACTTGCAGGAGGTCTTTAGCTTGAAATACTACCTCATAGTTGGTGGATGGGCACTTTGGTCTCAGATTACCATTATTGCTTCCTATTCTCTTCTTTTTGCTTTTCCTCCTTTTCTCTCCCTCCCCTCATCCATCCTCTCTGTAAGGACATGAATTGCAAGTATTTCTTCTGAGATATTTAATCACATAAAAAGAATGGCTTGAAAATGTTGAGCACCAAAGTATTTGAGCTGCCCTAGCCTGTGTCCATTTGATCATTCACTGAAATAAACCCAAAAAGATGAAGGAAAGTGGGCTGGTAACTGCTGTCATTTTTTAATCAGTTAATTCTCCCTTTCTTCTGCTGGGAGCTAAACATAAAGGGGAAGGGGTAGATTTTTAGACCATGGAAGAGATGCTTGCCAAGAGTTTTGGAAAAGAGAAGGATTGATATTATGATCTGCTGAAAACTGTTTTTATGCTCTCTTTCACAGTTTAATCCCTCTGATATATGCTTCTTACTATGTGACCTTATTTCCCCCTAACATTTAAATGAACCATTACATACCTGTCAAGACTTTAGGCTTTTGAGCAACTGCTGAGAGCAAAAGTGTCTCAGCCTCGAAATTAACAGCAATACTTACCACTTACAGAGTAGTTGAAACTCCTAGAAAAGCTGCCTTACTTGTCGAATTTTAATATGATTATGCTTGATGTTTTTGTTCAGAGTGCTTGAATCAATGTGCGGGTAGGTTATTTAAATTTCTCCTTGCCCTGCTGTTTTCTTACTGTCTGCCAAGGAAGCAGGTGGCTATTCCCACTCAGCAAAATGGAAATACTCTGAAATATGGAGTGGTGATCTGACCAACTCGAGGTTAATTTGTAAATCGATAATTTGATACCTTAAGCTATGCTTTCTATTTGCTATGTTATGATAAAATTACAGCTAACTTCTTTCTGTTTAAACAATTAAGTTTCGGCTCTCAGCAAGTACATCCAGGTGTTTATTTTCTCTGCTTTGAAATTGATCTTGGGAATTCAAACAGAATGAACCTGTTTCATTGTGCAAACCTTATTTTCAGGCAAAAATAATAATTTGATTTTTTTATCTGTTGAAATGGCTGACAAAAATTTTGCTGTGAAGTCAGTTAAATCTACACAGAAGTTGTTTTATCAGTAGGGGAAAGTAAGCATCCCTGAATCAAGGTGTGTTTTTAGGAAATGTAGCAATTTCATTTTCAGGCAGTGCTGATGCTTCTTACTTAGGACAGTTACTGATAAATCATTATGCGTTTAAGACAGGGACAGAAGTACTGTCCTGTTAAATGATTATACTTATAAATGGTGTGAACTCTCATCTAGGTTTCATATTCAAATCTAAGCTTTAAAGACTGAACTTCCTTACTCATAATAGCTTGGTAATTGCCCAAAGGACTTTGTGTGCTTATTGCTATGCCCTGATTTGTGCTTTTCTTTTATAGGATATTGTAATAGATGGCCAGGTGGTTAATGATCAACACATTTCGGTGTATTTTTGAAGGTAGATCTGATTTTTTTTTTTCTACAAGCCTCTTAAGTCTAACTGAAGAAAATATTAGTGCCTTTGGAGGACAAGCATTAATCCTTTAATTTTTGGGGAATTTGGTGTCATTAGTATGCTGGCAAGTGGCTACTTCAGACACAGTCATTCAGTACTATGCTTCTAATGTGTTCTTGCAGAGATTTTAGGTATAGATCACCAGGATATGCAGTCCCCCAAAGAACAGAAGTGCAGGGAATGTATTTGGAAGGTACTGATTTTTGGGCTCTTAACTGAGCCCTGCAGTTAAGACTGTGCAGCCTGAATGTAATTAGGTAACTCGTTTGTATCATTAACACGCTCTGAAAATTTTATAATTGTGCTTTGCCTGAGTTCTGGCTGCTGTCTTCATCAGTAACTTTTGCTGAAGTTGGTGTGAGTCAAAGTTCACTTTCCAGAATAAGACTATGTACTCCTTCTGACCCAGGTCTTAGTCAGAGCTCACTTGTGCAGCCATGGAGATAGAGTGACAAAAAACAAGGAAGAAGGACTTTTCATGAAGCCTAGTAACTTCAGGTTATATAAGCTGGGGTTGTGCAAGTCCACACACAATTTCTGTTTTTGAAATTGCCATTGTTCAACCGTAATACATATGTTAATATCCATTCCTATCACTATCTTATATAATTTAATATTTTTTTCTTCCCATTGTTTACTGAAAAAAGTGTATATGGGCAGTGGACTTTGCTTTTCAATAGAAACTGTTCTAAAAGCAGTTATTATCTACAGTTATAAACATTTAGTGTCCTGTCAATCAAAAGGACTTAAAATGATAAAAGTCCCCTTGTTATGTGAGATCATGGGCCAAAGTTCTTTGCTGAATCTGTTGATAAGTTATACTGCAAAAATATTTTTTTCCTCTGGGGAATATAGGCAGAATAAAGATAAGGGTTTAGTGAATAGGGTCTTTCTGCTTACTTGCAAACTTCCTTGTTGATAAGGAGGTTGCAGTTTTAAATTTTTTTTAAAATAATACACATCACCACCCCACCCCCCCAAAGCATCAAATTTATGGGCATTTAACTTTTTAGAATAAGAACAATTGGTACAATTTAGATTTGGAGTGTACCGCTTTTGTGAAAAAGAGAAGTTTGA
Organism: Melanocharis versteri; assembly: GCA_013397845.1. Classification (NCBI taxonomy): domain Eukaryota; kingdom Metazoa; phylum Chordata; class Aves; order Passeriformes; family Melanocharitidae; genus Melanocharis; species Melanocharis versteri. The sequence continues at coordinate 295,998 of VZTG01000993.1, read as the reverse complement.
AAGTGCATTCCAGATCTTCTGGGCTGATTTACGTTGTATGTGAAGCTGCTCCACCACTAGCAATATTTCATGGGAAATTAAAATTGACTGCTTGGCACATGTGTAAAGGACAGAGTCGATTACATTTCTGTCCTTTTCCTAGGCACAAACACTGTAATTGTCACTGAAATACCTTAACCAGCTTTGTCCATTCTGTATGGCACTCCTGTTTATCCCAGACCCAGAGGCCTCCATGTTTGGAGACTTGGTCTAGTATTGCTTCTTAATGCTTCTATCAGGCTTTCTCTGTCTATGAAGTGAAAAACTTGAAGGTATGCTATAGTTTGGTAATCTTGTTTCTTCTTCAGTGCATTTGTGTGATGTATACTGTTTGTCAAACTGATGGCTAGGAGCTTAGATGAAATTTGAATATTGTATGTAGATCTGTTCTCCTGAATTACTGGTTAGATGTTGTTTATTGTTTTACAGCATACCTAAATTATTGCAGTTTTTCTGTTGTATTGGGGAAAAACCCTTGTTTGGGGAGAATTACTTTGTGATACAACTTTCTGAACTTGGTTCACTTGCAAGCAAAGTTTGCAGGAAGGTTTAAAAAGAGTTTTAACCAAACATTGTTATACAATACATAATATTTTGTGTGTGACGTAGTGATAATTACCTGAAATGAGAAGGCTAGAAGGAATTGGGAAATAGCAGGGAAGATAATGAATCAAGTCTTATCTGAAGTTAGCAGGCAGTATTATGGCTTAATTCAAATTCTACCATACATGCAGAAAAAATACAAACCACACATAACAAACAAAAAATATTCAGCAAGCAATGATGAAAATAATCAATTATTTACTGTTCGTTTGTAATGTTAAAATATTTTACCAAGGCAAGTTGCAGTCAAAAGTAATGTGAGTTATTTTGAAAATGGCAATACATAAAGATGCATTTATACAAGTGCAAGACTAAATATTTTACATAACTGTATTTCAATGAGAAGATATACAGTAAGTGCACACTTGATAACACTAAGCAGGCAAAACTTAACGTTAGTTCCGTATGCTGTTGTATAGTTCATGCACAGGTCTTTCCCAAAGTAAAGAGGCTGTTCCAGATAATTCTTGCTGGGATGAAAAACAGGATGGGTTGCTGGTAAGGGTGTCAGCATGGATGGGGGTCAGTTATAGACATTACTTACTGTAATTTGTGATTGCCGTGGAAGAGGAGTGGCTGTTGGTGTGATAGTAATACTGCTGGTGATTTTATTGGTGGGCTTAGTGGGTAGGCCATTAGCTAGTGCTGGAGTTCTGTTGTCTTGCACTGCATTGCAAGGGCTGATGGGCTTGGAATTGGTGAGAGCTTGGACGTAAGGACTTCCTAAATGGATGTGGATTTTGTTATCCTCAGTAGTTATTACACTTGATCCTGTACTGTTAGATCTCTGGAACTGCCATGATGATTGCCTGTCTGGGGATACTCTAAAAACAGCATGCTTGGCTCCCATTTCCAAAGGCTCCGAGGAGAGTGTTTGTTCCTGAGAACTTGAGCCGGGTAAAGCCAAAGGGGACATTGTTCTTTCAGGAGTTAAAGAACCACACGATTCCGGAGTTTGAGATCTTGCAAAAGTAGTCATAGTAATAGGAGAAATTACATGCTCTGGAGTCATGTAACCTTCTCCTGCTTTTGATTTTACAGGTGTTAGGGAGGCATTTTGAATAATGGTTATTCTTTGCTTTGGAGTGCCACAGTTGGGTATAACTGCTGTGCTTGTGTAGGAGTGAGGGCTTTCAGTGGTAGGACTGGTTATTTCAAGGGTTGCTGTGTTCTGTCCATGGTCTGGAGTTACTTTTATGTGGAGGGGTTGGCCAGGTGTATGGCTTAGCACTAGATCTCCAGTCTGTGCACAGTTTCCATTTTGCTTTGTGTGTATCTTTCCATTTTGAGGGTGGCTCTCTTTGGACTTCATCCAAGGGATCCATAATTTTTTGTTTGCGGCATTTGCGGTGGATGAGTTGCTTTTGAAAGACACTGTCTGTTCCTCCTCATTATCACTGTCTTCATAGAGCTGCCCGTTTATGACCGTTCGCTCTAAAGGCATGAGGGTTTTGTAGTCGGGTGGTTCATTGTCTGCTGGATCTGTTTGGATTTCTTTAGAAAAAACTTGCACATCCGAAAGTTTCTTTCCATTGAGACCGGGCCTGATGTTCTTGCTGAAGGATCTGTACCTCTCCAGTTCTTTCGTGAGGCTTTCCATTTCTCTTGACAACTCCCTGTTTTTGTTTTCTTGCTGGAGGAGTTTCTTCTGTAAGACTGTGTGATCACCTCGCAGGTGACAGATTAGGTCTTCTGTTGCCATGTATTCATGAACTTTCTCTTTCAGTGCATCTACTTCTCTGGAAAGGTGACTTGATTTAGCTTCCTCTTCTTTGAGTTTCTTAAAAAGATGCTGCTCCTGATTGGACTCTGCCTTTTCTGTTAATTTATACCTCGCCAATTCCATTTTCACAGCCTCCAGCTCCTCTGATAGAAGCTTGGCTCTGTCCCGTTCACTGACATATTTTCGTTCCAGAGACTCAAATTCATCTTCAGTTTTCATAAGATCATCTTCTATAGACTTCATTTCTTTCAGCTTCTGCTTAAGCCTCTCAACTTCTTGAGAAAGCTCTTTGATTATGTTGTTTTCCTGCTGCAAGGAGGTGCTAGATTTAGTACTCTCCTTACGTTTATTTTTAAGAAACTCTTTTTCAACATCTTCCAGAGACTGAAGTCTTTTACTTAGAATATTCACTTTGGAAACAAGATCACTTCCCTTCTCCTCTTCTGCTTTGAGTTTGTTTTTTAGTTCATCTCTTTCTTTTGTAACACTGGACATTTTTTCCTCTGCATCAGATTTCGATTTCAGCGCCTTTTCACTTTCCTCCATCAGCTTTTCTGTAACCGACATCACTTTATTTTGTTCCACCTGAAGCTGAGAAGTTGCAGCTTGCAGCTTTTCTTCTGTTTGCCTTATTTTTTCACCCATAGTTTTTCTTTCATCCACAAGCATCACTGTTAGACTCTTCAGCTTTGTTAAATCTTCTTTAAGTGTAAACTCAGTTTTTTCTAACTTGCTTTCAATTGCTTCAAGCTCGCCAACTCTAGCTTTTAAACCATCCAGCTCATGGGACAACTGCTTTGTTAACATTTTTTCTCTTTCTAAGTTGCATTTCAGGGAGTAGCATTCCTGTTTACTCTTGTTGAAAGCATCTTCTAGTTTCTCCAGCTCCATAATTCTTTTATTAAGTTTATCAACTTCTCCTTTAAGGTTCTTGCTCTGTGATGCTTCTTTTTCTAACTTTCTATTAAGTTCTCTGCACTGTTCTTCCATCTTAATGAGCTCTTCATCTTTTCCTTCCATCTCCAGCAGTCGTTTCCGTAGTTCTTCTACTTCACTCACAAGCGTGGCGTTCCCACACTCTCCCTTATTTATCTTATCCCTTAGGTCTTGCAGTTCTTCTTCTGCTTTTCGTAAAGATTTGTTGGTCTCTTCCAGCTCATCGATTTGTCGGCTGAGAGTAGTTAATTTTAGCCGGAGCTGGCGATTCTGATTGTCTTCATTGGTTAGTTTGGCCATCATTGCTTCTTGGTCTTGGGAAATCTTACTGCTCTGGGTGTGAAGTTCAGCCTCCAGCCTGCTGGACCTCTGTTTCTCTTCCTGAATTTTTGCTTCAGCAGAAGTCAGCTTTTCGTGTGCTTGTTCTGTAGAAGTGGTTAATTCTTGAATTTTTTTACTTTGTTGATTCAACTGCTCAGTAAGTCTTTGCTGTTCATCCACCACCATTAAAGCAAAGGATTTCAGTTTAGTCAATTCTTCTTTCAGTTTAGCTATTTTCTTGTTGTTTTCCTTTTCTTTTTTTGCCTGATATACTGTCTCTTGTTCAAGAAGCTTTTTCAGTCTGTGGGAGGAAATAATATTGTATTTTGTAGCCATTTTAGTGGGCATTTAAAAACACACTTGAAATATTATGACATTTCTGCCAGATGTCCATGAACATCCACTTGTAACTACAAGCAGACCTCTCCTTGCAGCATCATTTGGAAGTGCCCGCTGGCCTTACTTTCTGTTCAGAAGTTTTTTTATAATGAACATTTCAGTATGATCATTTAGACTTAGCACATTCAGTTATTGTGCATCTTTGATTACATTTTTAACTTTTGACAGGGATCAGTGCAACAAAATTATTTTGGTATTCTGTACTGGAACTGCACATCTCTCAGCTGTTTGCTGAGGCTAGGTATGTGCATGCAAGCTTTGGTTTTTTGTGTGTGTTGTGCTTTTTTTTTTTTTTAAGAAATGTGATTATTATAATGCTTGAGAAATTAGGTCAGTGCAGCCCTCAAGGGCAGATACCATTTACAGCATCATAAACCTCCTAGCTTTGTTACTTATAACCCATCCTGATATTTCATGATCAAACCTTAAGGACGTTTGCGTATGTGAAGGAAATGTAGCCACAATGGGCTGTTAGTCAGGTTGCCTAATGTGAATTCCTAAGCAGCATATCAGAGCAAAATTAGCTGTCTGTTCTTATTGAAAGTGCAGGCCTTGTGACTTGGTATCAAACACATACACACACAAAAATGCAGTCAGCAGATAAACAGGCATTCAGGTTGTGCCTTTTGAACTTAAAGCCTGAATGTCTTAATGTGTCTTAGGCCTGGATTTGCAGATATGCCTAAGTGCAACCCTGCTTTTACATGATTCTTGAAAGTTTTCGTGGTGATTTTCCAAAATTAGTTTTACGAGTTTATGTTAATACCCAGTCTTTATTGGGATGCAACATACTTAATTTGCAAGAGACTTAGGATAACGCTGTGCGTTTGTGTATGTAAGATCCTAAGAAACCTCCAAATACCTCAACTTCTTAGGTTCTTTTGTAGACTTTTCTTTGTCAAGGAGTTGGTCTAAAGTATGATTAGGTTTGGCCAGCACATATGCCTCCTTTCAATTATATTTTTCCTACAGCCAAGATAAGTATATTCTGGTATTAAACAAAAATCTGAAAAGCCTAGTTTGAAGTCATAAAGTATCAGAATTTGTATGTTGTTCATATGTATGGTACAAACACAGCTGTGTAGATCATGTGAAGTAAATGACTTGGTTATCAAGACTGTACTTGTACAAAGTGACTGTATAAGCACCATTAGCACCCATTAAACTTAATTTTTTCCCCCCTCTGAAAAATGATGACAACTGTCTAGAAGTTGCTGCTGAAACATAGGATTCCTGTTCCACATTGGTCTATGGTCACCGTTGTGATGCCCATGTCCAAGTGATGAGTCTTTACAGCTTCCCACTGACAAGTTCCTGTTGCAGCCTCCCTTTTAGTTCAGGAAGAGCTTAGATAAGGGCCTCCTTTGCACAGCTTTTAATTAGCTGTTGACTGACTGAAGGCATATTCCTGGGCAATAGGCTGCCTCAGCAACATCCCCTCTGGAAGCAATGTAGTTTTCCTGCACAGAGAAAGGAAGTCCTTGCCATTCTGCAACTGTCCATCAGACTTGTCTGATTTAATGGTGATGTCGTATAGAAATCTATGACAATAAAATTTCTTGTAACATCTTCATAGTCCCTACTGTTTCTATTTTAGTGCCTAAGTTGCACTATGCTGAATGTAATGAAATGCTTTGTATGAAAAATTAACAGAATGAGAAGTAGCCATAAACATCAAAGACTTGAAGCAGTCACAAATTCTTTACAACAGTCAGTTAACGTAATGGGGAAAACAGATATGAAAATGTAGAAATGGAGAGGGAGAGGTTTGTGGGATGAGTTTGAAGGAATGCTGCTGGTCGACAGAACAAATAAATGAGGGGAGGACTGCACCATCTCAAAGGCAGCTTTTTACTGTGTTCATGGTATATAAACTTTTGTCTGCTTTTCAGTGGTACTTTCAGTTCTAATTCTTTTTAGTGTAAAAATCTTTTTTCCCTCCCCACCCTTGTCTCTGAATGCTTTAGTAGTGAAGTTCAATTGATGATTTACCGTTGCCATAGCTATAAAACCATAACAGAAGCACAACTAACAATTTCATTTGGAATGAACTCAGGTTTTGTGTGTGCATGAAGTTAAGACATATTAATATGGTTACTTGGACTTACTAGCATTTGATTTATTTTAGCTTGCTTCACTGTAATTTATTTTTTTAACGCAAATTTAGCTGCGGTCATTAATACTTTAGATAATCAGTGTTTTACCCAACACTTCCATATTAACTAGTTGATATCTCTGTGGCCAAATGAAACGGTAATGATCCAGCAACTCATGCCCCTTAAATTGCTTTGGAAAGAAGCTCTTAGGCTAAATAGTAACAAACAATTGTAATTTTCACAGAGATGCTGTATAAATTTTTTATGATTCAAGTATGATAATTGGGCATAAATAATAAATAAAATAAGTTGACAATCAAGTCAAGTCTGATCAAGTCAGTGTTGAATGGGCTATTTGAACAAAAGTCCCTGTATTACTGCTACCTGGATTGTTGTGTAAGGATTTTCAAGAGAGTCTGTTTCTTTGGTCATGCCAAAAGACTTTGGGAATTTAGAAACTATTCCTTCATTCAAAAGATAAAATGCAGTTTTAAGATGCAAACAGACTCACAAGCAAATATTTGTAATGACTGAGATCTATTTCATTTTTAAAAGATACTTCAATAAAATCACTTGATTGAAGTTAAGAGCATTGCACAGCAACTGGGAGTTAAAGAATTTTAATATGTTTCCAGAAAGAAAAAAGGAATGTATTAAGCATGGTATATTTTTTGATACTGTGTCATTAAGTTTTTTCACTTGCTTTTGACAACTGTATGCGTAGTCATATATTCCTATATAGAAAATATCCTCAACTGTGCTGAATAGATAGTGATTTCTTAGATAAAGATTGATATTGTAGGTAGTCAACTGGGAGCCTGTTAATATTAGCAAAGAATTTTCCTTGGCTGCTGAGCTTCTGTTTCATGGTTCAGTAGGTCACAGTGACTGTGTCTGCACATATGCACTTAGAAATGGAAGAGGACCCTAACATATTTGGGGGCTTTGGTGTTATTAATTTGTTTGCCTGTGTTCTTAAATTAATTACTTAATTTTGGTCAGGGGTTTTTTGGAACCTGAGTTCTGTGGGTTAATACTTGGTTATGTATATTATCTGAATTAAGAAGTCATGTGCTTGAAGAAGTGCTTTAATTGATACAAGCACTTAGTGACTTTGGTGACAGGGTAAAAATACTTTGTGTTAACTTCATCCAAAATACTGTCTTCGTGAAGAACAGTATCCAGAGTATCTGAGAGAGCAATTTTACTGAAAATATGCAAAGGTCAAAAAAGTCGGCTTAAATAAATAATTTTTTTAAAACAACAGGCACTCCCCTATCCAATAAAATATTTTTATCATTTTCTTTGCCAGCTGAATTTCATGATCATGTAATTTTGTATTAGGCAAAGGTAGGTATATCATTTAGACAAAGCTTTCACACAACTCTAAGCAGTTGACTTCACAGGGCTTCAACAACCCTTTCTGAATTGAGGCCAGCAAAAACAGACATTGGAAATTGTTTTTATGAACATGACTGATAGGTAGTTAAACAGAGTCAGGGCAGTGTCTTGTTACTTCAGAGCTTCTGTTATAAATTATTGCTTTATTGTGGCTTAATATTGTACTTATTTGCAATACCAGTTAACTGCTCCTTTATTTCCTGGAAGAAATTGTGTTTCTCAGCTCTCCTTTGTTCATTGTAGTTGTTCCCCTCGGTATGTAGGCTACAGCTTCTCGGTGTTAATGCTGTGCATTCAATTGTGTTTCTTGTTTTTCTTCATTTTTTCCAAGTGCATATAGCTTCAGCTACACTACATTATATTTGGCAACATAATGACTGTGTTCTCTACAAGATGTAGAGACTCCCATAACAGTTCATTGTCCTGGGGTCATGTCATAACATTTTGTCCTTAAGAGGGACCTTCCATTTACTGGGGTGACCTGTATTACATGGATATTGTTTAATTTATGTTTTTACAGAATTCTAAGGGGGTGACTTTTCCTTTGAGTTTCACAGAAACCAAAGAAAGTATGGGAGTCTGAGATTGCAACACTCTTGTTTTTTAATTTTTTTTAGTTTGTTCTGGAATGAATCGTTATTCTTTGAATAATAAGAATAAAAATTATGATTTTTTGTTTGTTTGTTTAAGCAATGTTGTAGTGGTAACTTTAGAAAAGGCTGTCTTCGAAGGATGCAAGTGAAATAGATGATGCTTTGTAAAACTTGCTTTTCTCTTTCCTGTCCCTGAAATGTTGTGGAGTTTTTAATGTACATATTGTCAATATCTGTATCAGACCAGTCTGCACAAGTGACTGTGGTTTTTAATTTCTGTGATGATTTTTTTTTTTAAATCATAAAGATACATATTTTTAACTAGGTCATGCTCTTCACCCTTCCCCAGATGAAAGATGTGGTTTATGAGAGGTTCTACAGGTTATTACACGAGGGAGACTTGCTTCTAAAGTTTTTGGACATATGCTTGAATTTCCCCTGGTACAAAGCAAATAAAAGCTTTAAGCTGAAAGCTTTTAAATGTGGATGAAGTCATGCCTCTTCCTTTGAGGCACTCTTCCCAGTTAGCAATAAGACATGGTCTGGCCTTTAATAAGAAAAGAAACATGCTTCATCATTTCTGGTAAATCTTACAAGTTGCTGTAATTTTTTGACACCAGTGCAGTTAAATATTTATTTTTGTAAGAAAGCCAGTCTGTGCCTTTGACAGTTCATTGAAACAAAATTTGGGTTTGTTAGAGTATTTCTGGTCTTGGGGTGGCTATGCATTTTTTTTTATTTTTGCTTTTCCTTTGCCTGCAGTTCTATTTATCGATGTGCAGTTTTTATGAAGACATATGTTACAGCTTTTTTTATGGCTCTCTATTATCTTTATTAATACTTCTTTTTCCCTGTCTTAAAGAAAGTCAAAAGCCTTTGAAATTACAGCAGCAACAACATACCATAGCTGTTGTGTAATCTGCTGACTTTATCTGAATCAGTCAGCACTTCCCAACAGAATGTGAATACTTACTTTAAGATTTGTTTTCCATTACATTAATTTATATCTGTAAATTTCAAAGAATTAGTTTATGCTAGGATGCAAACCTCCACAAAGGATGTCTCAACTGCAGGAGACTGTGTAAGGCAAATTTCCCAGTAAGGAAATTTATTTTATAAAATGAGAACTTTTAATGAGGGGGGTGTGAGTTCTTCTTATTACTCCATAGACTATCACAAAGTAATTATTGTTTTATCTGATGCTTAAAATGCTGACTTGCTTTACAAGTCTTAATAAAAGTCATAGAAGATGAATGGTATTGCCAGTTCTGGGTTAACGGGCAAAATTTCACGTGGATAACTAGATGTATTTTAGCTGTGATGCTGAGTAAACATATGCAGATAATATATGCTTTTAAAAATTAATTTTTCTGGAACACTAATGTTGTTTGTGACCATGATTTCACAACTACTAAGCTGCTGAAAATTCTTATTGGCGATATAGGGATATTTGCACTCATAAATGTTATAAAATCCTGGGTAAATTCGGTGACAGTAAATGGTGTGAGAAACTTTAAACAAATTTATATTGGTTATATAAATATATGGTTCCAGTTTGAGTCGTTTTACTTCAGCACTAAAATTCAGTTTTGTTTTATTATGAAACCTCAGTTTAAGAAAAAAATTTTCAATCTTGAATTACATTCTTTCCATATCTAGATGTTCTTGGAAGTCACCTATCAAAACATCAGTCTTGTGTAAAAAGCATTAATGCTTTCTGTGGCAGTAAGGATTTGAATGCCAGTGTGATAATTATTAATTCTGATGTTCATTTGTAATCTTCTAATGGCAGCCATCTGCAGTGTCTGAGATTATGATAGGGAGGCGGGAGTTTTAGGTGGGAGTGAAGAAGATGCTGTCCTATTAAATTGTTAGCAGGGTTTTGGTTTGGTTTGTTTTTTGACTTGACTGCTTATCCTGAAAAAAATTTAAATGAACACTAACCTGAGAAGACCACAATATTAATGAGCTGTACTTGAAGTTAGCCTTAAAAACTCTGGGTCCCAGCATTCAGCTTATTAGAAAACATGGCACAATGAATTGTGAGCTGGACTCTGATGTGTCACCGCTTTTGAGATGCACTCTGCTTTCTTCTTCCCTCTTTCTAGATTTAACAGCTATTTCAGGTATTCTTTGAAGTCAGTATCTATTACTGTTGGCATTTCAATGCCATATGATTGTGCATGTAGCATGATTTAGTCCTCTTCTGGTCTGAATCTAAATACCTCAATAAGGTAACCAGCTCAGGGGAGTAGCACTTGGGTTTGTTAGTAATTCGAGGTTTTGGGTTTTTTTTATATTACCATAGTGCATATTCACCACCTTCCCCTTCCTCCCCCATCTCTCTCAATGTCTCCCACCACCCTGCCTGTAAAGTCAGAAATAAAGCCAGTAATTTCAGATGCAACACCAGAATTTGGAACTCTTCAAATTTACGTCAGCCAGCAAATTATAGTTCTGCAGATGGAAAGCTTTCTGAAGGAAATGGAAAGATGAACCACAAGAGATGTGGTATAGGGGTCAAAGCAACGAGAGTGAGGCAGAACTTTTCTGTTACTAATCCAGGTCCTGCTTCTGTCTTGTCTTCATCTTTAACAAGTGAAATTTTGTGCCTGATCCTCAGATTTATTAAAATGGAAAAGCAGTGTAAACTTACTGTAACAGATTTTGAGAATTATTATTAATCCAAAAAGGTTTAAATACAGTAATTACACAAAATAAACCAAGGCAACTACTGCTTTTTATAATTTGTGATTTTTAAACAACATCGTCATTGAAATGATTGCCTTTGATATTTGACATTACATGCTAACAAGTTAAATTGATGGGAGAAATTGTGTGTCTTTATGAACCTGAGTTTTGTTTTAAGTGTATACTTTAAGCTTTATTCCTGATAGAACATTATTGCTTGACCACAGTTACTGAGCTGTTTTTAAAATCACCTGCAGAGATAAACAGGACAGGGCTCAATCCACCCGTTACCCTGTGGGCAGGTGGATGGGTTTGCATTTTCTGTTCACAGTGTCAGGACTAGGAATCGATACCATTGCAGCCTCCTGCTAGGATTTACCAAGTGAAAAACTTTACAGGAGCTAACTCAGCTCCTGAAAAACTGTCTTTAGCTGCCTGTCTTCACCCCCACTCCCCATGGAAAGATCAGGCACAAACAAGGGAGTGCAGCTTGCCCAAGTTGCGGATAGCTCTGGTCAGGCTGCTGCTATCACCGATGATCCCAACCATGTGTGTTTGGTTTGTGCAAGGCAAATACTACTTTGCTATCGCTGCCATGCTGTGTTTACTATTGATGGAAGAGTAATATTTGGAGGACTGAGTTTTTGTCTTGACCATTTACTCTGCATCCTTCAGTTGACTGAGGAGTTTGCAGAAGTTGTGATTCTCTGAATGAGACAGTTGCTTCAGCTCAGTGTAAGTTTGTAACCTTTAAGTCATATTTTTACACTTCAATTTAGTGATATTGTTTTATATAAAGAGAACAGTCTGAGTTTTCTTTAAGCAATTTCTATAGATAAAAAATCCTGTGATTTTTTTTTTTTAGTTCTGTATGTAACACCATAGTGTGTAGGTTCAAGATGGACCTCTTTTATGGAATGTTTTTGGGGAGGGGGGGCGCAGGTGGGAAAATAGGTGCTGTTCTGGTATCTGATTCACCTGAGGCAGTGCTGGTGCTGCTGTCTTGACCAGAATTGGGCATAATTGTGCAAGGACCTAATTTATACAAACTTTTTTAAACTTCAATTAGTTAATATTTTTGGTATGACAGCAAATGGCACTTAGCCAACAATAACACATCATGTTACTCAGAGGAGACTGGCTAGTTGTAAATGTCATTTTCCCATAACATTTACAGGAACTAGATGTTCTCTAAAACAATTTTAACACACATTTTATATAAAAATAAATGTCTGGGGCTGCATTTTCATCCATGGGCAGAGTAGGCACTGTGCCTATCTCCTATGCTAACTGTGGCCTTATATTATCCGTCATCAGCAGTGGTAAAATTTAGAACTTTCCATACTGCCATGCACACTTCATCTTTTGAACTGAAGGCATACTACTCATGCTGCCAGCCCTGGATAAGCTGCTGAGTGGCCACTTGCTTCTAGACAGGTGGAACTTGTCTGCAAACTTTATTATGCACTCTTCAGGCTCAGTGCACAAGACAAAAATTTATGTGCTGAAATTGTGATTTAAACCACATAGATTAAACATGCCAAGTTAAATAAAGATACTTTAGTACTGAATGGCACTGTCAGGGAAGACTCAGAGTTTGCCATTATTTGGAGGAATGAGGCTAGTTATAAACAATTAGACAAACATTCCTCAGAAATTATATAGGTGGTGTCACTGCTTTGCAGGAGGATTCAAATTCCATGACTTCTTGAGGGTTCTGTTCATACCCATAAAAATCTTTATTATATACATAAATCCTAAGACAAAAGTAAGCTCTTTTTATGGTGTGCGTATGTCCTGAAGAAGCTCTGTGTGTTTAATAAACTATGAGTGTTTGAAACTGGGCTTGGGTGGCACCCCATTCCTTCTTTTCTGTCAGAAAACATAAATCTTAATTGTTACTGCAAATTTAGCTTGAGGTATTTAAATTTTCCTTGATGCTAGGTTGCATGAAGCAACCATGCAGTTGAGGCTTTTATCAGGTTTGCTAATACAGTTGCAACTTTTTCTGGTAGCCAAGACTGTAAGTAATAATGTTAACAGCAATAGTGTTAATATCAAACAGAAGTTTCATTTTGAAGCTAAATATGCAGCTTTTCCCCATAGACCTGATAATGTGAGGGTCCATTTTCTCTAAGATAGGCTTGGCCAGCACTTCACGTTAGAGGCACAGGTGAGAGAGATGGTAGCAATGCATTGTGGCAGGGTTGACTAGCTAAACTCGGCTTTGAAGCTACAAGTGATGAAGAATCCTGCTGGTTTCCTCATCTGCGCTCTGTGACCTTTGGAAATTGTACTGGAACTATTTCTGATGCATTACAAATTGCTTCTGGGCACAGTCCTAGGTATCGAACCTCTATGACGTAGCCACCTGGGAGATAATTAATTTTCTTCCTATCTGTTCTAAACCTGCTAAATGTTTGAAAGTTGCATTTTCTCTTCTCCCAGAAGGCCTCTGGCCACATAGACCTGGGAGCACTTGGTGAATTATCTAAAGGTGCAGAGTCAATGTGTGTTTTGTCTAAATCATGTTAATCCTGAAGCAAAGGTGCTCTTGTTCAGCATTTAAGTTTCCACGGTTTCTCCAAAGTGATCCTCTTCAAAGAAGACTAGCACATTGTTTTAGACTACAGGACAGGAAGCTACATTGGAGACCTAAAGATGGTAGTTTGAGAATTCTTTTAATGATTATAGTTCTAACCAAGGTTTACTTCACAGATTTAATTCACATTGTTCAATAGCAAATGATAGTTTAAGTAGCTTCTTCACTTGTGATGAACTGTTTAACTGAAGAACATCTTTTACTCTCAGGTCTCTTGAATATGATGTGTTGAAGTAAGATTTTACCATTTTTGTGCAGCCTCGGTTGTTTGTTATGTTAAAGATCAAATACCCTGCTTAAGAGTAAAAGAAATTGGATCCTTTAGTCATATGTCCACTCAGAGTGCTAATAACAGTGTTTGGGGTGATTGTGGTGTTTTGGTTTTTTTAGCTGCTTACATGTGTGTTCAGCAGCTGGAGTAATTTGCTTGCTTTGTAAAATAAATTTTTCCTCTATTTCCTAGGGAAAAAAACCCTAAATTATTGGGATGAAAAAAGTGGATTTAACTAGTTCTAGCATTTCTGTGATCAATGAGTTCTTAAACTCTTTTAAAATTGGTCTGAGCAGTCTTCCTAAAGCCAAGAGAGATACTTACTTTTTCCATCTTTAGTTATTTTCCAGTGTTCTTTGCCTTTCAAAAACTGTCATAGGAGAAGGCTTTTTTAGGAAAGAGGAGGGTCACGTGCATGTATGCTTCCCTTGTGCCTGCATATGAAGACTTTGTGTTCCTTGTTCTTTAAGGAACTGCGAATTCAGTTGGACATTCTGTGCCTTGTTAGTGTACCCTAAACTGATTTATAACTCAGTATCATTGTGACATTTGGCTACATGCCCTAATTGATCTCTTTTCTTGCCTCTTGGCTGATGGTCTGTGGTATTCAGGTTATAGTTTCTTGTTTCAGATGTCACTGAAAATGTACGAGCTGTATGCTTTCATGTACAGTATGTTTCTGATGTAATACATTTTAGCTTCTATCATTAATTTATAATGTGGTTTCAAATGCTGAAAATAAAAGTTATCTCTAGACAGAACTTGCAAGTTGTTTAGTTAACTGGTTTAATCTAGATATGTGAAAGGGTCATTGACAAGGTATAAAATGTTACCAATGTCAACTTCTGACTCCTCCCACCCAGTTAATCCTGATTGAAATAGGGAAATTTTGCTATTTACAGAGATGACAGTAATCCTATAGAGCTCTAAGTGGTGGGTGGGAACAAAGCAGGGCCGAGCAGACCCTTTCCAAAGTGGCTGCTCCTTTGTATACCAGGGTACATTTTCCTCCCTCCTCTTTTGCATGGGTTAGCAAGGTTTGTAAGCTTGACTGTTCCTGTCAGCTGTTGTCTGCTGCTTTCCCAAAAGGGAACCGATGTGTGCATCTCCCAGCACAAGCCTCAGCATTCTCCACCGGTTGGTGTCATCCCCGCACCACCCTTGGAGGCAGCTATTTGTCATCTGGAATTGGCCTGCAGTGGAGCTGTACTTGCTGACTTCGCTCCAGAGGCTTTTATCCCCCTGCTCTGCTTACTCATATGCATACAAATGATCATGCCCAGTTATATATTGGGTATGTCTTCAGAAACACGGATTTTAGGGGTTTTAGGGCTGCCAAGGTTCCTGGTGGCCTTGTCATTGAAGGCAATTCAGTATTTAGTTTGGGAATGATAAGGGGCTGCTAATTAAAAGACTTTTCTCTTTACATAAAAGAGTATACAGTAGTATCTTGCACGTTAAGAAAAATGTTTCAGCTTTAAGCATTAACACTTTAGCATTGCATTTTTTTCCACACCTTCCTCCATCCAGGGTACTGTGTTCAATACTGGATTTCAGATATTTAGATTAGGGATCGGCTGCCTCAAATGTGGAGTTGTTACACCCTAAGGTTCAAGTGACCAGTATAAATCACTTTCCTTTTTCTGGTTGGATCTGTAACAGAATGGCTCTACTGAGGTGGAGAACGTGCTTGACCAGGGGGTAGCCTTTTGAATTTGAAAACAAAAACAACTGTGGCATTTATTAGGCTTCTTCTGAGAAACCTCTTTGTGGCTAAGTAGAATAGAATAATATTTGGGAATGTGATGGGTGACACTAGTTTCAGGTAGGCCAAACTTACATGTGATAAAATTTCCTAATTTTCTTCATAATTGGACTTGGTGACTAAAAGCTGTATAAACTATACCAAAAAAAAAAAAAATTAAATCCATTGAAAGTTGACAGAATTCAGTCAGCTTAAACTTAACTCTTAGTTTTGTCCATGTGCTAAAATTCAACATGTAATTAAAATGTGAGTTTTATGAGTGCATTACTTTCCATTTTTAAGCAGCCAGTTTTATGTGGTTTTTTTATGGTAGTAGCATCACACAGCTTCATTTAAGTTTTTAAAATTTTTCCTCATTCTCTTACTCTGTCATTGTGATAGTTGCTATGCAAACACTAGATAAGCTTTGTGTCTCTAATAAAAAATGACAAAGTTTTAAATCAGCTGTCTGCAATGAATTTGGAAGAAAATGCTTTGAATATTAGGTTTAAGGCAGATTTTAAGAACTCTCTCCATCATTTAAGTGCAATTGTTGTGTTCCTTCCCAGGCCTTTGGAAATCTAAAAAGCATAATGAAGTCTGATATATTGTTTCACATTCCCTGACATGTATGCATGATGTTTTTTTTGTCAAGAGTGGGTTTTTCCCATCCCACGTTTTCAGTCACGCTCACTAGAGCTTTGTGTACCTGTTTCTCAGCTTCTTTGAGCATGCAGCATGAAGCAGAATGGCCCAAGTTCTGCTGCTGTGCCTCAGCAGCCACTCTCAGGTGGTCACCTGCCCAGCTTGAGGCTGACATCAAGCACCTGTGTTACACCATCGTCATGCGCATGATGAGCTGCAGCAGCAGGGTTGGCTTCTGAACAGGCAAAAAGTACGTGCATTTTTCAGCTTGAATGACCAAAGTTATGGTTTTGAGTTGTGTGGAAATGTTACATAGCAAGGGTTGGGTTGAACTTTCACCCCCAATATTTCCATAGTGCAATTAAGGGAGGGTTTTACAGTGATGTTGCTGCCTGTTCAGCCAGCATTCGCTGTTAGCATGAGCATTCACCTCTTCACAGTCACATCAGCCCTGGTGAGGAACAACTGCTTTGGGAGGTGTTTTTTGTACTGTTTCTAACTGGCGGCTACAGACTGCCTCAGAAAATCTTCAAATACATTCTGCTAGAAATTGTGAACGCTCTGGAGAAGTGGGCTGTAGCTGCCTGAGAGTGCTCCATTGGTGCAGCGGTGTGAGTGCAGCTACTGAACTCCAGGAACAACACGGTGCACTGGACATGCAATCAAAGCGATTTTTGTCTTACGGACAGAAAGCACAGCAAACCTCAAAATCAGCATAATGTGCTGAGAGGTGTTAAGAGTCAAAGTGTCCATTACTTCACTTAAATCACAGACTGGGCACTATATTTAGAATTTTTCAGCAGTGATTTTTGCCTTCTTGGAGCTGAGTAATATGGTTTAGTGAATGGTTGAACTAACCAAGCTTTCATCTACACCAAAAAGCTCAACCTAAACCCTAAGGGTGCCATGCAGAATCCATTCAGTATGAAAGAAAAACCCTAAGCACTTAAAAATTATTGATAAGACATAATTTCTAAGTTCAAATCAACTTGGTGACAAGATAAAGTGTTGATGGACACTATTAATGAGACAGAACTAAAGTTTTATACAATGGCTTTTAAAGATATGTCTTCCTACATTGTACACTCCTTAGGATTCCCTGACATAGATATTTTAATTGCTTTTTTAATGAACTGTATTCAGGTAGTACCACACCCAGGATTTGAGAACAGCTGCTTGTAGGAAAGGTCCAGAGAATCTGTAGTTGCTCAGCTGCCCATGCCAAACTACGTGTGGTAAAGAATTTTTCCTGAAGAAAAGTAGCAGTCTTTTAAGATCTGCCACAGAGAGGAAACTCACTGGGTGTAAAACCAGGCTTTTTTTTTTTAATCCCATGACAAGGGCAAAATTGGTAATTCATCATAGTACTAGGTAAATAGTATGAAAATTCAGTTGCTCAGCACAAATCAAGAAACTTGATTTTACTAATACTGAGGGGGAATAGCAACTAAGTTTAAGTTAGATCCCTTGTCTTCTGGATCCAACCTCTAAAAATTCTGCTGTCAGCAGATGTTTGTCAGTGGAGGAAAGGGAAGTGACGGGAAAGGAACAAAGGGTCAATGCAGTTTGATAGGAAGCTGACTTTCATTTCTGGAGGATATATTTGTTCTTAAAATGTTTTCACATTGGATGTTGTGAAAAATTACTATAAAAAGAAATTTAAATTAAGAAAGACAATTGTTTAAGACTGAGTTATGTGATGATTATTTTCTTTCACTGTCTCCTTTTAATTAACAGAAGCTAGCATTTTAATCACTTAAAATTAGGAATACCGATCAATTAATACCCAAAACGTGTTAAGAAATCTGATATAACAAAGGAATGTAATACAGAGGTGGGGGGGAGGGAAACAGCAGTGAGAGAATTAAATTATTATACCTCCATCTAATTATTTTGGAGTTTTACCAGTATAAATAAGAGCAAACTTGGTCCTGTAAGTATTAAGTGAAGAATGTTTTCCCTTCTAATCTAAGGAAGACAGACTATGGGAAGTAGAGTTCTGGCTTTTGATAGATGTTACAATTTGTTTTAGGCTAGCAGTATTCACAGTACAGATGGTACTTTAGATACTGCTAAAGCAGTAATTAGTGATAGAAGTTACCCTTCTTTGTTGGATTTGGAGCAGCTGAAATTGTCTCTTACCTATGGGGAGACTTTTTTCTTCTTCTACTTAGTGCTTTTATGTAGCATTCCGGTTAATATTTTGTCTTTGCCATATTGTAGTCTTTCGACTTTCTACTCATCCTTGCTACTCAGACACACTTTTTGAAGACTGTCACTTAACTTTGGTTCCTAACACATCTGTTCATAATGTAGCTAAGTTTTCTACTTTTTAACTTGACCCTGGATATTTAGAAAACTAAGTAATCATTTTAAAACTGCCAGGACTCTGCAGATAGGACAGACTAGCGAGCAGAAGACTTTGTAAGGGGCTCAGGATACTGATACGGGGTATTGTTTTTCTACTATGAAATTACATTTGTTCTGGTTGCTAGGATTCTTTTCATTCTATATATACTATACAGTGCCCTCTTCCCTGATTCTCTCAACAGAGGTATTAACTTTCCTTGTTACAAAAAAGATTATGTTGGAAACATGGATGTGACTTTTATCTAGTTGCCGGGTTAATAATACACAAATACCTGAATTATCTCTGAAATGAAATGTCTCTTTATATTTCCATTTTTAGAAGCATGTTGAAAATAACTGCTTCATATTTTCTCCATGTTTAAAGACAAAAAAAGTTATGAAAAAGTGCACACATGATATTTTGGCTAAGCCTCTTAAATCCATGTATGCATAATACTACAACAATGCATATGTTTGTATCAGCTTTGATTTTTCCTAAATATATACTTGAACAAGGATTTTGCAGGATTTAAAACATCGAATAAAGGGAAAAAGAACCCTTACTTCTCTCCTAAAGTTTCATGCTGATTTAATTTAATATTAAAGGAAAACATATCACAAAAATATGTTTTACCTGTAAGAAGAGTTCGAGTTTAAAGGTCTTAAGGTCTAACTTTACTAACATTTCAAATTGCACATAGGACTCTGAAGAGCAGTGCTCAGTAGTTCCAATTTGCAAGTAGGACAGTACAATTGACTTAATTGCAGTTGTTCCTATAAACAAAGATTTGACAGGGTTTGGCCCTTAATTAACGGAGAGGACAGTGTAATTTTGCATACTACGCAGGTGTAAGTTAGAAACACACTGAAGTCTAATCTTTCAAGGTGCTTTGTGCTTCGTCAGAGCTGTTTTTCATTCCCTGTTTTCTGGAGTTAATAACTGCACTACTGTTGAGCATCTTGCAGAAAAAGCATAGAAAAAAGCAGTGTGTTTTCTGATTCTCACACTCATCATGTGTTTGACCAGGATTTAAAGTGTTTTTTTCATCAAAATCTGACAGTTCTGCCCTCTTGTGATTTGACACTTGCCCGCAAGACACAGAAGAGGGAAGCAGCGTGTAGGAGTTGAAAAGTTTGTTAGTAATTAAACTAGTTGCAATTCTTTCTTTTAGACATAGCATAATCTTATTGCAAAGTAATGTTTGTGGCAATTTATACATCACTCTGTAAACTACAGTAGAAGTTGTTCAAAAGTATAGCAAATGCTTAGAGATGTGTGTGTACATGCCTACTAATATACAGCATATGCATGTAAATGCAGCAGGAAGAGAGGCAGTAGCTCTACCTAATATATTACAATACTGTTGGACTCCTTCCACAGCTTTAAATGCAGTCATGATTTTATCCGACCATTTGGAAAGTGTGTGTAATTCGTAACTCTCTCCTTCTTTAATGTTTCGTTAATTCCTCGTCCGTTGCCTCTGTAGGAATTGTTTTAGAGACAGCTTTTAACGCTTGAAATAGTCACCCTATGTATGATTCACCAGACATCTTCTAGATCTACTGGTGCTGTTTTGGGGTATTTCATTGTTTCTTAGTCCTCACCCCTATTTTTT
>VZTG01000993.1:261861-275959 GCA_013397845.1 Melanocharis versteri | reverse complement strand
GGTATTTCTTTGTTTCTTAGTCCCCCCCCTTTTTTTTTTTTTTTTTTGGAAGTGACTTTTTTAAAAAAAAAGGTATCTCAACAGGAAAAAGCCAGAAGCGCCAGTGCTTGCCAGAAGAAGCTTGCTTCCCACCCTCTGCCTTACCTTGCGCTGTTGGGCTATAGCAGTCCCGGGTGAGCTGGTGCTGCGGGGCGCGGGCGCTGCGCGGTGGCATCGGGGCTGCTGCGAGCATTCCAGCGCTCCCGCGGAACAATGAGGGATGGGCGCGCGGCCGCCCGAGCCTATGCANCTCCCTCTGGCCAGCTCCTCTCCCCCTTGCCGGCTCCTCTCCCCCTGGGCAGCTCCTCTCCCCCTGGGCAGCTGGGCTCGCCCCGGGCAGCTCGGCACCGGGTGCTGGCTCCGGCCGAGCCCAGCACTGTGTGAAACTCTGCGTCTGTGCACCAGCTCAGGGCCAAGAAGAATGTGCGGAAGGTTTGGGTTAGGGCAGTTCCTCTCCAGCGCTGATAATAAAGTCGTTAGAAGTTGTTACTGATTAGGTACAATGTTTTCCGCTCAGTCCCGCAGCCTAGAGTCTGAAAACGGAAAAACTAAATTCCAAGTCATCAAATTAATTAGTTGTTCTAAGGGACCTTTTTCTGTTTTTCTTTTTTTTTTTTTTTTTTTTTGTTTCGTTATGACAAAAAATGCGACTTTAGCTGAACTCCTTTGAGGGGGGATATGAACTTTGAGCCTTCCTTTTTTTTTTCCTTCTGTAAAGAGTCGGGGTCCTTGGAGGATAGTATTTTATTTCCTGATGATGTAACTACAAAACAATTCTCTTAAGTGATGATGGGAAGGCCAGATGAAATCTGATTTTTTTTTTCTCTTCAATGTTTTTTCTACAAACCCCTTTCCTTTTTCATATGTTTGTGTTTCAGCTAACACAATTAAGCTGTCCAGCCAACTGTTTTTAGTAAGAAGGTCTTGAAGAAACGAGTCGTTTGTTTTAATATTTAGGAAAGAGGCAGAAAGCCAAAAAGTAGGATTTAGATTGAAGAACTTAAAATGTATCTCTTGTATTCCCCATCCTTTAGTGTACACCCTGAATAAACATTAAGAACAGAAGGAAAGAATACTGGAAATAGGCACAAAATTTGTTACTGAAAATCCACTAACGGTTAATGGGAGTCAGTGAAATAAACTCCTTTTATGTTGATGGGTAGTTTAGACCTTTGAAAGGCATTCTGCACTATTAAAGTAGGTGCATCTACAACTAATTTATTTGCAGCATTTGAATTTTAGTCTTCATCCCTATAGCTTAAGCTGTTCTCTGCCTGCTTTTAGTGTGTTTTGTCATATTGAACACAATGCTAGCAATCAGGCAAGTTACTTATTTGGGGGTGTTGTCTGTGGGTATGAAGACAAATGGTGATTAAAATGTTTGCATTTCATTAACAAGACAGATATCTTCTTGCTATCCAGCTTATATTTATCTTGAGTGTAGCCTGAAAAAGGTACTTACTCTTTAGTTGGAAAATTCTGGGCAACCCCTTGCATGGGTACTGAATAAAGACTTCCTCAGAACTCTGCTGCTTATTTGTATGGGTGATCCTGCTGTGTCCTCTTTGTAAGTTTCTGAGAAAGTTCAGATTTGGGTGCCTCATCAGAAAACTTCCAAGTTATTTCATACTAACCCTTCCCAAATTGCTTTGGAGATAGAAAACATCTTATTTGAATATACCAATGGACAGACGAGGTTAATATTTCATTTGCTATTCTAGGTAGATTTAATAATCGAATCCAAACAAAAACAAAATAACCTGTCCTTTAGCTGATATTGACCTCTTCAGTTCCTTGGCTGATGTTTTTGGAAGCTAACAGTTTGTCTAGTTTTTCTCAAAAGTATTATGCCAATATGGATCATTTGATACACAAGCTCATCCAGGTGACCTTGGTATGGGGAATATCTTCGGCTACAAAACCAGCCTTTCTGCTGGGACTCTTTTTAAAATGACAGGACAACTGCAGGTGCAAAGTACTGTCTTAGAGCAGTCTATGGAGGTACTTCTGTATCCAGTTCTGATTTGCAGGGGGAGTCAGGGAAGTTATTCAGTGGAAGGTAGGTAGGAGTTAAATGTGAATGCATTCTTTTTTACATATGTATGTGTGTATGCAAGCATATAAATCCTTAGGGGTGAGAACTACTGTTTCTGTCCTGAGTTTGGTTTTTTTCCTTTCCTTCGCTTTGCAATTGTTTTGTTTTGCTGCAACTTTCCCTTCACCTGCACACAGCCTGTTTCTGTAGTCTGTATGAAAATTGCCTGCATTTTTGTTCTCGCACATGAAACAGTTGTTTTAGGCCATAAGCAGTTTTGAAGAAGAGGACTTCTCAAAAGCTGGTAATCAAAAATTCATCCTCCCAGTCTAGTTCTGTTCTGGAGTTGCAAGGAACACAGCTCAGATAGTGCTGGTGATAAGTTTATTAGTAGTCTGGGAGCAGGGAATAGGGAATGCGAGTCCCTCTGTTTATAAGCCTGTGTTTACATCTGGGGATGGCCAAAATACGAGCGCCTAGTTCTTAATTAATTCTTCCCTGCAATACAAAAGTGCACATCTGTGACTTTCTGTAAACCAGCTGTATCAAAGAGCATCAGCTGAGTGTTTAATGACCTGACTTCCTTCTCTTATATTGTTATGACTTAAAGGACATAGTACAGTGCTAATCCAAGCCCTGTTAAGGAGCTGTATTATTAAAAATTCTAAGTTCTGGACTAGTATAACATGAACAGCTTATTTTTATCTGAGGCAATGAATTGAGTTGCAAAGAAGCCTTCCTTTACTGCATTTTTACAGTTTCTTTCAGTATCTGTAGGTGGAATCCTGGCACTGGTGAGCCACACCAAAGAGGAAAAAAAAAAGCCTTTGGGCAGGCAGGTATGCCTGTCTCATTCTCTGTTGCTCCCTGAAAATGAATTCTGTTTCCTTAGTTACTACACATAGTTTTGCACAGAATTGGTACATTTGCAAGTATTGTGACAAGAAAAGGAACTCTGGATTTGTAGAAATTGGAGACCAAAAGAAAATCTCATTAAATCATTGGTGCATCTCCTGTCAGTGCAGGGCTGCTCTCTGCAGCTGCTTGCAGTGACTTTTTTCTACTCTCTGCTTATTATTTTGTATTGTTATTTGTGCCCACATTCTTTCAGGATTTTACTTTAGAAAAATAGAAGCTGGGAAGATGGAAGATTATATGAGACAAGGAGAAGATAGGACAAATAAGCTAAAAGACTTCGATGCAGTTGTTTAGACTTTATCTTAAACTATCTGAATTCCTCCCATTACTTCCATCGTTAAACAACTTCTCTTTCCTTTTTCTTCCCATGGCGTTTCATAGCAGCAGTTCCAGTGTCCTTAAACCCATAACCTATCTATTGCAGCATTTGACCCCTTCCTTTGGCCATTTTGTATCTAAGATAAATAAAGGAAATTAGAACTTGGGCCTCAGTTCAACAAAGCACTTAAAACATAGCCCTGTGTATTTTTGTTGAAAAAGGAAAGGACTTCAGCAGAAGTCTGATTTTGATGATATATTGAAATGCTTGGCTGAATCAGGCTCTTGGTCACAATTACTTCATGTAGATATTGTTGAAACGTGGGCTTTTGAAATTCTCCCTGGGGTCTAAATGTTTAGGTTACTTTCGTATTCCAAAAATAAACATCTACTGAAGAACAAATACTGTCAAAGGTTTTATTAGTATTTTACATTACTTAAAACTGTTGGCTTTTTTGGAGGTGGTCTGCTTAAGTTTTGCATGTGATACCTGGATGACTGAAACATATGCAGAATTCACAAGTTGAATTTTATTGCCTTGCATAAATGGGAGCTGATATTTAATGTTTTAATAACTCATGTGACTTCAAGGATTTTTCTCCACTGTGTGCTCAGCCTTATCTCTGAAATCTGTGAGAGTTTGGACATTACTCAGTGGAAGAAGACTCACTCTAATTATTTCTTAGATTAATAGCATCCTTCAAAAATTTTCTGATTTATCTTTATGATTTCTCCTAGGATTGTGTTTGATGATTTCTTAGATTTCATCAGTAAAGTGTTTTAGGGTTTCATATCCTAATGTATAGATTAATTTCTGAACATTGCAAAGAGAAATATGGAGGTTATTATGGCTTATTTACAGTCTGAAATGTACTGACAACTGATAAATGCATGTGGAAGGCAAGGGGCAGAAGCAGGGGAAAGTTCTAAAGATAACATTCTTCAGATTCATGGGTCTTTTACTATGGACCATGGGCGGAAAGAGATTTATATCTCCATTACTCTGTGTTTTTAATTTTTTCTGGCAGCAGGAGAAATATTTTTTCAAACTCTCCTATTGTTTTCAGATTCCATTATTCTCCCCTTTTTTGGCAGATACAAATAAAATTCCTAGCCAAATATTAAGGATAATTAGATTTCTTTGTGTTGGGCGCTGTATTGGGAAGTTGATGACTGCACCTCTCAACTGCTAATGGCTTCTAAGGAGAACTTGCATGTGCTTCGTATCTGCTTGTGAGATGGTTTTGTTTTGTATATGGGACTAAGGTAATTTTTTATGAAAAAGACATTTTTTTGCATGGCAGAGTTTACCATGAAGAAGGATGAATAGAATTTAATTTGTATGCCTTTCCCTACTCTATATAAACCATATACAGCCAAGTAATCTTTTCTCCATGATAAAATGAGATAATGTTGTTTAGTTCATGAAAGCTCTGTCCAAGAGTGTATTTTAAGAAGAAGTTTGGGATTGGAGGTTTGTTTTGTTTGTGATGGGTTTGGCAGTGAGATTTTTTTATAAACCCACCCCCACCCACAAGTGTGCCTGTCTAGTTGTGCTATTTCTGGACGCACGACAGCCATTTCAGTAATAATGCAATAGCAAAAGGGAGTTGTAATCCTGTGAAGACATAGGACCTTGGAAGGTGCTCAGTTTCATGTCTGTGAACATGCTTGGAAGTAGAACATATTTTAAATGTCTGTCTGTAGTCATTAGGCTGCAGAAAAAAATGACACTATGTACTACTTTTCTTCATCCATTTCCTTTGAATTCAGTCAAAGCAAGATTACTTTTGTAGAACTTCAGGGAAGTGGTGTGGCTGAAACATTTTGAGCTTCAAGTCTGGCTCCACATGAATCCCTGACTCTTTTTTATGTATTAATCTAAGCTGTGAGTTAAGTCATTTTATTCAAAGTGATCAACTCCCTTTCAGGGCAATATAATTCTTGTTTGAATAAAAACTGCGCAGGCTTGTTGACTCAACTTTTTACACTGCCACGAATTGAACATGGTGCCAGTGGAGGATGTTTCTTTCAAAGCTTTGATGATAGGAGGTGAAAAAGTAGATCAAGTTACTGCAGGTTCTTTCAGCTCCTTCATATCATGCACCATCTCTTCCCTTGTGCTTTTCCCTTCATGTATGTTGTTCCTGCACTTGTTGCTGGGTGATGCCGTTCCACCAATGGCTTGGAGAGCAAAGCCCAGCACACAGGTAGAAGGGATTTGGCATTCAGTGCATTTCTTGCAGGTTGCAAGTTTACAGGAGCCTCCTGAGGCCGTTGGCTACGTTGGGAACACAAGCTCGTCAGGCACGCACAAGTGAATGCGGACTTGAATGCGGCATCGGAACTGGAAGAAGGCTCATCGGTGCCATTGATATTATGCAAAGTTGTCATGCTTTTTTTCTTTTTTTAGTGGTTAAGTAGAGAGAATCCAGAATTAAAATGTATCATTAAGCCTACACTTCATTGTTATAATTCTGTTGGATACGCTTCTCTTACCTCCCGCTGATTAACCCAGGGAAAACAGAGCTGTTAAAGAGCTTTTCTGAAAGGGAGTAAGGCTGTAGAAGAATGAGTATGGATGCTAAGGAAGGCAAAATTTGCAAGGAGACAAAGTATTTTTTTGTTGGGCTGCCTGCATTAGCAGAGTAACACACAAACATGCCTAGGTATTGGGCCCAGAGGCCCTTCTTTGGGTCTCTAGATGCTGCAGTTATGTTACAAAATCTGTGTAATAACAGACGTGTTTTCTACCTTGATAAATTCCCCCCTTAGGATTCCTGGTAAGAAATGCATTCAAAAAGGCTTTTCTTACTCTCTGTAATTTCAGTAGCTGTACGTTATTAGTTCCTGTTTAATGCTTCAAGTTATTGGTGATTTTGGTACCTGTTCAAGGAATATGTGTTGAAATAATGCAGAGGCAAATGTATCCTATACAGGCTGTTTTAGATTGTGGATTCCTAGGGATGTAATGTAACTCGTAAAACTTTGATCCCTTTGGGATTCAGAATTGCTGAGCTATCTGATGGATTCATAGTTTAGAAATGTGACTTAGTGGTGCAGTTCAGTTCTCTGGTCTGGAAAAGTATTTACAGAATTTCTTGATCTCCTAGGGTGAAGTCACATGTAGCTCTTTGTGTTAGTCTTGCCCACAGCAGGTACTGTTCAAAGAGTCTCTTGGGCTTGGGGAAATGTATTTAGCAGACTCAGACACTCTACAGCTCCAGAGTCTGCAACAAAAATTTTACAAAACCCTGGAGTGAGGAAGGGGAACAAATACAAAAGGGTATTAATTTGGCTTTTTTACAGCAACTGGCATGAGACATTACTTTCAACTCAGCAATGCTGAAGTTGTGTCATTATCTGGGAACACTTTTATTGATCTCATGTCTCCGGGTGTTATGTCAACAGGATGGGCTATTACTAAGAAAGTCTTTCAGGAGATGAACTCAATGCTTGAATAGCCTACAGCTTGCTTCATGCTTGAAAACTGAACTAAAGCATTAAAAAAAAGTGGTTTAAGGAAATTCTCTTCCAGCAGCTGAAGGAAAGGCAAAATTTTCTTTTAGTCCCTAAAATCCTAAGCTCTTTAACCAGTCTTCCCTGCAACCTTTCCGACTGCTTTATCGTCTGCTTTATTTTGTGGAGTTTTTTAGTTGTTGAGTACTTTATTTTTAACCTGTTTTGTTCAGTTGCCTATTCTTAGTTGTAAGGATTAAGCTTCTGTACCTTTTAACATTATTTCCCATGGGTAACTTCATTAAGAGAGTTTTGACAGAGCATAAATTCTGGCTTCTATTTGCTCTGGCCCGTGAACTCAGGAGCTTCTAATACGAAGATTAATATTAATTAGATGAAAGGTAGTTACAGTCCACACAGATTGCATTTATAAAACGTGTGGTCAGGATGAACTGTGTAGAATTGATTAAAGAGGGCAATGTATTGGGTTCTTACTTGTAGTGATACAGTTTCATGTATGTGAAATCTGAAGTGGCATATTCTGCTATGAAATCTCACAGTATGTTTGATAATTGCTAATAATTTATCTTATAAGCAGACTGTACTATTACTCAAGAAAAAAATAAACAAGCTAATTTCTTAAATGGATTCAACAAAAGAATATAGACCTTAGTACTTTCAGGTGATTCTACAGAACAAAGATTTAAGCACTGTAAATTTGTTGATCTTCGGGTTGTTTACCTCCCTGCCCCCTCTCCAATAATTACAGAACTATATGTATAGGTAAATACTTGTGCATAACTCTAGCCAGTAGCAAGGACAGAGGGAGAAAAGTGGTTCTGGGTATTGCAATGCAGTACTTATGATAGTGCTTACAGCCTTTTTGTGTTTAACTTTTAAAATGATTCATAAATGTCTTGATTCCATTTATAATAAACAGAGGCCTAGAACTAGAAAGATGCAAAAGAGCAAGTATATTTTTGAATTCCTAATGTATGTTGTATTGGTTAAATGAGATCCAGTTGTGCATGACCTCTTAGTTTGATTCGAGTTTGGGAGACATGAAGTTTGTTGGTTCTTTTCTGTTTTACGCTATTTTTCTGATTTTAATTGTTTTTATTTCAAATTTCCATAGTAGATGGGCAAGAGGCTATTCTCACATAAAACAAATCAGTCCTTGCTATTGCTGCTGAGTAAAGAGGAGCATACATGAATCCAACACTACTAAAATAGGAGGAGTTATTTTGCTAGAAGCCTAAGATGTGTCCTGAGTGACATAAGGTTATACAGAGCTTGACAAGAATAAACACTTTGAGAGCTATAAAACTGCTTTGACCTCGGGGCTTGGGAACCTAACTGGAGCCTTAACTTTTAGCTATCTGTGTGTATGTAAACCAAAGCAAGTCATGCCCAAAAAAGTTGCTAAGTATATTTTTCTCAGCAGTCAGTGTGACGGATGGTTGGAGTCCTTGGAGTGGTTGTGGTGGGCATAGCTATCCCTGGAGCAGAAACACGCATAGCTCAGGGGCTTTTGGAAACCCTTAGCAGTGGCTTTGCTCGTGGAGAGCAGGGTCTGAGTTGGAGGGAATTCTGAAGTGCCTCCAGATCTGTTGGAAATCACTCTGAAAAGTTTGTGCAGTTTTACACATAGGACTTTTGGGTCTGTCTGAACTTCAAAGAACGATGGTTCCAATGGATTCTGACCTCTTTCAGCTAGTTAATTTTTAGAATGAGTGACTGAGGGCTGTTTGTGATACCTTAGCTTTAAATGATGTCCTGGTCTATGTTCCACGTGTATTGATGTCCTAGAATTTGGGTCATTTAGTCAAACTTGAACTCATTACTTTTGCTTCAATATTGGGCTTTCTTGGAAGCATTTTCTCTATTTTAGGTACTTACGAAAAGCAGCAAAGCTGCCTATTTTTGGTAGTGGATTCCTACAGGCTTCAGGGAATAGCATTAACATAAGTAATACAAAAAGAAATGGGGAATCATGTTTGTGGATCCTTTTGCAAGTATAATAATTTGTTTCTTTTCATAACTGCAGTATAATAGAGAGACCAAATCACCTTGTGAAGTTGTTTGTTTGGGATCTTTTTTCTTTAACTACTGCACTAGCTACTAACAAGCTTTTTCTCTTCTCGTACTATTCTGTGCTTCTCTCTGTTTTTTATGTGCATCTAGGAGCCAAAAGCAATAAAAGAGGCTAACGTTTGTCAGGTGAGGTTCTAGTTTGTCATGTTGGAAGAAGAAAATCAAATAGTGGGTTATTGGAAGGTGGAGGGAGGACCATGTGAAGATGCCAATGTCCAATGGAGTGACTGGGAAGGAATGGTTAGAGGTATTTTTAGCATTTGTAGTGGAATGCAGGGAGGCTCATTGATTGCTCTTTTATTCCCTGAGGGAGGTCAATGGGAAAGGGAAGAGGTCCAGAATCGGGAAGTAATCTGCACAGAATCGCAAATGCGTGCTTTTCATTTTGACGTTAATCTGAGTTTAGAAAGGAAAATGCCTGGGTGTTGCATTTCTGCATGGACTTGTCTTAGAAATCTTGTGTTTCAAATAGGGCCAATTTGTTGCTGTCAATTGCATGGCATTGAGGACAGTGAAAACGGTCACATCTTTCATAATGAAGAAGAATGTTCACTTTGTTTTCTAGTAGAGCTTTGGGTTTCATTTTTTTATCTGTTGTCATTCTTCTGACCCTGACATTGTTCTATCTCTCTCACTATTCATAGTAATTTCCTAAGTGAGAGTGATTTAACTCAGCTAATAGAACCTTATTGGTTTGTTGTGTCATTTTCCTGGTGAATATTTGAATATTTTACTTTCACTAAACTTCTCTTTTAAAAAACACTTCTTCATTGACCTGAACTATGAAAGCTGCTACTTCTAAAACCCCATCAAGTGACAGTCCTTTTAAAAGTGTATGTTTGTGTGCATGGTTTTATGACATTTATAGGCTATTACTGTTTCTATTTTGATGAATAATTAATGGACTGGGAACGTGTTCATGTACAACATTTGAATGCAAATCCTAAGTTAAACACCTTCATAACTCTTAAGCTATGGGTATATTGATACAAGTTGGAATTCCACATATAATTTCTCTCATAAGAATTGCACAGATCTCTTAGGTGTTCTTTTGGCTGCTGCCTCTTGGGCATATGCATTTCTTAAAGTTACTTAAAGAAAACATTTTTTTCCTTCTTGTTCATAGATGTAATTTGGGAGAGAATTTTATTCCATTTTTTGAGAATTTGTAAATTCAAATGAATTTGGGTTGTTCTGTGTGGTTTCTTGTGTGACTAGTTTGAAAGAAAACTGTTATCTTGGTGTCAGAAAGTTTGTAAGTAAGTGCTACAGAGCAAGCAAACCATAAAGGGGGACACAGCTCTCGAGCAGCTGAGTGGTTCAGATTGAAAAGTGCTTGGGCTTCTGAATTCTGTGGTTCACAGAGAGCATGCTCAGATGTTTTGTTACTTCCAATGAAATATTACATCATCTTATTTGCAAAGTCACTAGGCTATAGCTGTCTTTACATCCAACAGACCTCTCAAGTGGGATATCAAATACATGCATTACATAATCAGAACAAAGCCTTTATTGGTTGATTGTACCCTTAGGGTGGGATGCTGGATGGTAGTTGCATATGGAAGACATAATCTTGCAGAATTAACCATTTCCTAACCATCCTATCAACAGCTATGAAGTGAAATAATAGCCTGGGGATAGGATTCACTTGGGAAGGGTGTAGCTAAAGAAAATAAGATTTTAAATTGGTTTAATGAGTTCATCATCTTTCTGTAAATGCACTTAAATGTATTGAAACAAAAAGAAAGAACCAGAAGAGTTTTATGGATATATTTATAGACTGATTTGCTGAACTTTCATGTGGTGTAATTCCTGCTGTTAATGAATTCAAAGGAGGTAGACCAATTTCCACTCAGTCTGTGGTTTTAATTTATTGGAAAATGATCCACTTAAAAATACCAGAAATAAATTTTTTTGGTTATGGAATATTAAATTTGTCTTTCTAAGCTAATTTAAGCACTTTTTAGAGTTATTCACTTGTTAAGGACCATATGTGCAAAATATGTGTCTGGTGATTTTAATTGGTCCGGTTGAGAACTGATCTGGTTTTTAATAAGACCTTTTTTTTGTGAAAGGTATAATATGGAGCTTATAATTCTCAAGCTACATGAAAGTGATACCAAAGTTTGGTCTTTTATTGATTGTCATGGTATTTTTTGTGATCTCAGTCTAGTTTTAATGAACTTGGATTTCATAAACCTCATTAAATAAATTAAATAAACAGGTAAGTCCTTACTCTGTGGGAAATGAGACCACTTTAAAAAAACAAAAACAAAAACCAAACAAAACCCCCACATTAAAAAATCTGAGCTTTATGTTATGATGGTCTACATGTGATTTCCTGTGTTGTCTTAATGCAGTTTTTATACATGGCTTCAGGGTAAAATTGCACTGACCTTTCAAATTAAGACTGCTAGTCAGCCTTTGGGTACATGTACCTTTTAGACTGGAAGATGTTTTTCAGGGAAAATGCTGACTGAACCCAAGGCCCTGGGTTTTGTTCCTCTCTTCCCTCTTGTGCTGTTCCCAGACTAAATTAGGCTCCAGTATGAGTAATCCATCAATACTGACTAGGCTTTTGATGTATATTTGTTGAAGAGTGGGAACTCGTTGACAAGTTCTTTTTGTTATTGTGCCTGTCCCACCATATCCTTAGAAATAAAAAAATTGATTTGGTAATTTCCCAGAATCCCCCTGGTTTTTCAACGGATCAGTTTCAGATGGACAGTGCTCTCATAAAAATCTTGAAACAAGATACTGATTTTGGAAGTGTTGGCCTCAAAATACTCTCCTTCATCCTTTAAGGACCCCTGGGACAGGACTGTGTGTAGTACTGAAGACCCTCAAGTGAAAAGCAAGGCATATGCAGCAGAATTTAAAACTTCCTCGTATTTTTATCCAGTCACAGCAGACCGTGTAATTCTTTGTTTTTTTTGGAAATGCCTACTCAGGACAGAGCGTGGATGAGCACTCAGTAGACTTAATAAAGCTAATATGCAAATTTTTGATGAATACAAGTTCCAGCTGTTAACCATTGGATGGGCAATAGGTGATGTTTAGCATCCTACCAACTTGCTTTCCTTTTACTTATTTAGCAGTTCTGTTTAGAAAAGTGGAGAAGGGATGGTTGGGTGGGGGATGAGCCTGTGTGACATTTTCTCCCTGACAGTTATTCATGTAGGCATCTTTCTGTTTCAGTCTCCCAGTGATATTTATACCAGTTGTGGAGCAGACGTTGGGACAAAGGATTACTAGTTAATTTGGAGAGCTAAATATATACGTGACTGATGTGTTAAGGAAAAACACCACCACAAGCACCCTCCAGGTTTTGGTAGGGAAGCATTAGCCTGTAGGATTTCTCATTTGACAGTGGAGCTTAACACATTACCTTCTGTGTTTTGGCTTCTCTGAATTAATCCTGAATACTACTCAGAGATGTAAGCAAAAACATAATTCTACGTGAATTGCTGTCAATTTCATAGGACATCTTGGAAGTAACAAACATCAAACTCTGGGATGAAAATTAGGTTTAAGAAACAGGTGGAAGTAACCCAGCATGTCCAAGAAGAGTCACTCAATAACAAAACAGTGTAAATAGAAGTAAGACGTGTTGGGTAGTTTCCATTCTTAGCATAAACCAATGTCTTTAAGTAATTAACAGTGGCCTTGCAAAATTAAGAAAATACAAGGTTTCAGGCTGTGCATCTCTGTTGGTTTCATTATGCTCTTGAGAATTTAAATGGGGGCAAAAGGTAATTCTTTAGTCTCTGATTATGCAGTTTATGTAATTTTCTGACACTGAATGTATGGTTGCCTTTTTTCCTTTGGAAACATCTCTCTGTGTCTCCTCACATTAAAAACAAACCAACAATCAAAAAACCCTGACCAAACAAGAAAAAAAAAATCCCAAAAACCTGAAATCAACCAACCAGAGAAATGAAAAACAAAACCAGAAAAGGAAAAGATCTAGTATTGCCACGTGGCAATTGTGATGATGATAATCAGTGCAAGAGCATCAGAAGAGAAAATAATGAAGTGTTATTTTAATTCAATTCAGTTTAGTAACACTTTTTATTCCATGAAACTTCTCTTGAAGCTGGCCAACATATCTGCTTTTGTGCCGTTTTGGAAATGCTTGATTATTTTAAACCTATTAAAAAAATTTATTTCTCAGTGGACTAATTACTTGTATTTAATGGTACCAAGGTAGCTGCTCTCTTCTCTTTTAGTGTATAGCATCCATTTTTTCCCCCTCCATTCATCTTTTACTCTTTTTTTCTGCCCACCTTTCTGAAGAATTATCTGCATGATTTTAGCTTTTCATGGTCTTCTCTTGGCAACAAAAACAAGGGCATGTGTAGTGTTATAGATGTTCTTTGAGTTGCACTACTCTGGAGCTGTGAAGTGTGTGCCCAAGCTGACCCTGGGAAGCAGGAGTTGCCGGGAGAGAGACTGCAAACCACTGGTAAACTGAGCAGTGAGTTTACAAGAAAAGAATGTTGGAGCACCAGTGTTGATGCTTGGGTAAGCGATTCACAAAGGAATCTTCCATCTGGAAACTGAAAGGAGAAAAAGTTTATTTAAGGTGGCCTTTAAAAAAAAAAAAGGTAAAAAATTGCTTCTCCAGTACATGGCTGCAGCCATGTATTTTGCAGCATGAGTCATAGATGGCTTTATAGTTCTACATCCCCTTGCATAGGAGGAATAAACTTCGGAGAAGAGGAAGTTAAGAGAAAACAGAAGTGTGAACAACTGCTAATGGTGCTCTCTCTGGCTCCATTCAGTCTGCCATTTCATCACACTTGAAGGGGGTAATTCAGAGATTCCTTTCTTGGCATATAAGTGGCAACATATGTTTGAAACAGTGAGTGGAAAATGTAGAAAAAAAATGACAGGCATATGGCAATAGGAAGGCAAGGAAAAATTTGTTGCCCTAACGTTAGCCACATAATTGGTACACTTAGCTTCTGAGGGACTGATTTATTTAAAGACAAAAATGCATGCTGCATTTATTCACGTTTTCTATATGTGGCCTTCATCTTATAGTGCTTTCATAATTTCTCTGCTCTCTGGAGGAGTGGAAGGTGATAGGAGAGGTTCAGAGCCTCAGCCGAGGAATAGAGGGGGAAATCTGGATGCAAGTAGACAAACCAACCTTCATTCATATTCTCATTTTAAAAGAGGAAGAATTGAAAACCTTCTTTACTTTAATATTCAGTTTTGTGCCTTTTTTTT
>VZTG01000993.1:0-261820 GCA_013397845.1 Melanocharis versteri | reverse complement strand
TTTACCATATTGAGTTAGCAAGAATGTTTATGGCTTAATGCAGCATAAGATGTACTGCTTAATGAATAGAATAGCTGTCCTGGAAACAGGCATCACCCAAAATATTGTTTCCAGTGTGAAGTACATGCTGAGGTAACCTGCTGACTTTAGTCAAGGAAGGGTTTCTACCCACTCATACATCTGTGCACAATTGTAAGCAAAATGCAGAATCTCAATCTATGTGATGTGGAGAGAAAGTAGGTAGTTCTTTCTGTTTCCTCAGTTAATTTCGTGCCCTGAGTTGAATAATTCATTTCAAGGGAGAGTGTTGTTGCGAAGGTCAAGGTCAAACGTGGTCTTGTAGAGCTTCTGATGACATGCAAAATGCGTGCTTCAGAACGCACTTTGGCCTGAAGCTGAAAACTCTACAATCCAAATAATATATTCTCAAAAATGCTTAGGAGGAAATCAGTCTCTTTTCTTTCTATTGAAAAATGATTTATCAAAACCCTGGGAGAATGTCTCCCACCACATTTGCCTTCAGAAATGTGGCCTCATTTCTGAAGAGTGGTGAGGCCCTTGGAGAACTGTAACTTGGCACCTGATTGGTCATGTTATGGCCCTTATTCCATGGGGATCTTAGTCCTTGCATGGAAAAGGAAAATTGACTGAACGACATTTTAATTTTCTTCACTCTTCTTTCTGACCCCTTCTGGCTCTGGGATTTTACAGTCTAGTGATTTAATTTTGAGATGCTAAGTCTTACGTGAGATTATAAATACTGGTAAGTTGATTGCATTATGCTAACAATTGTAGCTTCTTCTGGGGAGGTGAAGGGCAGATGCCTTACCAATCTTATTTAAATTCAGAAAGTATGCTGTGTTAAACTTCTAAAAATAGATAAAAAAGCCAGCTCTAGCTTTTTAAAAAACCAAAACAGTGAAAACAGCTTCCATAATTAGTATTGTGTTAACAAGTAACACTCTGAAAACTTGAGAAATCTGAGCTAGTATCTCTACCAGAGTAAATGACATCACAAATACTGTCAGCAAAATGAACTAAAACAAATGTTTTGAAAGGAAACCTATTTATGTTATTTTGGTTGTCAGCCATAGCAAAAAGCCCGGAAAATGCATCTGAAATTTGTAGAAATTTTTGGAGTTGAAAAGGAGGAAAATAATTTCTAACTATATGGAGAGAGGAACCTGTACAACAAAAATTATTCATGTACTGCTTGTTTGGGAAGAAAGAGGAGATGTTTTTAAAGAAGTTTCAGGAAAATTATTAAATATTCTCTATTTGGTAGCTTCTGTATGTCTTATTTTACTTACATGCAAATGCATTCAATTGCCCTGTAATTTGTTTGGATTATTTTGTTTGGTTGTTGGTTTTTTAGGTTAGTGAATTGGCTTTGGTGGAATCATTTCCATGCAAGCAGAATCCTGCAAATGTGTGGACTACAGCAATGCAGGTCAGAAGAGACAAGGACATGTATCCTTTCTATGAGGCCCTGCCTCCTAATTATGCATCAGTTTGAAGAGTGCATTTGAAGAGGTTTGGTCCTTCTGCTGCTCTGGTCGTGTTTTGGTTTCTGAGCAACTAATGATTGAGGAGAAAACTACATTTTGCATCAGAAACACTTCAGCTGATTGGAGTTTTTCCTTGGATTGGCCATCAAATCAGCATAAAATGCTGTGAGGACTTGTCACGTTCGAGGCAGAGCTTTTTGCTTCAGTGCATTGGCTAGAACATACAAACTGTGACCCACTGTCAGGTGTAGAAGGGAATCAGTGCATGGCTCATATGTTGTTGTACTCCACCACCATATAACTGTAGTCTCAATGTGTGACATCTTTCTGGTGTGGGAAACTCCAAATGGTTTGTACAGCTTTTTAAAGCAACAGGGTTGTAGCCTGTCTGTGTGCCGTGAGTGGCAGCCATCCAGTGGAAGGGCAGATTTCAAAGGGACACGTATGGGCTGCTTGCTGGGTATGGAGCACACGTGCACGCATAGTTCTTTCTCGTGGAATGCTAGCAGTGAATTCATGCTTTTTCCCTTTCCTTTTCTTGAGTTGAACTGTCGTTCTACTGCTCCATTTTACTTCCATCACCATATAGCAAGTGCTGGAGGAAAGACAGCCACTGCAGTCATCCCTCCCTTACTGAAGGTTGAAATCGGTGCTTTTATGCCACCTCTCTTCAGATAAGTTCCACCAGGATCTCGTCTTTTCCTAATAAAATGATACATCCTTCTCTAGATCAGCTGAGCTTTAGGATCCTGTTCTTACCAGGAGTACTGGCAGTTAGTTGCTCTGTAAAAAGTCACTCTTGTTTTTAAGGAGCTATTAGCTTCTTAAAGTACAGCTTTTGATATTTGAAAAAAGCTTTGTGCAGATACGTAGTTCTTACTTTTTCTACATGTCTGACCTGTGCTGGCGCATAGCAGTGGGTATGAACTGTTTTGATTATAGTTGCAAATTGAGTTGGATTTGGATATCACAGTCGTGGTGGGGTTCAATCTCCTTTTTTAATGCTGAGGAGATGAGATGTTCTCTCAGCTGCAATTTCTGATAGGAGTAGATTTGAGCTTCTTCAAAATTCTTTAAATCCTTTTATCCAGTGTCATTGGAGTTGTTTTTTCAGGCTCAAATATAAGCTGTGTTGGTTTACTGTACTGAGATGAGTTTCTTCTATGGGTCTTGAGGATCAGTATTCTTGTTTACGCCCCCATCCTGTCGAGATTGCTGATGCTGTTGTAGATTGTTTTCCGTGTTGAAATTTTGCCTAGAGATGATTAAGAACTGCATGCTCTGGAGAGCTCTCTGAATAAACTAAAGAGACAACAAACCTAATGCTTTGGGAGTTTATTGCAAATTATAATTTGGAGTTTGTAAATATTCTAAGAGGAGGATGCAACATGAGTAGAGTAGAGATCCTATGTAAATATTTGGGGCTTAAAGTCTAGAATGTCTTCTGATGTTGTTTTATACCATTTCCTTTTAAGCAGAATGTTTGTATGTTTTTAAGAGAGGTAAACTTCTAAGATGTTAGCTTATTAGTGTGGAGAAATTAAAGTGTGCAAAAATATCTTCCCTGTATACTAATGACATAAGTATTTCAACAATGTAAATAGATGACAGTGATTGAAACCTAAATGCACTTGAGATTATGGTCACCAGGACAGAAATGTTACATTTCTGATTGATTCCTCCCCATCTGGGAATAGGCATAACAAAGTCCTTTCTCTTTGCTTCATTCCAGGAATTCAAAATATCTTTAATTTTTTTTTGTATTGATTTATGTGTATTTAGGGCACCAACAACAGCCGTTGCTATTTCATAGTGACTTGGAAGCAGAGAATAAAAAGATTGTGTAATGTGTGTTAGGACACTTGTTCTAGCATAATATCAGGACTCTTGGCATAGGATGCCTAACAGAAGTGTAGAAGGCAAACTGTAGGGTAAGCACGGACAGAATAATTTGTTCTACAATAATGTCTCATTTTGATTTCTAATCAGAGATACATTTGATTTCAAAATAATATTTTTCCCTTCTTTTTCATGCACGCTGCTGAATCCTCAGAAACAAGTGTTAACCATTTCAGTATCTTTGTTTTGTGTCTAAAGGCTCAGCAGAATTTCCTAAACTTTTGGGCTTGGAAATTTCTGGTTGAAGTATAATAATCTCTTCATCAATAAAAGAAACAAGCTTTTTGATGTACTTTTATTTTTGGAGTTACCCTGTTTTTATGTTAATAGAGGCTTTCTTTTTTCCAACAGTTCCTGAACAGCCTTCACTCCCCATTCATGATGCTTTGTGTGTGATGCATTTGATTGTGTCCTCTCTTAATACATGAAAAAAGAAATCATGCAGAGACAGTAGATGGGTGCATGTGTAAGTGGGTATGGAAATTTCACTGACTATGGATGTTTCAGTTGACAGGTGGAAAGCAATAAAGAACATCAGATGTGCAAATCTGTAAAATAAAACGTATCTCAATATACGTATGTGCAAAAATATGAGCATGAATATATGTGTGTGTATGTATATGTATATGGATTTACGTTCATCGAATGCATTAATGTCAAATTCCCAGAAATGTGGTGACAAGAGAGGACCATTTTAGCTCATGTCAGGACAATGTGCTTTAGTAATTTCTCTATCCCTGGAGAGCTTATTAAACACTAAACAAAATGTCTCAGAATATAACTGATTGAGTATTTTAAATTATGCCCTTTTGTTTGGCTCTTGGCCAGCTGCTCATTGCACAGGGCTGTGGCAAACAAAACCTGTAATTTACACTGACAGTATCATGCAGTTCACTCTGCAAGCTTCTCAACTCAGAACTTTTATAAAGTAAATATTCAAACAAACCTCAAGTTCTTAATGTAAACACATTTTGTAACTCTAAACGTGGCCAAACAGTTAAGAATCAAATAGGGGTTGTATTTTTCCCCTTCCCATGAAAATGCCATTATATATTTTTCCTTTCCTTTGCTGATAAATAAGGCTATCTCTACATGAGTAATGAGAAAAGACAGCAGTAATCAAAGAACTTTTTTTCTTTCTCACATTGTTTTTTTTTGTTTAACCATGTGCCTTTAGCACCAATTTCTTAACTTTTGTTTTTTACTACCCAGTGTATCCTAGTGAGGACTGACACAAATTCCACCATACAAGGCATATCTGCTTATTGCGTTCCACTTGGTCCAAGCTCAGAATGCAAAATGCAATTTAGTGGACTTCTATGAAATGTATAATTTTCAGATATTTCCATGATTTTGCTGTTTGCCTTTTTAATTTTTTCCCCCCAATTTTATGAATTAATTTTCTTTGAAAAGAGTGTTTCCTTAAGAACTGAAATGGGAAGTCTAAATGTGTAGGGAGAAGTAGAGTGGTAAGAAATCTGAATGGACAGATGCTGTAGATGTGAAACAGATAAGCTGGGTCAGAACCGTTGGTCAATACCTGCACATGAGGGAGAAGTACAAGAAACTGTGCTGCAAGTGATTGTGTTATAAATAAAGAGCCCAGTACAGATTTATCCTGCAAATTGCCTAATCGAAGAGAGGTTATGGAGAGGAGTAGTGAGCTAGCTGAGTTATCTACAAGTTACCACTTCTGGAGTGGGATTTTAGTGTTTGTAAAGATGCCTGTCTTCAGTCACCTGAGCAGGGCTGTTGTGAGTATATTTCCGTGCACAACACTGGGATCTTGGGCAGCAGCCCCGAAGTGGAGGCATCTGAACAAAGTCCCTCACTTTAAATCTATAAGCTGAATCTTGCCTTTAATGCCAGACATGGAACAGAGTTTATCTTTTGTTTCTGAACATAATTTACAGCTACAGTCAAAAGCAGAGGGAAGGACAGGAGCAGTAGGAGGACAGAGCTTGCTCCATGTTAGGCTTACTAGAAGATGCTGTGATATACCTGTCATAAGATCATCTGGATACCTCGTGTAAGAATGGAGAAACAGAAACATAATCTGAATAGGAGGAGAAGGTTGGGATTCTTTTTTGAGCTGCAGCCAAAGCTATATGTTTTGTCATAATGACTGCAAAAATATGTACTCTTTATAGAGCTGATGACAAGAGCAGAAAAGGAAATTGAATGATTTTAATACTGAGGACTGAAGTATCTGAGAACAGATGGATCAAAAGGAATAAACATGGAAAAAAACCCAATGCACAAAACTTGCATATGAATGTCTGCTTAGTATATACTTTATGAAGTATTTACAAATTCCTCTAACATGTAGTTGTTTGTACTCTCTTGTTTTGTGTGTTTGTTCTGAATGCAATGACAGTGAGTAAGGCTTGGCACCTGTAATGACTTAGAGCGTCATCATTCCATTTTATGCAGGAAAGTGAGGAGTTTGTGTCAAATAAGGAAGGGCTTCTTGAGTGGTATACAGCAAATCATCTTTTGCTTTCCCACTGCAATTATAACAGCTGAACAAACAAAATAACATGAGAAGTTTCTTAAATTATTAAAGTAGAGGTCTGGATGCTACAAGGAAATGGAATGGTGTTCAAATGGTTCAGGACAGATTTTTTCTGCATTTCTGGTCTTAGTGTCATCTTGTGTTGGGATCCAAGTATTCCTCTGTCCTAACTATTGAAGATATTTCAGTGTCTTAAATATTCATGATATAAATTTTCCCTAATTGTTCTTTTATTTCTGTGCATTCATTTGAAGAGGACTTGTGGTATGTTCTCTCCAGCATTTTTTGAGATAAATGTAATTGAAGATATTTTTAGTATTTTTCTTTTAGAAACAAACAGCCTCTCCCTTTCTTCTTGGAGGTAAGAGAGCTCTGCCTTATTTGGAATAATATTTAAAAGCCTAACTGTTCCCATGAGCTCAGCATCTTTATTCCTCTCCCCATTATTTTTATGAACTGCTGCATGCCTTATTTCATTGGGAAGTCTGGCTGCGGCTCTCTAGGAGGATGAAGGCTGCATGCCTGAGCTCTTTTGAAACTATGACGCCACATGCTAGTACTTATTTCTTTAAAATTTGACTAAAGATTTCATTATAGATATTTTCAAGAGACTTATGCATGGGTTCCTATGATCTCATTCTTTGATTTTTAGGAAGAAAAGAAGGAAAAAGTGAAGGTTGTGATATTCTACAGCTATCCAAATATTCAGCTTTTGCAATGGCAAATCAGATTTCTCATATTGCTTCTTCATTTGGGTGCAGTAAGGATAGGTAGCTGTTTGTAAAAACAGCGTTATTTGCTGTGGAAAAAAAAGCTGGCTGTTTGTATAGTGAAACTAAATGAGTTATGGAAGTTTGTTTCATGACTGGATTTCTTTTATTGTCCAATAATGTGCAAGCTACCAGGCTTTCCACACTGTTGGGAGGAACAACAAAGTTTTCTGCAACATTGGGGTCAAACTGCACTCTTGCTTAATATCCTGGACACTAAAAGATAACCTGTTTTCAAGAGCCCAGTAGACATTGAATAATTCAGAAGTCTTCCATTCTTTCTTGCATTTTAGTTGAAATTAGCTTATGGATGGAAGAATGGGATGATGATGGATAGGCTCATGGGCTAAGAAACTCAATTAAAAATTGGCCTTTGTAAAATTCTGTTTCCAACAATTGTATGTAAATAGTCAAATCCCAAAGGGCTTTTTTATGCACATTAAAGAGAAACATATCTGTGCTGGGAGAGGGGTAAATGAACTGCTCTAAGCTCAGTTAGTTTTGCTTCAGTTCAGATACCAGGATAGGACAGCAAAGTGTTATTTGAGGACGGGTGAGGAAGGAGAGCAGACTCGGCACATCATTCTGCTTTCCCCTCAGCTGGCTGGAGATTTTTGTGTTCACCAGATACATGCCAGTTCTCTTCTTTACTATAGTTTCTTCTCTTGTTAAAAACTATTGCTGCCTCCCATTTCCCTGTCAGCTTTAGGGACCCAACAGCTAATAGTTCATCAGTTTCTCATGCAAGTTCTTTTAGAATGCTTACATACCATTTAGTCCTGGTAAAGTGCTAGTAAGCTTGTTGCTTTGTGTTGTACAAATTTGATTTAAAGCTTTTTCTACTGGCAGCTCAAATTCAGATGGCTTCACAGACTCGCTCTCCATAGTCTAATGTGAAAACCCCCTTGACTTCCAAAGCGCTGGAATCCAATGCTGTCAATCAGGGACAAACACAAATAAAAAAGAGGTTGTGACAAATGAACCAAATTCATTTTATACTTTGTTGTTCAGAGAAGAAAGGTCTCTAGATTCTGATTTCAGCCCTTATCATTATTTTGGATTGATGATCAGTAGTCTAGCATTTATGTGATTATCTGTTTATATATGTACTTCAAGTCACAGAAAGTCTGGATGATGCTTTTGCACAGTTAAATGCATTTCTCTTGTTTTGCTCCACTTTTCTGCTTTCTCTTTTTTTGTTGCAGCTGTACAGCTCCTACATCAGCATAATCTGTTCTCTAATTTTGATTTAAATGCTTACCAGTAGTATAATCATATTTCTCTGGATGTTCTTCTCACATAGTTTAGAAGTATAAAATCACATTTTATCCATGGCCAAATTTACAACTTGACAGTCTAATTTTTATGTTGGATTCTTGAAATTGTGTAGGAGTCCTTGCACCCTTGTTCTTTGACTGTTTGGTTTGTTGTTGTTGGGGTTTTTTTAAATTCTGCTTGTTTGAAATGCTCTTGGGTTAAGGCTTTGCTATTTCCTGTCAAACCTCATTAGCTACTTAAATGCTTTATTTCCAAGGATACAGAGTTTTAATGATTGCATCCTTAATTGGTGTGTCATCTTGAACTCTGCTTGCATCTGCACCTGCCAACTTTCTGTTAAGTTTAAATACTCTTCATCTTAATTTTAAGCTTAAATACCAGTAGCCTATTTTTGTTTTATTTTAGGTAAACTTGTGCATCCTATTCCAAGTCTTCCACAGTCTAATAAAACTGAACTCTTTCTTTCTGCGTCATTTTCTCAACTACTTTATGAAATATGACTGTAATGCCAGAAACCTGTGCTGTGGTACTAGAACTATTTCAAAGATGTAGCCATGGAGACAGTCTTGTTGTCAGGTGGCTAAAAAGCTAATTTTTTTCCTCCAAGCACTTAGAAAATTCTTTTATATATAGTTATTTTTATCATTAACAGCTCCTTCTCAGTTTTCTCTGAGAAATTCTCAGAGAAATATCTGCTGTGTATCACAAAGCCACTCGTCTTTGCATTTAGTGATCAGAATGCCCAAGGACAAGGTTGTGTGTACTGTTTTGAGACTCAGATCTTTGCATATGTAACTGTTAAACTACACACTTTAATGAAATGCTGGCAGTGAAATCTGACATTATATGGAATTAGCTGAATTTTAAGATTGATTGCAGACAAGAAATTTAGACCAAACTAATCTTAAAATTTGATAATACTTATAAGCATATGTGGAAAACAGGTTGATATATAATTCATGTAAAATAAATGTTTTCTGTTACGCAACTAGTAAAAGCTCTGTTTGGAATGC
Source organism: Melanocharis versteri (assembly GCA_013397845.1). Classification (NCBI taxonomy): domain Eukaryota; kingdom Metazoa; phylum Chordata; class Aves; order Passeriformes; family Melanocharitidae; genus Melanocharis; species Melanocharis versteri. Next base: position 252,837 of record VZTG01000993.1, on the reverse strand, counting down.
CGCCTTTTCTTTGTGTTGGAATACCCGCTTTTCTTACTTTGCATCTGAAGTTAATACAGAGCTAAAGAAGATGGGAATTCACAGAGATCAGGATCTTGAATCTGTAAGATACATTCCTTTGATAGAACTATTGAGTTACACACCATGCTGTTGGATATTTGCAATTGCGAGAAATGATGCATTCCAAAGTGGTGTTACAAACCTCCTTACCCTCTGGTAAACTGAGGGCTTAGGAAGCTAAATCAGCTCAGCATTTGTGCCCTTCTGTAGGTTCAGTTCTGTATATTTCAGTCATCCTTTATTTCAGGGCCAAGAAACACTCAGACCTAAAGCACATGCAGATGATCATAGTAATTTTCATTGTCTTTTCAGGAGAATTGAACTGTCTAAACTCGGAGTTTACTTGCTGCTTCTTCATTCAGAGCTACAGTGTTGTCTGCTACATTGTGTTCAGATACCATGAGAAAACTGGGTTCTGAACCAAAGACAATCTATATAGGGTTGATATTTCAATAAGAGTTGTGGATGACTAGCAATTAATAACATGGATTTATGGATGTGGTGCTGAATTACAGTGCTGAAGCTTTGATAAGCTTTGATAAGCATGTTTACAAGGTCCTTGGAGTTTTAATAGAGTGGTTTTCATTAACTTTATTTATAACCTATAGTTTTTATTGGCTATACTTAAATCTAGCCTATAAGGATTTTGGAGGTTTATAACAAACTTAGAGATATAAAAAGTTAAGTAACTTCATCCGGTGAGTGTGTTTATCCAAATATGTCATCAAACTTCTCAATTTCCCTTTTAGAAAGCCAGTTAGGGACAGACTGACTCATTCTCCTGTCTGACAGAACACAAAGACATCCAGAGTTCAGCTGGCAAGACTGTTGAAAAAAGGGAGAATTTTAGGATTTCAGGGAGTGGGTCTTGCTTCTGAGTTCCTCAGTTGGATGCAAGATGAAATTTTGAAATGAGAAACACGTGAAATCTTGTCTAAACATTTAATAAATGATGTCCCTATTTCCTGATGACTTAAACACAAATTGTAAGATCTGAACATTCCTAAAAGTCATCTTAACAGTCGTAAATTTATACGTCAGAATAAGGTTTACAGTGCTTGGAATTTCCTGATAACCCTGACATTTTTAGCAAACAAATCAGAGTGAAGGAAGAGGAGGGTGCATGGTCTCCATTTTTCCTAGGTTTTATTTCCTTTTCCACAAGGTTGTCTGGTTTTGTTCAGACTGTGAGGAGGAAGGAGGCTAGCATCGTGTGTAAGGAAATGCAAGTGAGATGGTAACGGCTGTGGTTTACTGAAATGGAAGGGGAGTTTAAGAAAAACAGGGTTTAGTACCTATTAGTACCTGATAATGTTTGTGGGGCATGTCTTTCCCCCAGTGCCTTGAAGATGCTGTGAATCAAAGTGCTGAGGCTAAGGAATTTCCCAGTAGCTTATAAAAGCCAAGACTTGACTGCTTTTAAAAGTGAAGAGCTCTGTTTTAAGTTACAGGTTTTTAATCAGCTCTTGTAATTTCAAGCAAAATATGTGACTTGAAAGGTACTGGCAGGGAAGTAAATAAGGCAAAGAGAGCTTTAGTGATGTGCTTTTGCAGTGCCTTAGCTTGAAGGCTGTCTCTGCTGAAGATGCTCAGTGGACCTTGGTCAGAGAATGACAGCAGACCTGTGCAAGGGATATCTGATCAAGCTTGTGTACACATTTGGAAACAACCATGTTTCTGGATTCAGTGAGTTTCTCTTCTCCGACACAAAGGCAGAGTCTGGGAGAAGGTAACTGATGCTAGGCCAAATCTGGCAGATATAAATCAGTTAACTGAGTAATTTCAGTGTTATTGTCCCTTCTGGATTGTTAATCTCCTATTTTGGGAAGAGGAGAGAAATAAAAGTTTTCTATGGCAGAATACTTCCCCGACATCTCTCATCACAACTGTTGGGTTTGGATTTTTTATCTGCTTGTTGCTGTTGTTGATGCTCAAGTTGTGGTTCGAGAGTCTTTGGTGCTGGAGCCTTCCCTTGTCAGAATGTCTGTGCAAGCTTCAGCTTTTACCAGCCGTGTTGCCCATCATAAACTTTTCTGTGGGAGCGCGAAGGGACTGGCTAATTCTCTGCCTGCTCAGTCTTTGGAGTTCCTTCAAGTTGTGCCTCACAAGGGCCATTGTGTCAGCTTTTATCCCAAGGGGTGTGCAGCTGAGACCTACCACAGAAGGGGAGTGGGCAGTTCTCCATTCAGAATCACCGTGAAGCATCAGACCTTGCTGCAGCCCACTCACACACTCCTCCTAGGGGTTTTATCTGCTATGCATCTCTCTGTTACCAAAATGGGCGCCTAGGGTTCTTTTTCAGTCTTAGCCAAGTATTTAATGTCTTTCAGTAGTGGAAGGAAGTACTGTGTTGAGCTGTTCGAGAGAATGAATTATTGAATGAAAAGTATAATTTTGTTTATAGCAGTGCAGCTTTTATACAACATTCCTAGAGGGATTGAGACCTTTCTGTATTTTGGACATCTGAAATGAAAAATAAAATTGTCCACACTGCATTTGGAGAGCAACTCTCCGTTGCAAGGGAGAGACTAGATGGTCCAGTAGGTTTTCTTGTACCTACTCCCATTTGCTACTCTGAGCCATCCACCCGACCTGTGCCTTGTCATTACACACACTGAAACATACACGAGTCTGAATCACAAATTTTAAAAACCTGAGTTCATATGTCCTTCCCAAACTTTTAGATAATTTTTGTGGCTTTTTTCCAGTCTTCTTAGTTGAAAGGTTCAAGTATTGAACATAGTTTTTCAATATGTTCATTCGCACTCTTGATCTTCAGACTCTAAATAGGTCATGTTACCTTGTCCCAATGTGTGGTGTTTTTCTGAAAGGCTCTAAAATGTGCATTTCAGGCTCAAGAAACAAAATAATGTACTTATGTGAAAATCAGAATTACCATGTGAGAAGATTTTGGTGTTTATTTTTCAAGTAATCTCTGTTCTTAACCGATTTAGTGCTCCTGATCTTTTTATTTATTCTCTGTTTAAAATAACTGTCTCGGCACAGAGACTGAGGCTGAGACATTTTTCTTCAATTGCTGCAGTCTCCCATGCATGGTTCTCTCCTATGTATGTATATAATGCTCAGAGGTTTTCTAGCTGGGCATAAATGCATTGAAGCTCACAGCATGCCATGGGAAACTTGGTTGAGTTTAGATCACAAGTCTTGGTAACTGATGTGTGACCTGCATTCTGAGTTCTCATGGCCATTTTCTCCTGCCTGTTTTGAAGACATGAAACTAATTATAGCACATGTAAGTCACTTAAATTTTTCTGCCACGAGAAAGATCTTAACTTCATTGAGATTTCTCCTCCTCCACATTCAATCAGGAGTACATCTTTTCCCACAGCAATGGGGTTTTTTTGGAAAATTATGATAGTGTCAAGTTTTCTATCTTGGAGAATGATTTGGGGATTTTTCTGTCTGTCGGATGTTGAGTGTTTGCTTTTCAAAGTTACAGTTACAAAATCCTGTGCCAATTTCTCCCTCTCTCACAGCCCCACCCTGCGATGAATCAGAAGTGCACCCTGTCTTTTTTTGGTCACAGGTCTTGGTACAGTCATCTGCTTCTATTGTTGCTTATGATTAGACTTGTTATGCTGTGCCACACTTGGAGGGGTGCAGTCAGTCTTATTTGGAAATGTAAATTGGTGACTAGAGTGAGTGCCCCATTACTGAGGGCAGTGCCTCCCCATGAGCATATTTGGCCAGTGCTTCATCACCGTGCTGGTCACTGCTTAGGTGTTGGTTTACAGGAGCCATAAATATGCTGAGACTTGCCAGCTTAGAAAGGTCATCCTTCCCTTTGAGTTCCGACATGAGGGTCAAAAGTGCTGACCAGGGCTACCACCAAGGGTGGCTTTCCACAGTTGCCCCTTTCAGAATTTGCGTCCTTTTGTAGGGAGGGCAATGAGCATCTCTTTCCCCACACAAGAGGGGAGAGGGTAACAGTGTAGGAGAACGTCCTTTGGCTAAGGTTATTAATTTTGCCCTCCCCATCCTCCAAGTGTGCAATGATAGTCTTGGTTGCTAATAGTGATAGTGTGCCTGAAACAGTGAACAGATATGTTACCTGCCCAGAATTTAGAAAAAAGCTAAATATGAGTCTATTTTTCTGTGTCATTCCACCAGTGTCAGTGGAGTTGCATGAGAAATGTTTATCATCTAGATCTTGCATCTCCTTGCTAATGACAGTAGGTGGAATAATTTTGAATTGCACCACCAATCTAGAGAGAATTTCTCAGTTATATTAATGCTGAGTTGAAAGCCCTCTTTCTGTTTGTATTTATTCTTGAATTTTTGCATTGAAAAAACATAATGTGACCTTGTTTAACAGTTTTAGATTCTTAACCCTAAATTCCATTTATTTGCTTTAAGATAAAGTATTTTTATCTTCCATCAAGCACAAAGGCTGTTGTAAGCATCTTCAAATCCTTGAATTGTGACAAGGATTTGATTTCACAACATCTGTTGAAAGTTATGTAGAGCAACAGTACATAGTTTTGTGCATACGAACATGAGGTAATTAATCTGTGTACATCACTTCCTCGAGTCTCTCTTCGTGCCTCAGTGGTGTTATTAGTGGGACTGTCCCATTGGAGTGTAATGTAGAATAGGAATGCTAATGTTATACTTGTGGTGGGTCTTTCTTATTCACCTACAGAACACAAGATACCCATGAAAAAGGTCAAATGCACACAGCTCTGGCATCTATTTCACAACTTGCAAGACATAGTCTCCAGCATATGTAATACATATAACTCATTGCCAGAAAGCTAAAAGGAAATGATTGCATTTGAGTACAATGCAATCTACAACAATAGTTCAGTGTGCATGAAATTAAAAACCGCTGGTAACACTTGTAGAATAAATAAGTTGACAGTGTTTATTTTTACTGCAGCTCTCTGCAGAGATAAGGTCCTGCTTCTTATAATATTTAATTGGCTTCATTAAGAAAAATAGCAAATATTGATTATACCCACTCTTCCAGAATATCGAATTTTCCAGAGCTGGACGTGCAAAATATCATTATTCCAATGTGTAAATGTGTTTGAATTAAAGTATAGCAATGTTATGCTGGCAACTAACACACTTCACCTTTTAGTTGAGATGGCTCCTTCTTTCCTTAATACCCTGTCCCAAATTTTGAGCACTCTTTACTTGATCTACTCTGGGTAGCAATTACTTTCATCTGACCCTTTAAAATAAACCCAAAACACTTTGCCTAGAGCTCTCAGTTTCATGAAATTACTTTTCTTACCAACTCAAACCCTGAGCTGTCTTGTAATATCATTTAATTTTGGTGGAGTTTTAGTGTGGTGTTAATTCCATGTAATAGCATTGCATTAGAGGGTAAGAGTGTACTGTGAAGATACACAAGAGAAAAAACATAGCCTCATTTCAGTATTGAGTGTGCATCCGGGGAAGATGCAGAGAAGGCTGAAATAGCTAATATGGAAATGATCAAAAAGTATTTTTAAGTGAGGGCCTGGAAAATGATTTAATTATTTGAAAGTACAGAAAGATATGTTTGGCTTATTTGGGGGTGTGTGTTTGGTTTATTTGTCCCTTTGTTTTTTAATTTTTTTTTTTTTTGGAGGTGCTATGAACAGGAATTTGTGAGACTTAAATGTAGAAGGGCTCAGGTGAGAATGTGTCTGGGTACAACAGGCTGAGTGACAAGCAGTTACCCCAGTTTTAAGAATGGAATTATTAGAGAATTGTAAGGATGAAGCCAAGGGGCCAAGGGATAAGAGACTGATTCCCTTCTGTTCTCATGAAGTTGGGAATGATGACAGGTTGCTCATATGGTGAGATTTGTTGTTTTGGTGATGGCTGGAGTACACTTGAGTCATCCTCATAGAGATAATGCCTGACTTTGAGTTTCTGTGAGGAGAAGCACAGAGTGTGAATGGACAAAGAAAAGACATAAAGAGTAAGACCTGTGGAGGGCTATGAGCAGAGCAGAGGTGGACAATGGTAAGTTTCCAACTCAGAATACACTGTGGAACACTCAGAGGAATAAGCCCAAGCTGGAGTCACAGAAACCATGTGGGTAAGATGGCAAGGAAGTGCTGAAAGCTCATTTGTGCCCAAGGCAGCCAAAGTATCAGAGAAAGTGAAGATGGATTAGGTTCAGAGCTTTGCCAGAAGAGATGTTACTAAGCTTTTGTTGAGAGCAGTTTTGGTTGAATCTGGTGCAGAAGCCAGACCAGAATGATGCCTACAATGAAACTGAAGGAACGGGTCTTTTGGTGAAGATGCATGAGTTTGCATCAGGAGCCCAGGCAACCAGCACAATCACTGACTCTTGGGGATCTTCAGTAATCAGCTGGACAAGGGTCTGAGCAGCCTGCTCTGACTGTGAAGCTAGCCCTGCACTCAGCAGGTTGTGCTCGAGACCTCCAGAGAGCACTTCCAGCCTGTATCGCTCGACAGGTTGTTGTATTAACTGACTGACATTGAGGGTGGCAGCAGTCGGAGCAAAAAGCAGTGTTTTGTGGTGTTTTGTTAGATGAGAAAGACTACAGATGTGAGACTTTGGCAGATTAGGTTTCACAGAAAAAGACCCTCATATTAGTAGATTATCCTTAACCTTAAGATCTTATTAGCCGCTTCTATACCAAACTGCTGAGTTTTGTGCTAATATTTGAATTCTGTGAGCAAAATTTATCCTAACTGCCTTTAAAAAATTATTTACATTGCTTCTTAGCAAACTCCTATTTTTCCCTGTCCTGTTGAATAACATACACCTATTAATGAGTGTATCTTTGTAAAGCTTTACCCTTTGTATAGTTGAGAATCTGTATAGGATATAGAAACTTTGAAGATGGAACACACCTATACGTTGGGACATTTCTTCCTTTCATCCAGTTTAACCCCCAGGTACCTGTGATTATTTTCCTCATACCTTCATTTCCTTTCAAATGGAAAATGGGGAATAGCTATACTTAGATAATATTTAAAGCTCCTTGAGATTTGCAGTGGAAAAAGACTGTGTAAGTGCTATACATTTTACTATTTTGCTGTTTTGGTTTTTTGGGGTTTTTTTTTGTGTAGAGTGGAGAATACTGTGTAAATGCATAAACACTTGTATGCATATGGCGTGTGTTTTCAAACTGGGAACATGCATATCTGGAAAACCTTCTAGTTTCATATTTTACCCTTGTAAAATGTTTTCTAAAACAGCAGCTTTTATTATTTAACTGTCCTGCAAAAATATGGAATGTGGGTAAGTGATTTTGGACAAATGCATACATCCTCAGGGAAGATACAGTGGACTCTGCATTAGAATCTGAAGTAAGTATTTTCATAGCCCTTAATCCTGCTCTCCATCTCCCAACCCCATGAAATGCAAGAGCTTATAAACAAGGCCAGTATCTTTTATGTTATGGTTCTTCAGGTGCACCTAGTAGTCTGTGCATCCAGCTTCTGGACCTTTTATTGGTTTTTTTTACATTCCTCTGAACTTTGGTGCTGCTGTTTCTTTAAGCTCCAACAATACAACAAGTTTTTCCCTTCTGGACTCTAGTTGACTTGGTGTGGTACACTACTATGCACAGGTTGTTTGTCTTCGTGTTCCTGCACGTGGTCTGCATACACACACAGAGAATGATTCATATTGAAGTGTGGGAAAGACCTATCCAGTTGTCCATTGCCCTCTTTTTCTCCACTGAACTTTTCCCTATATCCTAGGGGTTTGTCAGGCTTGTGGCTTGTTTGTGGCTCCATGCTCTAAAGTGTGGCTGAACATGAATAAATAATACAGTGACGGTAGCATAGTTTTATTCTTTGTTTGCTGGTAAATATCTGTTATAAGTAATGAGACTGTTCAGTTTGAAGATCAGTCTTCATCTCTGAACTACAGCAAGGCCGTGGAGGATTAGTTGTTGGCTGGCAGCAAGAAAAATGCTTAAAATGCCTAAAGGGTTAACACTGAATGCTAATCTGGTTTTCATATCTAGAAAGTTTTCACTCATCTTGTCATGAGCTTAACCTCCCAAATCTGACAATGTACAGTTGCTGAGAACAGTCTTGTTGCCTTACTGTAAAGTTGAAGCAATTATTGAATGGTTAGGATGAAGAGCTTGTACTGAGTCATCGAAGACTCTTTCATTTGCACAATCCAAACATTAACCCTTTCAATGGGACATGTCATCGATGTAGGGCATAAGGCAATGGAAAGGCCCTAGAGATGGAGGGTTGTCTAGTTTACGTAAAACACAATCATCTGATAAATTCATCACTAAAATTTTCATGTAAGAATTCCCCAGTTCTGTTCTTCCTAAGCACATAGGCAAGAGAGAGGAAGTGCTTTCTTTCTGCCTTATTTGAAAATATATCCAGAACAGTTTGTAAGACTTAGATCTAACTAACAGTTTCTTTATTCTTGCCACAAGAAGTAGTTTTCAGAATCTCAGCATCACTGTCTCATAACACCTAAGTTTTTTTCCTTTTGATCACATAGTCACGTATTATTCATGTACCTTCTTTGGCTTGTATACACTGTATACCCTCCAAGGACATCTTTAGCATATACTGTATGTAGTCCTGCTCTTTGATAAAAGCAAGGCACTTCTTTGACTAATTGAAAGTCAGGGATTTTGCTTTGAATCTGAAATACTGTTTGGAATGCTATATATCTATCACATAGAAGAAGATACTGCTTCTGGCTGAAAACGAAAAGTAAGTTCATTGGTGAATACTTCCTGCTGCTTTTTTCTTTCTTTCTTTCTTTCTTTCTTTCTTTCTTTCTTTCTTTCTTTCTTTCTTTCTTTCTTTCTTTCTTTCTTTCTATTTGTATTGGAGGTAAGCAAAAATTCATGTCGTTGCTTTATGTGTGAAACTTTTTATAGAGTTCATTTGTTCTTAATGCAAATGCAAAACTTGCATCCTGAGAAAATGTACATTGGAGTAAGCATTTTGAAGTGGAAGAAAAGGTCACTTTGCCATGTCAGGCAGGCTCATGTAGGAAGAGCTGTGTCTTAACTTGCTGAGTGTTTTTTCAGTTGCGGGTTTTTTTGTTCGGTTTTTCTTTTATTTTTTTTTTCTGTTATGGCAGGCAACTGCATGGAGATCTTGATGGTGACATTACTTGGCAAACAATTTGGAATCGGCTCAGCAAGTGACATCACACTTCCTTAAGGTTTTCCACATAAAATACGTCCTCAAAAAAAATTAATTGAGACTTAATCTGAAATCTGTTACTATTTCCTCTAAGGTCTCTTTAGGCAGCTCAGTATTCCCCCTCTTCCCTCCATTTTCCAGGCAGCTTGACTAAATGTAGCAGACAATAGTGGTAAATGCTTTACAGTCTTCTTGGGAATGGGAACAGAGGTGGGGCAGAGGGGGAAGGATAGAGGGATATAGAGGAGGGACTGGGAAAAGGGTTTTAATCCCATGTCTATCCTGTTTAAAAAAAACAAATTACTCAAATGCTTAGTCTTCTGTGCAGCTTTTCACAGTGCAAGCACATTGTCTGATGTACATTTCCCACTCTTAGCAAGTGGAGTTTTCTAGCTCTGCCTGTAAGAGATGAATGTCTCAGATTTTGAGAAGAAGACAGCAGAGATGAAAACTTCCCTTGATCTCAGGGTTTGGTTCCCATCATCATTGATGATGATTCCCAAGAACAGTTCCTAGTATGTGCTTTTCTGTGTGTGCCTGTGCTTGCCTGCGTCTGTACACATTTTTCTGAGAAGCAAAGTGTTTTCTTCCCCAGCCTCTGTATCTGGGAGCCGTAATTCTGGCTGTGTGCTCGGTGCGTGCTGCCTTCGGTAGATGTGCAGGAGAGAGGTGCAGCACACAGGGTGAACGCTGCCAGAATACGTAGGACATGATATTACACAGGCCAAGCAAAGGAAGAATTATCTATGCATAATGTGAGTTTAGAATAGGCTTGATGTTCTCACACCCAAACATTTCCATCTGTTCCTAACCGAAAGGAAACTGAGACAATATTCTCCTATCTTCTGGGCTAGCTAGGCAGGGAATAGGAAATGTTCTTTGATTTTTTTTTTTTACCCTTAGGATATGTTCAGTTTTATTGCAGATTCAGAGAAGTCACAGTATAAAGTGGCTTTTTTCAAAGACAGTAAATGACATTAAATTTTTCTTAATTTTTGTGAGAATTGATATTGAAACTCTAACGCTGTGCTTAAACAAGCTGTGGCACTTTTAGGTTACTCTTAAAAAAAAAGCTGTTTTTATGGGTTTTATGCCAACCCTGATATGAGAACTTTGTTATTCTTACTTTCAAAGCTTTCTTGAAATTATCTTCTGACTTTGCTTTTTCTCTCTGTTTCTATTTTCTGTCCAAACACCTACTTTTCCTCATGTCTTTTTCTTCTGCCATGAAAGGCTGCGTGCCTGATGACATGTTCTGTCCCTTACATACTGTAGTGTGTACCAAGCATCTAAACCACACTGAAAGGTTCACCTGCTTCCTGTTGGTTATACCTTCACACATCTGCATGTCTCCCTGTATTCTTCGCAGTGTAACATCCTTGGCATCCTGCAACAGTGCTGGAGAATCTGCCAACCATTTGACCTACCTTTGCTGGCTGATGGAGATGTAGACATTATTGTTTGTTAGAAGTCATTAGTTATGTTTTCACGGCTGAACTCTCAAAATACAAGTCTGCAAATAGGTCTGATTTTTAGTGGATGCAAAATAAGAAAGCAGAGGGATCTTTAGATGTAATGTTAAATTGTACATACTTCTTAGTACTATGGTAGGAGGTAATCTTACCTTTCACATTCTTGTTCCAGCAAGCTTGTAAACTCATCACTTTTTTCCATGTATTTGCTGTGCTTCCTCTTCTCTTCCTCTAGTTCATACAGTGTCTGTCTGTGTGCTTTTTCTACCATTAGAAGTTGTTCCAGCATTCTTCTGTGAACTTCTTTCTGTTTCTCTACAACTTTATCAAGCTGCAAAAAAAAGGGCAAAAACTCCTGAAGTGTTTTGAAACTTTTGCTTTCTCATGCTTTCATTAATAAAAGAATTTTAAGAGCAGCTTAATAATAATATTATAATAATAAGCCTAGTAGTGAGGTTGTCTGGTATTGGTTTAATTTTGTCAGTCTAATCCTAATTAATTTTGTCAGTCTAATCCTAATCTAATTTGTCTAATCTCAACAAATTAGAAAAATAAGTCACTGTTCTACAGGTTGATCAGTCACCTTCCTTTCCTCCTCCTGCCATGAGTGATCTTCAACTTTTTTTAACTAATTAACAGTTACTGTTCCCAGGGTTGTGCTTTTCTCATTGATCATTGTGGTAGAGAACCAGATGTCTTGGCAGAAGAAGCATCGTCCAATGCTTCACACCGTGGATGACTGACTCTTGGTTGAATAGAAATAGCTGATTCAGCTGTAGCTGCCCAGGAAATAAGAGCATTAAATTGTTTCTGTAGGGTAGAGGTAGATCAAAAAGCAGTTTTCTGGTTTCACAATAGATGTACGGTAATGCCAAGAATGCAAAACAATCCTGTCTCTTGTGCTTACTCTGAGCATGGCTCTGGATTTCTGGAATGAGTAAGTGCTGAATTTTTTAATAGTTAAAAGTATTTCTTTTTAATGGTGGCATTTCCTGTTATATTCCTGAAATTGCACATGTTGTTGAGGTCTTTGTCTTTCAGATGGCATCTTTATAGCACAGTTTGAACATAAAATTCCCCTCCCTTCCTCAAGGATTTCTGCTTAACACCTAATCATAGAATCATTAAGGTTGGAAAAGATCTCCAAGATTATCGAGTCAGATTTTTGACCGAGCACCATCATGCCAACTAAACCATAGCACTAAGTGCCATGCCCAGTCATTTCTTGAACACTTTCAGGGATGGTGACTCCACCACCTCCCTGGGCAGCCCATTCCAACGCCTGACCACCCTTTCGGTGAAAAATTTTCAGTTTTTCTAAATATTATTAGATAGTGATATTTTAATATAAATAACTTATTTTAGCCTTTGGAAATAATTTTTAATTTTTCTAAATCACAGAGGTATTGGCATAACTGTTCACTAGACTTATGCTATTAAAATAACTTCCACAAACTTAGAGAAAACTGTGATTCTGAGGATTCTGTTACAATTTTGAGTTCAGTATGTGACTGAGTTGTGCAAGTGTGTGTATGAAACCATGAGTGGTTTTCCTCCTTGGGCTTTACTGATCTGGGTGAAGTTTCAGGGAGGATCACTGAGGCCGTCAAAAGATCTGGGAAGAGTCTGTATTTGTGAGCAACTTTGTTCCCTGCTTGTTCCCCTTCGGAGACTGCCTCCCTCATCAGGTTAACATAGGAATCCTTGTGTCCTTTTTGTAGAAGAGAAATTTTGAGCTCACAGCCCAGTGCCTCCTTTTAACCACAGTCTATTCTAGAAGGTCAATCTGATTGCAGTCTTTCACTCTATTAATAGGAAAGAATTCGCAAATGGGCAGTGTGGGAAGCAAAGCTGGTTCTGGTTCTTTGATGTTTCCCCCACAAGGAATTCTATGTGCCACGAGAAACACTGGGGTTTCAGATTGTTTGGGCCACTGCTTATTTTGGACAATTTAATTCCAGGGAGTAGGATTAATTATCTTTTCCTCATGTTTATTCACAGTTTGGTCAATAGAAATGGTGACAGGGAGAGCTGGAATGCCTAAACATGAGTTTCTTGAATGAGTGGGGATATCATTGATTTCTGCATTGGTTTCCAAGTCTCCTCCTGCTTATCTCAGCTTCGTTTAAAGCTATATATAGTCTTATGTTTCTCCTAAATAATTGTTAACTATTTGTTGACACTGCTATGAATGAAGAAAAAGGAGCTATCGACAAGGCTTTGAAGATGGTTTGAGTACAAAACATTCCAACAAAGATGTGGACCATTTTTCAAATTTCCTGCACTTTCTACTAATGGCATTAGAGAATCTTTTCTGTTGTAATGTAGCTGAGCTTGTTTCATGCATGATCAAGAAATATGAAGAAACCTGTGATTATTTGTTTTGGTGCTATTTTGTGGTGCTCTTAGAGCAGATCAAGGTTTTTTTATCTTGTTCACTGATAATTCATATGCTTTACACCAGAAAGGTGACTGCTTTCTGGAATCATGATCCTGAAGCAGGACCTCTCCTGGAAAAACATCTCTTACCTAAACCCTTGCATATGCAATCTCTCTTAGCAAGCAAGAGTCGCCTTATACAGTAATCTTTTGGCTGTGCTTTCTATATCTTTTAAAGCAGTTGAAAACTGGATTGCCTTAAAAGGTCAGGTTGAAGAAAACTGTCCATTTTAATTTCTTCGCACTCTCCCTTATTTTACTAGAAGTGGAAATTTAAAAAGTTGAAATGTCTTGTGTTGCTTCTGACTTACTAGAAAGATGTTTTATCAACCTTCCCCTCTCCCCACCACCCAAGATTTCAGAGGGGTTTTTGGAACAACTATTGCAGATACATGAAGTGCCATCACTTAAGTTTCTAATCCTTGTCTTTTTAAAGATGTTGCTGTCAGGTGAATATACACTGTTCTCAGAAAGCAATCTGGCTCCTGATTTTTGACAAAGTTCTCATGCAGTGCTGCTTGCAACTATGGCCCTGTTTTGCTTAAATTGATATGAACTGGGCATCAGCTTTACACCAGTGCCTGCTGGTCTCTGTCCTCCATGTGAGGTCAGGTGGGAAGAAGGCAAAGATGTTTCTTTCGGCAGGCAGGCTGCATGGGGGGGGTTAAGAAAGTAAAGGCATTTATGTGGATTGGACCACCACTTTGAAAGTATATGTAAAAATCTGAGGGAATGTGAACTTGCTGTCAGAAGAAAGCACTGACATTTCTGGCTACAAGCTGATCATAAATGAGATGGTCCTGGTTCTGAACATGTAGATGCTTGATTGAGATGAGGGTTAGTCATCAGCCAAGCAGCATTAACCAAGTGTAAAACAGTCCTGCTTGTGCGCTGTTTGGTGTAAAGGATGCGGGACTTGGCGGCAGGGTTTTATAGGTTCTGTATATTTTGTTTGCTCTAGAGTACTTGTCGGATGGCTACAAGAGGTTAATTGAAGCAGTAATCCAAGCAGCATGTATGCAAAAATAAAAGGTAGTAATTCCAGGTTTTTGTTTTGCATCTCTCCGTACCTTACACTTCCCAGTAGTGCATTTGTCACTGTTGAGATTACAACAGTTTGGATTACAAGCTAGTGTTTTGGATGGGTGAGGTGTGTATTCAAGGCAGGGAGTTATACAAAGAATTCTAAATGGGAGAAAGAACAGTAGTGTCTTGGGGAGACCTGCTGATGTGAAAGGGTAAGAGAAAAGTAAATAAGCTGCTGTATTAAAGCAGTTTGCATGTTGCAGTTTTCTCCTGTTGCTGGGACTAGAAGATGCCTTTCTATTTCTTTTTAAGCATGCTGTCATATCATTTCTACTGTGAGCATTTGGCTGTTGTGGCTGGGAACAAGGTGGAGAGTGTGAGCTTGGGAGGGAAGGGGAGGGAAGAAGTGCTGGGATCTGTCTCCTGGTACAGGTGGGTCATGGAGGAGAGAACTGGAGAGACAGCAAATCCTACATCACAATCAGTGCACACACTGGAGATCCGCATGTGAGATATGTAACAGGAATGGGCCTTTGGCCTTGCGACACTTGTGTGTCCCTGTGCAGCACACCTTTCCCTCCCTGCACGATCACGCAGAGCAGAGCCTGCGACTGGGGTGCTGCATTTGTGTGTGGTTTGTTGAGAAAATGATGTGTCCCTCTGCAAGATGAGGGCACCTCCCTGGGGAGCAAATTTGACTCTTGCATTTTCCCTGTGAGATTTGTGGCTGACTCCCACGTCTCCAGCAGAGAAGAGAGAGAAGTCATGTGAACCCCTGCAGGTGTGAGAACCTCACACAGAAGCGTCTCCAATGGCCCCGGATTCCTCAGATTACTCTGGCCAAATGCTAGATCTGCCCATGCAGAAATAACTTATGCACACAAGTTTACTCAGCCTACACAGTTTTTAGCTAAAAACCACAGAGGACTAATAAGCAGCAGTATAAATGTCTTCTGTTGAAAATTAAAGTGATAAAATCTTAATTAAGTGATTTGTTGTTTTGTTCCTGCTAACCATATGGGCTTTTTGCTAGAATTAATACTTGAACATGCTGTACAATACAATGGAAAATCAGAGGCATAGCCTTATGTAACTATGGATAGTTGAGCAAGCTAAAAATTCACACAAATTTAATAGTTTAACTACATTTTGCCACTAACTCTTGACTGAAGTCAAACTAGGATGGTGGATCTCATATCCATTACATCAGAACCGAACTCTTCATCTTTCTCTTTTTAGGTTGTTTGGTGTTTGGTGCTGTGCCAGTATAAAATTCAGGGTAATTACATTTTTTATCCAAAGTTCAGTGTAATATTATTCCTGTTAATAATATCCTCACAGTCATTGTTTATAAATGTATAATCCTGAGTTTAGGATTACCAGAGATTATGGGAGCACTTCTTCCCTTGCCTTTTTCAATCCTAGCTGAGCCAGACTTCCATGCACATACGTTGGTGGTCTTCTCCCGAATGTCAGCGCTGTTGTTTCAGTTTCTTCCTGTGACTGATTTATTGGTGCCCTGCAGCTGTGGGCCTTGGAAAGTTTTGTCCAACACTTAGAAGATGTTGCGAGGACACAGTCAGATAGACTTTGTTAAAAGACTGATGAGGATGCATCTTTCTCCAAGGTGATAGGCAATGGGATTTTAAAAATTGATTAAGTTTTTAATTATTCTTGATGGATGCAAAATACAGGCTTTCTTCTCATTTCACTAATTTTAGAGGAGTTCTCAAAGTGGTAGGAGGTTTGTCCTATTTCAAACAGTGAGGCACATGATTTTTTTTTTATCTTTGGCTGCATTATGGGGAGAGTTAGAAACCAGAATCTACTTTCTGATACCATGAAGAGAAGAGAAAAAGACACCACAAAATCTGCAGTGTCTTCATCTTTATCTCTCTTTTCCTATATCACCATCTCTGATTTGTTTTGATTCCTTTTAAAAAAGATTCTTTCTTTTTGAATCAAGGAAAATTATTCTTATATTATTGTTCTGCATTTACTAGAATGTTGAATACTCTTCATTCCAGAAAAGTGACAATTGATCTGAAGACAGATTTTTTTCACAAGAACTGACTACTTCTGAATCTATAAACCACGCAGAAATGGAAGGCCTTTTCAGGCCTTTGAGTCAGAAACAAAACCAAAATAAAAGTCTAATGTCTTTTATGCCCCTCAAATATGAGTGATAACAGTAATCGTATCTGAGATTCTTTTAGGTTGCAGAAAGAAATAGCTGTAAGAGCAAGTTTGATTGAAAAAACCTGTTTTCAAAAAAAGTTTTAAAAAATCTCCTCATGGCCAAAGAAGAAATGGTTTTGGTCTGTCACACTTCTCATAGGTTTTGCAAAGGAAGATGTATTAATATTGCTTTCTAATTTGCTACATTTCTTCACCTATGAATCCTGTTCCCAATGATTAAGGTTGTCCATTCACCAGATTTTCCCACTACATTCTTAATCAAATTTGCCAAGAAACTATAAGTTTAGAATAGAAAAGAGAATTGTGAGAGAATGGTAAAGGACTGGAAATCTTACAGTTGCCTTCTGAAATTCATTGTAATTTCACTTGACTTTTGGGAAGATTCTCTGTGTTCAGAGCTATAAGGCAGAACTGTCAAGGGTGAGATGCACATGCAGATACAAAGGCACGTTGTCCTAGCAGCAAAGGGGGAATTTAAATGGTCTGTTCCTGGACTTTGTGGCTGGTTCCACCCCTCCTTTGGTCTTTATATGTGTTTTAAAAATGAAAAAAAAAGACCCCCAAAAAACAAAAGCAAAACAAAAAACACCANAAAAAAAAAAAAAGAGAGAGAGAAAACCTTAAATGGATCTCTGACATAATTCAGGGGAATTTTGAAACTGAAATTGTGGAATGCCTGCCTATTACAGCATCCTTTGGTTTACCAAGACCAAGAAGTGGCAGTGATCCTTATTCCCTTTCAGTTGGTCTCAGGATGTTTACCTTTGCCTTTTGAAATTGCCATATCCAGTGGTGCTAGAAGTGATTTCTCTGCCATTAAGTGTAAGAAGGAAAGAGTGTGTATAAACTTATGTAAAGTAACAGACTGAGCTTATGTTTTCAAACTGTTTTGGACTTCTCAAATCATTTCCACTTGTGCTCAAAGTTTCTGTGACATAATACCACAATGTTCTAAACTATCTTAACCTTCACAGATGAACTTTATCTGTTTCGGATTATATCCATAGATTTTAACCTTTGAGCTTCTGAAATGAGAGTTGACCTTTTGCCTGACATAATTTTGTCTGGAATAATCTGTATCCTTAGGTACATTTCTGTTCAGAAAACTTGGAAAACACTTGGTAGGAGAATTTTATTCATGATTTCTGCTTTTATTTTGTGATGTTTATCTATACTGAGCAGTATGTTAAAAATTATTTATCTGAATTGGAGACAACTACCTGGGATAAAAAACCACAATCTGATGTGAAGGTGTTTTAATATCCAGTGATTTGCATTGCAGAGCAGAAATGAATCAGATAATACTGTTCAGAAGGCATGGCAGCTGCTGCTGCAGTGTAATTAAACTAAAGGTTACTTAGGTATAACGTGAGAATATTAGATTTCTGCCTGGAGGAAGTTTCTGATGCCAGCTCATTGTAGTAACTCCTCAGACCAAGCAGGTATCCCCATGACTGCCCCCGAATTAATGGAAGCGGGGATTTGCAGAGGCAGACAGCTGTGTCATTGCTGCTGGGTGGGTCCCTGCAGCCACTGGTAAGAGGGACTCCTTGAGACAAGTGGGGACTGGCGAGGCTTCAGCTTGTGTGGGCTGGGAATGTGGGTGACAGAAAGGGAAGAAGAAAAAGAAGATGGTTGGAATTAGACAAAATCATGTCTGTCGATGTGTAAAGCCCCCAGTCTGCAGTGTAAGCGAGGATCATTAGATTCGGGTCCCAGCTGGACCCTGGGCTTTGTTCTGCTCTCACACTCATTCCAGATTTAGAGCTCATTTGCCTCCTTCCCCAGAAGTGGGTGAGAGATTTTGTGTTGAATTTGGTGGGAGCTATGGTTAAATACCAATTACTCGTTCTTACCTCTCCCATAGGCTTTTCATAGATATCTTCTTGCCATTGCTCAGCCTTTGTTTGAATAGCATCTCGCTGGAGTGCCTCTAGCACCTTCTTGGGAGTAACAAAGCCGTATTGTGCTTCAAGCAAAGCTAAGTCAATTTTTTCAGCCTTAAGTACTCCTATAACTTCATCTTGAGCCTGCAGAAATACAAAGTAAGGTTTTATCTTGTTAAACTATATATATGTACTTACAGGTTAGCTCTCTGCTTTTGATTTTATGAAAACTGGGAAACTTCTAAAATAACACTGTGTATGTAAAGTGCTCCAAAACAGTCAGCAATAAGAAGACAGTTGAAAAGCATAGGGGAAGTATTGGTATTTGCATTTTATTAGTTCAACATAAATTCCAAATCTTCATACCCTTTATCAAAGCTTAAGTACTTCTTTAATGATTTGATCGTTTTGCTGTTTCTGGACCAATATGTAGTATTCACAGGACAAAGTTTTGGGGCAAAGTTTGGCTTGTGGTATTAGAAATTGACTTGTTAGTGCAGGATGGTAGGATGTTTCTTGAAGCCTGAAAGTGTTGTACATTCTGTATGTTTTGGGTGCAGATGGCTTCTGTAGTTTAAACCCACTGCAGATGGGTCCATGTTGGGCTTTCTTCCCCCACTCTACATCTGCCGGTGGTGGAGGTTGCCCCCTGCCTCCATTGCAGTGATATAACTACATGAACTGTCCCAAACATCCATTGTCTGCAATGATATCAGTTAAAAACAAGTATGTGCTAATCCTAGAAGGACAAAATAGGAAGGAAGGCAGTCAGAGAGAAGGATGTATCGAGGGAGAGTAACACTCTTAGTGTGACCCCTTTTGGTTGGAAGACTTCTGTATCCCTATTTATGACCGTTTAAACGAATGTTAAAATATTAAATAGTCTATTTCTAATCCTTAGCATTGCAGAAAAAAAATAGAAGAGTGATCTTTGTGCATCTTGAATGTTCTGGAATTTGGAAAGGAATGACATCTAAATTAGAAAATTAGTTATGGTTGGATTGACAGCTGATCTTCAGCGATTTGACTTGGCATTACAGGAGGTGGAAAAGAAGTGATAAAAGATGATTTCGCATTGTTATCATTCATAGTGCTGCTTTCTTTTACATTTCAGACATGATTTAAAATGTTCGTGTCAGGCTCATTGTTTTCCAGTTTCTCTCTATTCCAGTTTTAGACCTTAATAATTGAAGTGCATGTGTATATATATACTTATGTATTTATATGATGCAAGTGTAATGAAGAGTTTGTGTGTAATGTAAATAAATATATAAAAAAACATGACATCTGAATTTTAACCTAATTTAAGAAAGGCCAAGTGGGCAGGAGAGAAATGTTTTGCTTACATGGAGATTGTTCCGTTTGCGTAATGAAACAATCTGTAGAAGTTTGCCTTGGATCTACCCTCAAAGATTGGTGCAGCTATTAAATATTCATATCACATGTGTGTTCTGGTAAGCATGTCTGTATTATTATATAAACATATACACATATGTTAAGAATAGAACTACCCTGGTACTGTCTAGGTAATAAACTCTGACACCATGTGCTACACCCATTTAGGCCACTTTGGCCAGTTTGCTTTTTCCTCTTCCTGTGGGCAGTTTTAAAGTCACTGCTTCTGTGCAATAAGCCTGCCACAGAAATATTCTCCCTGCTCACTGGAAATCTCGTTCCCACCTCCTGAAATTACATTTGACCAGGTTAGGCATCATTTACCACTTGACAGACGGTTCCTTTTCTAGGTAGAAAAATGCTCACTCTTCAAAATCCAGTAACCTGTGGGCTAAGGGGCATGTAACACTTTTGCTTTGTATCATGGGAAATAAAATGGCTATTTTCCTTTTTCTAGCAAAAAGTGTTAGAATACTGTTAAATGAGTTACTTCTTGTGAACTGGCACATACTGTTTCATAGGGACTAAAGCTCATGACTTCATAGGAGAGGGGGGATAAGAAATAATTAAGTAAAAGATCTTTAAGGTCTGTAATATGTTCTCCACATCAGCCTTACAATGACAAATACTTTGTATTCAAGATACTTAGAATGGGGCAGCACAACTAGAAAGTTTTATGAGTTCACTGCTTCAAGAGTTACTTGTGGTATAAAGATCATGTTTCCTGTCTGATAGCTATAATAGCTGTAATTTTGGGGTGGTTTTGTATGCTGCAGTTCATATTTGTCCTGTATCAAACGAGGTAAGGTGTTTCCTTAACAGAAAAGCAGCAGATATTTGTGGTGGAGGGGGGAACGGGGGGTGGAGGGTGGAGTGTCTTTTAATTTGGAGTATAAAGTAGGACAATACATTACCTGTAATTCACCCTCGAGGACACTGAGAAGAAATAGCAAGTCATCACGAGAGAGATCCTCCCTTTTCTTGACAGAACTTTTTTGTTTTTTCTCTGCCTTTGGACTTCTCAGGATGGTACTGGCTTGGGCTACATCGTCCTTCTCTTTCTGCAGTGTTTGTGCATCTCCTCTCCCACTGTAACCAACCTCTTCTTTGTGGTGGTCTTTCGCCCTTGGCTGGCTCAGCTTTGGTCTGGTTGGGCTTTCAGTGCTGTTATTTCTGGAATGCATGGTTTATATCTCTGAAGCTGAAGGAAATTAGGGAGAAAAGTAGTTGTTTTAGCTAACAGAGACTATAAAACTGTTACTATGATGGATGGTCGGTACTATTCCCTCCAGAATGGTAATTTTCCCTTCCACACAAGGCTGTTTGTCATTTGAGAAAAGCTGACAACCTCGTGCAAACCAACAGGACTGGGCTGTGATCCTTGCTGGATGTCTGTAGGAAAGTGAGTCTTTACCGGTCTTATGCCATTGTAACAATTCCCTCCTTGATGCTTCAAAGCCGGCATCTTTAGCAGCAGTGCTGGGTGCATCACTGCAAACCACATTTCCTATTTGTGAGACAAGGCCTACCTCACCTTTCCGGGAAATACTATGATGAGGCAAATTTAGATTCAGAAGCTTTTCACTAGGAAGATCTTTCCGTTCCACTTTAATAGTGTCCCAGCCCGTACTGTGTTCCGTTTTCCTTTGTCTGTCCAAGGGAGAGCACAAAAGCAGTCCTCCACTACTACGAGCTACACAGTCACATTATCCGTGTTTGGCAAAATGCAGGGACTAGCAAGCACATCAGACTGCAAGGAGTGAGCAGCACTGTAAATGCTCCCTCCCCAACACCACCACCACCACCAAAACCAAACTACCTTGCAGATCATGACTTGTCCACCCTCAAAACCGTGCAGTATAAAACCTTGCTACTTCTTTGGTGCTTGAGTCCAGCACTCTAGAGGTGTTAGTACCTGGTAAAAGGGAGACTTGTCCTAACTAGGCCCCTTTGAAGTGCCACTGTTAAGGAAACATACTCTAATGCCTTTGCAGATAAATGACTAACGCTGTGTAAATATTGATTAACCTCAGGAACTCGTGTTTTGGTTATCGCCACTCAGATTAAGGAATGAATGGATTATAGTCCACCTCTGCTGGAAAATTGTGGTCATGGATACCATCTAGCAAACAACAGCCTGATCGTGTGATTCAAAGGTGAAATTCAACATGTTCCAAATAAAAATAAGGCACCATTTCTCTTATTAAACTGCCAAGCTAATTGCTGAAAAGTCCAGAAAATCATTATGGTCTATGATAGGCACTAGATGATTTCTTGGCTGCTTTTTGGCCTCAATTCTGCAGCTCGTAAAATTCTTTGAGAGCCTCCTCCCCCATTCCCTTCCACCAGATTCTAACTCTAAATCTTAAACTCTGTGACTGCACTCCTTAGCTGTGGTAACTTTCCACTGAATGCTAAGAACGCTTTCTTTTGTTGTTTTTCTGCAAGAACAGAGGAGGCGGAAGTAGCTTTTGGTTTGTAATGGATGGCGACTGAGAGTGGGGTGAATTTATCAAAAACATTACAAAAAAAGAAAGTGACATTTTTGATAATGTTTAAGTCTCTTCTAGTCTGATTTGAAGCACTCATTAATAAGAAAATCTTGTTTCTTCAGGTCGCAGAAAACTGAGGCGTGTCAGATTTGCATGGCAGTGTGCACTGGAAATTGTTTTGTGAAGCATCAGTGTCAGGTTAGGATGGGAGCTTATTATAGTGCCTGTAGGAAACCAAGAGTTGTTCATAGCAGGCTGGCAGCGACGTTAGCTGGTGATGATTAGTTTAAGTTGGTGTTCCTCCTGGTCTTTCAGTCAAATGCAGATTCCCTTTATCTGCTGTGGACTGTTTATTAGGATACTCACCTTTTGCCCCCTGCTTACAGATTATTTTACTTGGTCTCCTTTGAGTGTAAGATGCTGGATGCCTACTTGGCTTTTGTGTGCAGTTAAAGGCTCCTGCTTGTAAGTTCAAATGCAGGAGTTGTGAGTTAAATCAGGTAACCTGAATGTACTCGAAGCTTGTCTGTGGGCTTTGACACAACAAGCACAGGACACTATGAAATGCATAAATAGTCCAAGGAATCCCCTTCATGCACGCAAGTTGGAGCAGTGGTATAAACTGGACATCAAGCTACTATCAAACTTGTTGACAACAAATGTCAGTGTGACACTTCTTGTGGAAGGAAAGAGAAACCAGCATATAAGGAAGGGCTTCATACCTTTTCAAGCTTTTGAAATTGGGTGCACCTGGAAATCCTGAACTTCGAAAAACAGTCCAAAAGGACATCCTCCTCTGCCTTTACTCTTGCACTGTAAGTATGCTGTTGGCTTCAAGGCCACATGCCACCCAGTTTTCACAGCTGCAGAGGGTTAACTGTGACTCCCATTTAGGTTTGTCATGCCTGCTTCCTAGTCAGGTAGATCAGTCCCTATTGCACTGGCAAAAGGTCCTTGGGAAGGCCAACTGACTTGCCAGACAGACTGTGCTCCTGTGGAGAAGGGCATCTTTTCAGTCTCCCAGGGTGGAGTTTTCTCCTTTCCTTGTTGAGATTTCTTATGTATGCTTTACTTGTATTCTGTTCTGACATTCCTGAATGCCACTGCCTACTACAGAATCTGCTAATGCAAATTTTTATCAAATTAAGCAATTAACATGGATTATTAGAAGTTGAAGTGAAATACTAAAGGGATACTTCAATCACTTTTTAAATGGTACTTGAGTGTAGCTGACGAGAGGCACAAGCACTCTGGTATTAGTAGCCTGCTTTATTAACATATTCTTTCTCAGTTGGTTTATTTAAACTTTCTTACTCCCTGTACACTGATAGGCATTATTATTTGTAGTGTTGTCTGTCTACAGAGAGATGTTAGTGCTAATGTGGTTGTCAGAGGAGGTAGGTATGAGTAACAGAAGGGCAATTTAAAACTTCAGATGCACAGTGTAACTGCTGGTGCAGCAAGCAAAGTGGGACCTCAGAAATGGACAAAAACAAACATCCCATCCACCTACCCTGAAACTCCTCACTACCTTCAAATTGTCAGATTCCCTACATGTGCTACCATCTAAGGGACTCACCTTCAAAGGGCACCTGACATTTTGGACAGAACATCTTCTTCTCATGTCCTTGCACCATGGCAGAAACAGAAAAAATACCCTATTCCAGAGGGTGCTGATTTTCTGCCATGTTTTTAGACCCTGGAATGACTGTAATGAGACATTTAAGATAGAAGTAGCATCATTCAAAATTTTCCACCAGTGTGTTTTGGTACATTGAGTTATTTTCTGTTTTGAAAAACTTTTTCCATGTTCTTGAAGGTTAATGAAGGGCAATGTTTTTATTTCATTGGGGTTTTTTTGCACAAGGTAAAAATATTGATGGACCCATAAAGTTTGTGAGTATCAGTTGTTCATGGCACCCAA
Source organism: Melanocharis versteri (assembly GCA_013397845.1). Classification (NCBI taxonomy): domain Eukaryota; kingdom Metazoa; phylum Chordata; class Aves; order Passeriformes; family Melanocharitidae; genus Melanocharis; species Melanocharis versteri. Next base: position 228,818 of record VZTG01000993.1, on the reverse strand, counting down.
AACAGTGAGCCCAGGTTCTCAAGATTAGACTAATGAGCGTAAAATTTGCCTTTTTGTATATCTGTCTCAACTAACACTTACATTCTGTAATGATGGCATCTGTGTACAAGAAAGCTGTCTTGCAAAAAAGAGGTAAGGAAGAAGTGTTTCTTCTTGTAACAGAGTTTGTAATCCACAGAGGCTCTGATTTCTCCTGAAGAGCTGACTCTTGCATCTTGTGGCAAACTTCTGTACAGAAGTTAATTTAAGCCCTTTTTCCTCTGTACTGTCAGGAAGGATGATAATATAAGATGCCTTGGAAAACAGTAAACAACAATTGCTAAAAACAAATTGATTGTGTGTCTGTGCCTTGCATTTCTGATCTTTCATCTGTTTTGGCTCAGTTACTACCAGCAGAGATTGTAGCTATGTAAAGAGAAGGAACAAGGATACTTGTCAGCATTCTCATATGATGCATTATGTACCATTGCTTGCATCAAAGTTAAAAGAAGATTGAAAGGGAGCATCCAGATCATGAAGTCACATCTCTTGAAATCACAGACCACTATGCTGTGGGTACCTAACAGAGATCAGTTTTCCATAATTGTGCAAATGGAATAGCACAATGCCTGTGTTCTGCACTGTTGTGCTTTCCTTCACGTTGTGAGTTGCCTGTTTTACAGAAGGCTTTTCACTGGTATCTTGCTTGAAGTCACGGTGTGATGGTTCCCAAGCTCATCAGATTTGTGCAGCTTGGTAGGCTGGGTCCAGATTCTGGGAGGAGTGAGATTGGGTTACACTGAAACATTCTGGTAAATCAAATGATTGCATGTTAGAGACTCAGCAAAGTTTGCATCTGTTCTTAGTGTTCATGTTCTTGTTCTTTTTATGGTTTATCTTCTGCCTTGTTTTTTAAAGATCTTGCTCATCTCTGAACTGATTGCTGTCCTTCTGCATATAAAGGAGGTATTTTCCTCTTCTTGGTGATGAACAAATAATCTGAAGGGTCAAAATGTACTTTCCTTAAGAGCCAGGTGAATAAAGGACCAAGTGTTTCTATGATGTTGACTTGGTCTCCACCCTCTCAATCATATTCTGAAGGAGATGAAACGGCATTTGTCTCTTTGGCAGCAGTGAATAAGCAGGTGGTTCTGAAATCCCTGCACTTTTGTGGGAAAGACTGAAATATCCTTCAGAGATGGCTTCATCTTAGAGTTTTAAGAGATATTTTGCCATTTATTTTCGCCTTTAGTGCTTTCCTTTTTAGTCAGTGATTGATTTATGAGCTAACAAAATCCCTCACAGGACTACATATTCCATTAATCCCCGGGTGAAGACCCTGAATTGTTAAGGACTTGCTGCTTCTTCCAAAAATCCGTGACTAAGCAAGGAATTATGTCTCTCTGGTTTTTAGCATCCCTTAGAGGGCAGTGCTTTTGATTTGCTGCAATGGATAGGACTCCTACCAACAGACTGACTTTTAAAAGGACTTGAGGTCTGATTGCTTGGCATACCAATGTAATGGGAGAGTGCAAAGCACATGGTGTCTTTTGGAAAGAGGTCTGCAATCCTCTGCCCATCACTGTAAGTGTGGATTGGGGCAAGAAGAAAAGGGGTCCCACAAAGGTTTGTTTAGGTCTTTTGTAGTCCTGGTGTGGCCTTTAGGCCAGCAAGTGCACCTACTGAACTGGGGTAGAACATGAAAAAGTATTTTTAATTATTAGAATCCCAGGATATGGCCATTTCACAGCATCACTGAGCCTTTCCTGGAAAGAAAAGCACATTCAGACAGAATGTGCTTAGGACTTTTATTCTTCCCCTAAGTGGAAATACATTGCTTTGTGGTAGATTTGCCCCACTTCCAAAGAAAACAGCCCTTCCTTTTGGGTTAGTGTTTTCCTGAAAACTGTTCACAGGGCTTCTATCTAGAGGGATGTTCTGTTCAGAGGGATGGTCTGTGCCATGACCAGCTGTCTCATTTGAGCTGTGCTCTCATTCTCAGTAGACTTGGTGCTGTTTTGATGCATAGGATGGTCATTTAGTGAGAAGAGACTCCTTAAACAGGTTCTTCACTCAGGGAATCTGGGACAAGTGTTTCCATCCTGGCGGGGAAACAGCAAGATTAAGCCATTTTTCTGGGAAGACTGATGCCAGAGTGCTTACCTGTGTAGCCTGATGCATCTGTAGGCATGCAGAGTTGCAGGAAGCCAAGCAGCAGAAAGAAAATAAATTAGCAGTCTGTTTCCCTTCTCACAGGATCTTGTCAAATTTTGGTCTTTGAAGCCCTTGGGGATCCTGCAAGAACAGCAGTTACTCAAATGGGAAGAAAGTCTGGATTCAGCCAAGGATGTGAACACTCCCAGACAGGAAAAGTGCATGGGTGAGAACTGGTCGTCATTTTTGTGCTGGTTGTGGTTTATGTTCATCTGACCACAAGCCGGATTCCTCATCCCTTGGCTACAGGGAGCCTCTTCTGAGACAATAAGGTGCCTTTTGAACTGTGTTAAGAGTTGTCATGGTACTCTACTCACAGTGAAGGTACTGTGAAATTTCCACCATCTGTTGCCTCCTCCTCCCCCTTCCAGTCCTGTAGCATTTTGCAGGATATGTAGTGAGTGTGGTAGCTAAGATCTTCCCAGGTCCATTTTGCATATGTGCAGGCTTACAGTAATCTTTAGAAGGCTGAGTCTGTGCGGGAGGTTTTGACCAGGTTCTTTTGAAGAATATATCTGTGTCACTTGTGTGTCATTTCGTTATTGGTGTGTGAATTTGTGGTCCAGTCTTCATTCTTGTAATGTCTCAAACTACAGACATATAGATATAGATAAACACACACACATCCCCCATTGGATTTTGTGCCAGGAAAAAAAGTAGAGAAAAGAACCTGTGCCGTGTGACTAGATGTTGGTTTTGTGGCTCTGAGCTCAACTTAAGCCTGTTCTGTAGCTTAACTGATCGCAGCCCATCTCCTACTAAGTCTTAGGTGGTGTTTGCCTACGTATTTGGCAGTTTAAAGCACGCACATTCACAGTGCACAGCATGAAAGCATAAGATGCTCACCTTGAACAAATTTGAAATTTTAACATTAGGAATATATGGTTAAGAATGTAGACTCCTGTTCAGAGATGTCAGATTTTGTTTTAAGTAGGATTCTTCAGATGGTTGGGTCATACACCTCTTTGTGATGATCCATGAGAAAATAATGAGTTTTGGCTCCTTGATGCATCACACTACATTTCTTTGGCAAAACTGGGTATCTCTTTTGAAATCTGAAATGAGGGCCTGGATTCCACAAAGCTTCCAGCTCAGAAATCAGTACTTTGAGACATGGACTAATTTTTTCCTTCTCTCTGGTAATAATTTGAAACAACTTCTGCTAAACCCTTCTTTACTCTCCTCCACAGGAATTCAGCTCTCCTAGTTTGTGGTCCAGCATTTTGCCAAGTTGATGGTAGTCTTGGAAGATGACAGTGTATTTATCACACTACAAGTGCACAGTTCCTGTAGCAAGTAGGTTAGACACAGTGGGCTTGCTTGAGGTGATTTGTGTTGTCAGAGAGGTGCAGCCCCTGCCACGAGGCCACAGCATGAAGCCAAGGGTTTCGTTGTAGTGGGAGAAGCACTCTGAGGTTGCGGGTGCACTGCAAATTCAATGTGCTGCTGCAGGGCGACAGCACTGGTATAATCCCATGTTTTCATGGGTTCAGAAGGTCGAGGAGGAAAAGCAAAATACCTAGAGTGTCTTCAGCTTTCTACTGCTGGGAATAGAGGGTTGAGGGGAATTTTACGCAATTAGCTGAATTGCCTCTGACATTAATAGGGGAATTTTTTTTCCCGTTTGTTTCCTTGGGTTTAGGTTTGTTTTATCTTTCTTTTTAAAGTAAAATGCTTTGTACCTATTTTGTAATTAGACACTAACAGTGGATTATTTATAAGGATTAGTGCAGGGGAGATTTTTGGTGCATGTGAAGAAATGTCACTATAGCATCAGGTAGATCTAAGTGTTAGAAAAAGTAAACTCTGCAATGCCATTCTATCTGCTTCTCTTGCTAAGCAAAAAAATGTGAATCTTACACTATCTGTATGACAGATTTTTATTAGTAAACTGAAATAAAACTCAGCTGCTCCAATTTCGATTATATAAATTTACTTTCCAAGTATAGATTTTTCTCTTTTTATGAGCATATGAAATAGTTAACATTATTTAATACAGTGTTTATCGTTTAATATTTATTAATATTTAATTTACTATTGAATTTAATATTTATTTCTATTATTATCATGGTTTAATATTTATTACTCAGCTGCTGTAATTTTAGTTCCAGTGTATAATTACTCTGTAATTACAGCTTTAGCTGAAGAAAACCATGAAATAGTGCTACATGAAACAAAAATGTTCCTATCTTTGAAACTGTGTGGCGAAAGTCATCCTTTTCCCTTAATATCTTGAAACTGCCTGGACTGTAGACATTTATGTAGCTGGATAATTCAGTGTTGCAGTTGATAATTTCAGTTTTTCCTCGCTGTGGCTATCTCTCAACTCTCTGTAGGCATCAGTTTCCCTGAAATTTGTGGGGATGTCATTACCTTTTCCCATCTCTCCGCCCTGTTTAGAAATGGCCTTGATTCAGGCTGGGACCCCGGGTTAGACATTGGACCAAATGTGCAGCCTCCTCTCTGCAGAGAAACAAGCTCAGGCTATCCTTAGGAAGAACACACTGGGAGCTTTGGTTGGTCCTTCCTAGATTCATCTGTCATGGAGGCATTCATGAAACTGAAGGGTAGGATATTCACACTTGTGAAGCAAATAGGTTTTTGCATGTGTGACATGTTACTGCAAATCCTACAGGCAGTAGCTCAGGTGAGGTGTTTTAGGACGTGAGAAGGGCTCCCCATCTGTTTGGTTTCAATCTTGCATATTGTTTTTTACAGAAGCAAAAAACTCAAACCAAAATTTTCTAAGTTTTGGGTTTCAGGATAGGCCAGAATTTTCTGTGTGGTAGGTCACACACCTTCTGTCTACTGAATGGTGAAGGTTTTTTGTTTTGTTTTAAGGTGGTTTGTTTGAGAGTGGTTTTTTTCAAAATTATTGAGGGCTTTTACTGGCTTTTATGCTTTACAGGTTATCAATGTGATGTAGTTCATACATTCATATCTCATTTCTCACTCTTTCACATGAGATCCATGTGCCGCCCAGGTCAATACCTATGCTTCTGGCTTTTGCATTCCCCTTCTCTACTGAAACTTAGTAAATGAATTCATAGGTTCACAGTGTGAACCCATGTGAAGGTGTTGTCTCAGCAATGGCATTAGTTTTGTGTAAGTACATGTAAGTACCATAATTGTGTGGTAATTCTGTAAATATTTCAAGGTGACTTTTGTGATAGCAGGTTTAAAAAAATTTAAATCCCGCTTTCATAGTATTCCTTCTCACTTCCCAAAACTTCCTATCACTGCCAAAATGGGAATATTTCATGTTCTATTTTAATCATCTAAGCAGGATTTAACCACTATAAATTGAGTATTTTTCTTCCTATGTTTTTAGCAGCATGACAGATCTCATTTTAAAAACATTTCTCAAAATACTAAGATGCAAAACCTGAATATGAGTAAGAGAAGCTTGTATGAATAAAAGGCAAAAGAATTTTACTCAGCCCAGTGCCACTTTTACATCTCTGACTTCAGTGATTAACTTCCCCTACACATACACAGTTGCACATACCAGCACCATTTCAGTGGTGTTTACTGTAATAAAGTCCTGCCTTTCTGATGGAAGGTAAATTTTCTCTGGCAAAGTGCTTGTGATAGTCATTTTCTGTGCCCTTCAACATGCTGGTGGTGTGGTACAAGGTCACTTTGAAAAGCAGCCTATAATCACAATTCTTCAAAAAGAATCTAGCTGAAGAAATACAGCATTACATTGTTATTAGCTATAACAGCTGTGGGCAAAAGAAAAGGAAGAAACCAGTGGTAATTCTTGTATTTCAGTGTGTGTGTGTGTCTTCATAGAGACACATATGACATTTGAAATAATGTATTTGTGTACCAAGTGTGTATCTATGTAATGCTCTTGTGCTTGGTTCTCAGGGCAAATAAAAAATAAGTATCCTATATAAGATATGTTCATCAAAAGTGCATTAGAAGTCCGCAAAGTTTTGAAGTATCTTGCTTATGTTTTCAGTTAAAATGTAAGGTTAGTAAGCAAGGATTATCTAGGATATGTTATTGAGTGTAAGTTAATTTGTTACCCCACACTAATTGGTCTGGGTATCTGAGACCCAAACTTCTTAACCCTTGCAGCCATCTCCATTTCCAAATTACTCATGGTTTTTTTGTCTGCTTGGTGTTTGTGTGGAGTGCCCTACATCCATGAGTCGTGAAATAAGAAGCAGAGGCCACAGTGAGAACTACAGAATAAAAATGTACACCTTCAAAGTGCATATATATTAATTTTCTTCAAGGATATTTTTGACAAGCGTAGATTTGTTGAGACATTTGTGTGGGAGTGTTCACCTCGGTGTTGCTTTTTTCCACACATGAAAATAAACCACAGACTTTTAAATATCCTGAGAAAAATTTCTTCAAAGACAGATCAAAGGTCTTTACTAATGTCTGAGGAAGCTGCCTCTCTTGTGAACTCATGTCTGTGAGAGCTGGTTAAGACAATCAAGATCATTATTCCATTGATTTGATAGTTTGCAGCCTGCTCTGAGAGGAGATGCCTTGTTTGGAGAAGGACGAGGTGGGGGAATCCACAGATGCTCCTAATTTTACCAAGAAAGTCGTGAATAAAATAACTTTTTAGAACCAACTCTGATTTTTCCCCCACTATGCTCCGTGGGTTGCTCTGCTTCAAACAATTGTCTTAAGCAGTGCATGTACAAGAGTTTTGTGTAAGAATGAGTCAACTGACATTATTTTTATTTAATCAATTTTATCTGCTTTTGTGGCTACTGCATTCAGTGAAATGTCGAGGTATGACTTTCACATCACAGAAATTTTGCATATTTGTTTGTTTGTGTCTTTGGTTTTGTTTCATTTTTGTTTGTTTGTTTTGGGGGTTGGTTTTTTCCTTCTTGGTTTTGGTTTGATTTGTCCAAAAATCTCTTTCTATCTCTTTTTAAATCAAAGCAACACAGAACACACATGAGCTAAGCTTTGAAAGTTTGTGAACTTCTCCCTAAGCTGGAATTCCCCACCTGTAAGCAGCATTCAGGAAAATAAATTGATTTTTATTCTTTAAAGCATGGGTTTTCTTTCTTATCAATTTCTTATGTCTGTTTGCTTCATGAACTGCATATTTTATCATCCAGACCAATTCTTTATAGGCTCTCTGATAGCAGAGAGCTCTTAACTCTTAGAATCTGTTGAGAATAGCGTTTCACTTTTGAAGCGTTTTACTGGTTTTGTCATGCTGGCACGAAGCATCTGTGGGTGCTAGGTGGGACTTCAAGCTTCTATCTAAACCTAGGGTTTCCAAGTTGGTGGGTTAGGGTTTTTTTGTTAGTTATTTTTTTAAGCCTAACGTTTTCAATACCATCTCCATCAATGACTGTATTCTACTGCTATCTAGAAATTGGACAATAATCTTTTGTTTGTTTATCTGATCATAAATGAAATAGTTTAATTTTCTTTTTTGTAGATGTTAGGGTTTTCTTTTAGCTATGGACTGGATTTTCCTTGTATATCCTAAACTTTTGATCTTCATTACATTCTGTGATCTGGTACTTTGAAGCAATACCAAGGTTTTCTTTGTAGTCTGTAGTACAAAACCAGTGTGATATTGTTTTACTTTCTCCTTGCTTGCTTTTCTCATTCATGACAATACCTCAGTATGCAACAGCAGGCTAACATCTTTTTGTCTGACTGGGATAATCCTTAGCTGTGCAAAAAATTGGCTCTGGCATTTTCCTCTTCCAGCTGCAGCTACAAAATAACAACACATGCATGGCCGTGGAAGATTCCTCGAGTCGTTCCCCATGCTCACATCTTCCATGTTTAATATTCAAGAGGAAAATTTGGATGAATATCCGAAATATTTTTCCCAGGAGTTTAATGAAAATAATATCTCTCTCAGATCTCAAATTCTCTCACAGTTCTATGCAAATTAGTCCTTATTGTCTATGGAGCATGGAGGGTTTAGGTTTGGGGTTTTGGTGAGGGGAGGGGATGAATGGCAGGAGTTCCCTCCCCACCTCTGAGCCAGGAGTGCTGACTGGCACTGCCCTGTATCCTGCTTATCCAGCTCCACATATGCTGCCATAGGACTCTTGTGATGCCTGTGCACAAATTGCAGGATTTTGGTAAGAGTGCCCTGGAGTCACAAGGTGCTCCTAAAAAAATTTGAAAACATTAATTTCTAGGCTTTGGTGGAAGTGGAACTAAGTGTTGTGTTGATCTTTCGAATCAAAACACCTTTTTGTGACAGGAATGTGTATTTCTGCTTTTTTGTTGTTTTGGAGTATTTTTCTTTTGTTTTCTCTGTCTTTTATTCTTTTATTTTGTTCTTATTAACTTCTAGTTCTACCTGTTGATGGTATGGCAGCAGGATATTTTAAATTATCTACTGCATGTTCACCTCCAGACAAATGAACACACAGGAAATGTGAGCTTCCTTGTAGATTCTCAAGTCAGCTTTGTTGTTTGTTTTCAGTTTTTAAAGATTGTTTTTTCATTAAAATTCATTATTGCCTTAGATAAGTGAAAGTAAAATTACAGTGGTGGCTTATATTTTTTTATATTGCTCATATTAATTAGTGACTGTGCCTGTATGTGTCTGCCAGGAAAATGTGAAAAGCACAGAATTTTAAAAGTAACTGTGCACAGTGAAATTAATTTTTGTATGTTTTCACATTATATGTTTTACTAGCCATGACACTCCTTATTATTTATTATAATGCCTTTCAGTATTCCCATAGGAATATGCCCTGCTCTGATGACACAACTTTGGAAAATGCTATAAAAACGCACTGGAAACCTCAGCTTTCTAATAGGAAGTTTCTTGTAAGCAGTGAAGTTAAAATGCCTCCTCCCAGTAAAAACGAAGTAGGACGGAGGTCAGTGAGCCAGGTAAATGTCCCTCCTCTCTGTCACTAGCTGTGCTTTCTTATTTTTTTTTCTTATTTTCTCTTTCTTCTTTTTTCCCCCATGTGGGAAGTTTGGTCTTGAGGCCATCACCTGTGCTTTGGCGTAGGGCAGGTGGAGAAAACCCGTATCTTCCTTTCATTGCTGCATAAGGACCCCACAGTTTTGCCACGTGAGGTTCACAGGTAAAGGCGAAAGTTGTTGATTTGTGGCTGCAGCTGTGACTTCATCCTGGTTTTGATGATACTGTAGCCGAGTCCTTGGGGAAGGGCAAGGCGTGTGGCATAGAGCAGGTACTGTTGTTTGTTACTCTCTTTGGTTTTCCACTTGCTCAAATAAAATACGTCTCTGGCCAGCTGCTAGCCCACTGGCTAGTGAGAGTGGAGGAGTGCAGATGTAAATGAGAGCATCTATGAATATTTTGCAAGAGTGTGATGTTCAGAGAGGTCCGAAGAGAATGCCAAGGCCTTCTTCCCCATCCCCACCCCTCCAAAGGCCTCTCTGAAAAGTGCACTTGAAACACCTGTTTATTCTTTTGGAAGAATGGTACTTAAAATGGAAGCAGAATCTTTGTGTTGTCCAGCTTAACTGCTTGGCACCAGTTTATCCTACATTTTGGTGCGGCTTTGTTACATGTGTCTTGGTGCTGGAGACGTGCAGAAAGCTTGTCCACCTGCCCCTGATGGCCAGTGACAAACAGTGTGGAACTAGGCAGAAGCAAGGTGGAATCTGGGGGACACAGTGGAGACCCTTCTGCTGCATGTGTTCAGCCCTGCAATTATAATGAGAACACTGGGGAAGGAGCTGCTCCCTGAGCAGCAGTTTTCATAAATGGGGTGATCTGCCAGGAGAGCCCTGTTGAAATTGCTTTTTTGGTCTTGGTGGCAATCATATTACATTCCTACTGGTGTTTTCCTGGCAGCTGAGGACAAGCCTTCAGTTTTTTAGGTGTGTTGTGGAGGGCATGAACAGGTGAGTGCAAATGTTTGCATTTAACATGCAAGTTAACATGCTTCCTAATGAAGCAATGAGTCAAATCCTGCAGGCACAGATCCTTAGCTTGCTGCTTAGCAAGACTTCACCGAAATTATTTTATCAGAAACTAATATTTAGCTCCTGAGAGCACCATGCCTCTTCTGCACATAAATAATGCTAATTTGTTATACATTAAACCAGCGGGTTAATGCCACTTCGGACAGTACCTGTGCACCTCATCATTTGAGGGTACAGACATCTCTCCTGTAAATATAGTATTTATACATGTATAGAAAAGATACTGCCTGGTCACACTTCTGACTTGTAAGTTTGTGAACATTTGCTTAGTGTGGAAAAAAAAAGATAAATTCCAAAGTGGACACTCCTTCCCCCTTTTGATTACTGGGTGGTTGTAAAGGAGTCATTTTAATGCACAGCAGGTGTGTTTATGTAGTGATCATATTTTCCCATGCATTAATAGTATTTATGCTCTTTCTCTAAGAGGTTAATTTTTCTTAGTACTCTGTTCAAATCAGTTCTGTTTGAGTGAATAAGTATTTAAAAAGTGTCAACAGTAGAGTGGATTTACCTTGATTAAGATGATACACAGCCTTGAATAGCTAGATGTTCCTGTATGTGCAAGCAGTTCTATTTGAGGAACAATCACAGATCCTAATACTTCTCTGTCACCAAAATTTAAGTGAAATTTCCAGAGGTAAAATGAAGCTAAAGCTTTTAAATGAAAGGCCAGAGAATATGTCCTGTATCATTTAATACCAAATGCCCAGTAAACATCAGAGTGCACATGGTGGGATTCTGCAAGCCATTAAAGTCTGTGGGGCTGCATGTGCAAGATTGGATTACAGGGTTAGGGACTGTATTTTGTGACTCTTATTGCTCATATAACTCTGAGTACATGTATTTTCCTTTAAATATAGTCTGGACAGTCTCAAAATGTAGCATTTTAAAGGTCCCTTGTTAACACAAGCATATTTATTAGTTAAGGAAACAAATGTAGAGACAGTAAGATGTTTAATTTAAAGTTTGGTCATTTTCTTGTCATATAGCCTTAAAAAAAGAAAACAAGAAAAAAAAACCCCAGCACACACACACACAAAAACCCCCCACATGAACCAAAAAAAAAAAAAAACCACCAAAGAACCATCACCACCACAAAAAAAACCCCATAAGAACCACCAAACCTAGAATTTACTGAGATAAGAGAGGAGAAGGTATATTCATAACTGAGAAGTAAAACTGACTGTCCACTTTGGTTTTTAGGGTCAGAATTGAAGGAAAAAATATGAAAGAAATGTGTATGTATGATAAATATGATGTAGATTGTGGCTTTTAACACCAGCTTTAATAATGCCAGGAGTACTGTTCATCATTCTTTTATTTTTTTCCATGAGCTTAAGACAAACTACGTAGGTTTATCCTCAGAGCATTTACGTAGTGGGATTGTTTAGGTCATAGCTTCAGCTTCGTGCAAATTAGAGCTGCACAGCTGAAACCTACCCATCTCTTTAACATTAGTGATTTCTTTAAAATGTATGTGGTGACAGGCAAAGGTTTCAACAGTTAATAGTAGTGCTTCTTGTTTCAGGAAATAGAATTCAATTGGAATAAGTTGCTCTTCTATGAGTTAAGTAAAATCCAGTCTTTTTTGGATAAAATGGAAGTAGCCTTTTGCAAAGGTACATTCTAGATTTAGTTTTGCTTTATTTGAACATGATATATATAACTTCTTAGTGTCCTGCTAGGTCCTAGACAGGGTTCCTAAATGCCACGGAAAAAATTGACAAGAGTGATCATTCAGAAACCTGATCGTCTTTACCTTACTGCATCTGCATTGTGCATTCAAAATGAAGTTGTTGCTAAGGAGATATTGCAATGCACTGCATTTCTTTGGGATCTGAACAATGAAGAAGCCTTATAGCAAATTCTTGTTCTTGTGGTGTTCTTCAAATGTCTGTTAAGCCAGTGCTATCCCAACTGATATCCTTTATGTTCTGTGTTCATCAGAGTTTGTCAGAGATGTGGAGCTTTAAGAATCCAGACTAGATACAATTCAGTTTAGCAAGCAAAACTTAATCCTAAATGATTACTATTGTTCAGGGCCTGTAAAAATAGTTTGGAGGCTTAGTCACTACTACAGTAATAAATGTAGTGAGCAAGCTTTGAAACAGTATTAGGACCAGTATCCCATGCAGCTATACAGGCCACCTGTGCAAGACGTAACCCTGTGGAGATTTAAGGCTGCCTTCCCAAAGGGCCTGTACAATACTTGTAAGGCACAGCTTTGCCAAATTTGCAGCTGCATGGTTAGGCATGGACCCTGGTCATCTGCTCCCCGGCCTGGCAGGTCCAGCAAAGGCAGTGTTTGGCCACTGTCCAGCTGCTGGAGCAGCGGTGTTTGCCAGCGCTGCTCCGAGGGCTCCCGTGTGTCCCTGCTGTGCTCCCCGCCCTGGCTGCCTCCGGGTTTGCTGCTGTGCCCTGGAGCACAGAGCACCTTGCACCTGCTGACCTGGGCACTGGGGACAGCAGGGTGGCCTGGGAGGGTGAAGGGGCAGAAGGGAGGGAGGAAAGAAGCCCCTGACAAAACATGTATGGCAGTTTTGGGGAAGTGGCCATGTCACCAATGTTGGAGGGTCGTCTTTGTCTTAGGGAAGCTGTGCGTGCAGGGTGAACTGGGCAGAGCATCTGGAAGGCTGTAAATAACTCTGTGCCCTATTGTGGGACACAAATAAGGCTCCTTTGTATTTACACATATAAAATTACCTGTCTTTAAAACTATCTAAGCATACACATATGCAAACTCACTCCACTGTAAGGGAGAATTGTAAGGGCTGAGACCGTGATACTTCGTAAAAAAAGGATGACTCTGTGTCCAGAATCAGCTCTCTTAATATAAATGCTTGTGCAAGGTTTTCACACTGACTTTGCATATGTACCTAGCCTACCTGGCTGTAGGCAGGGAAGAGGGATGGAGTTGGTGTTAAGAGGGCACTTCCACAATTCCAAGGATGGATTCCCACTTGGGAGAAGCCCTGATTTCTCCATGAGGTGTAGCAGCAGGTTGGTTGGTTAAGTTCCTAAGCTCTGAGGTATGAAACCCTCTTTCCCTCCCTGTTGTGCACTCTTCCTTCTCAAAGGAAACAGTGTTGCTTCTCAAAAATCTTGAGCTTCTTGTTCAGTGCAACATACCAGACTTGGTTTTGCTGAAGAATTAGTGTCAGAATTGTAGCAGGAAAATGATGAAAATAGACAGTTTATCAGCCCATTTAATTAGGTGCTTCTGTCTCTAAGAAAAAGTCCTGAGGCAGTCATTAGAAACTGATACTCAGCAAAAGAGGGCTTGTGGGGGATCCCGTGTCATTGTTCTGGGAGTACTCCGACTTAGTCTCTAGCAGTGCTCAGAAACCAGAGAGCTTCAACACAGCAGGTAAGCTAAACGAGAAGGCATCATTATGCCTTTGTGCAAATGTATTTTGGGTATGGGATGCAGCTGATTCCCTATCTTCATAAAAAATGAAGTAGCACCAGACTACCTGTGCTCTTATCTCATAGGACAAGCAGACCATGACACCTCAAATGGGAAAGAAAACGTGTAAGAAGCATGTGATTTAGGACTCAGATATCCTGAGCAGTACACATGAAGTAAGTGGAAATAGTTATTTGCTCACAGCATGATGATGGGGGACACTCAGTGGATCAGTTTGCCACAGAACTGAAACAAAGTGAAGTACTTTGGTGTACAGCATGCAGCTAAGCCCCTGAGGTGAGTGCCACAGGATACAGCTGAGGCCAGAGGTGTCAGTGCATTCAGTGAGGAGATTCACAGGGGAACAGTTTGGTTGTGGTAGTTCAGAAGGATGTTCTGAAGGCAGCTTAAATCCTTAAGTGACAGCTGAGGGCATGCTAGGAGAAGGATCACTCCCATTGCTGTCTTTGTTAAAACATCTGCTTTTGGCCACTGTCAGAAAGGTTTTTGAACTAGATCAGCCTCTGGCTTTCCTGATGCATTTTTCCTGTAGCACAGGTGAGACTCTAGACTGTTAGTTCTCCAGTACCTTTTAAAGCTAGGTAGTGAAATACATTTTGTAGCATTCCACTAATTATTTACAGCAGGGAGTCAGGCTAACTTTGCCCATGCAATACTTTATACATCAGAAATTAACTGCTGTCACAAGTCGTTATTTCCATTGAGAAGAATGATTCATCTTTCCATGAGTAGTCAACAGATCTCTCAGTGGGAATGAAATTTTAGCTCATGTCACCATTCTGTTGGAGAAAACACATATGGAAACAGGACACTGTGTTTGGATGCACGTGTTTTCTGTTGAACTGGATTGTCTGAGAACTTCTGTCTCGAGTGTTTCGAGCAAATTTAGTATTTATTTGTCCATGATTAGCTTCAGAATGGTAGTTGTGGAGGAAAAGGCTTGCTTTATTGAAATAGGTACACTTCAGTATAGCCTCTCAAATGTGCCTCAGTCCTCATTAGGAAAACTAGCTTTTAGCTGCTATAACTGCTACTGGGGATGGTATTCCAATCAATGTTTTAACTGACGTACATTTCTGCTGTATTCCTTTCATCCCTCTGGTGGAAATTTGCCTTACTTTTCTTTAGTTGCTCATCAGAATGGTCTATTAGCGATGTTACTTACATTGGAAAAGCCTCTTGGGCAAGAGCTAACCATACCAGATATGCCTTCTGCACTACTGTAACTGCGAAAATTTGGAAAGAATAACCATCTGGAGAACACAATTTCAGGATCTATAAATCCAGCATATCACAAGCTACTTTGTACTTTGTTTGTGTCCTTGTGTTGAATTTTTCGTTTTTATCTTTTGTTTCAGCTGTCTTTTTCATACTTGGTATACAAACTTAGTAGGGGAATGGAATAGAATTTGGAAATATCTCAAGTTCAAATGTCACAGTTTTACAATGAGAATAAATATGCTACTGAAGAGCATCTGTATAAAGTTGGGATAAAAGTGTACATATTTTCAAGTATTGTATTTCTTGTGAAGAGATGTCTGTGAAGGTTAAATCAAAGGGCAGCTTTTTGAGAGGGCTTTGAAGCTATACACAGTGACAGGATACAGGACTTTGATCTATTTCGTTTTAAGAAGTAAATTTTGGTACAGTATTTGTCCCAAATCCTAGTCTTCAGGAGTCAGGACACTGACATCCTTAAAATGATTTTCACAACACAAGCCCAGTGGAGGAGAATCACTTTTCCAAGTGCAGAGTCCTAAGTTTTGTGCAACCACGGAAGTGATGACAGTCAGAGGAATGCTGTGAGAATGTTATCAATCATCTTTTTCTTTTGGTGCTTCCTGCAGCACACTATGGTTCAGGCAATGATTGTGATAAGAGGCTTTTAAATTGATGTAGAGACCAAGGTGATTTGACATGTTTTTTAACCAAGTGTTTATTAGTTGAAATAATCTTGGGTGTTTTTTGGCATAGTTTATGTTTGAGTGGGAAATTGAATCATTGTCAGAAGTCTGTGTATATTTGAGCTTATTAAGCTGAAGTTACCAAATGGAACTGTGGGAGGCTTTTGGCTTGTGTTTATGGAGTATAAACCAAAGCTCCTACCTTGCTGCCTCAAGAGCCACAAAAATGTTAATAGAAGTCAGAGATGCAAGAAAAAATGTATTCCATATAGCCTGTCTACTTGCCAGTACTAGCTTTTTCCTTGGATTGCTTTCCACTGTTTTGTTCCATCTAGTTTAAGGTATCACAAGGGACAAGACTTCCTCCGCATTCCTGTGGAAATTATTTTGCAGTCCTCATAAGACTTTGCGAATTTTTTTTTTTCCTTATTTATATTTCCTGGTTCTTATATTTCCAGAGCAGATTCCTCACCAAAACTGTCAGGGGTTGCTTTCCTGTTAGCTTTGGCAAAATGATTCAGGCTTCCTTCTTGCTCCTATCTGCTTTTGTTCATCTGAATGAACCAGTGAACATTCACGTGCCTCAAACTGCAAGTGTTTTAGGATAGGTGATACTTTGCTGAAGGCTGCTGTGAACATTTTAAATCAATCTGCATGTATCAGGTAAAGCAACTGGAGCTCTTAGAGTTTCTTTTATTGCATTTTCTTCTGTGTCTCTCAGACTGGGTTTCCACACAAAACCTTCCTAACTGGTTTCCCATGTTCTCCTCTCTTCCACCCCGCTCCCCTGTAACACTGAGGTACTTGTGCACAAGCCTCACAATAGGCTTATGGAAAGGCCAATTATAGGCACTTAAAGCTAGACTAAGATGAAGGCAATGATTCATCAGTAAGCAAAAGCTAAAATTAATCATGTAACCTGCCTGTAAGATTGGGCAGTTTTTCTCCATTTCATCAAAGATAATTTGTCCCTAAAGAACATGTTGCTTGTATTTGGACTGTTAGGTGCCTAATTTGAATTGTTGTATGAGTCTCCAGGAACATGTGAGCTTTTGCAATTGTTTCAAACCCCAAAATATTTCTGGTCTATTATAATTTAATTGGTTCCCTCTATTTTATTTTTAATAATGTATAATAACATTAAATACATATTTACTCTAATCATTGTAACTTCATTCATCAGGAACTGTCGTGATAGGACAAGGAACATTCATTTGAATGTTATTTGATTCATGAGCCAGGTGAAGTGATTGGAAGTTGCTTACTTTTTCATTCTTTGTGTTTTGCTTGGTTTGCTGAGCTGGGTTCTTGTGTGTTGACTTGCTTCTCAGCTTTTAGCTTGAGCTGCTGTACACAATAAGGCGCACAGAGGCAGCTGCTTCTTGAAAAGTTGCCATTTGGAAGGAAGCACAGGGGTTGTCCTGCAGACCTGCACGCACATGTATAACATACATCACACGTGAGTCCACCCTGCCTCAGGTGGGAACAGGAGCTGCCAAAGGCATACAGAGACTTTTGTAACACAGAATCAGTTTTGTGCAAGATTTGAGTTTAAATCTTTTTCTTCCCCCACTTTGAGTTTGTAAATGCTTTCTTAGATCTGTTGTGCATTCTGAAGTGTTTCACAGTCTGATAACAGATGAGCTAAGTTGCTTGCTGCCAAAACCCTGCAAAGTGTGAGCAGTATGGAGCCTAGGGAGGAATGTTGGTCTTTTAAAACTATGCCAATCTTAATATTGTAACTAAATTATGGTTTAAATCACAAAGTCATCACAGTATTCTTGGAAGAAGATGCAAACCAGGATCACTGTACATAAAGGGGGAAGATGTGTGCAACACCTGGGGACACACAGTGAAAAAGGAAAGTAAGAAGCTGTGGATATCACTCTTATCAGGATATTTGTGCTGCACGATCACAGTCTCTCACCAGTCTCATAGCTGAGTATTTTTAACACATACTCTGCACTCCTAGTTGCTGTTCTCTCAGAGCCTCTTCTGGTGCCTGCATTGGAGAGATTGTGGTGTGGCGTAGAGCTGTTCTTGTCTCCACCACAGCTCTTACACAACGTGTCAAAAAGCAACAAAGCAAAGAAACTTGGGTTTGGTGATGTGGTAAGTTTGTATCATCTTAAAGCTGCTCAAAGGGAAACTCTGCCCAGTGCAGTTCAGTAAACTGATAGCAAGTCAATTTACACCAGGAACTTAAAAAGAATTAATGCATTAACTTTTGTACGAGTAAAGCTTGTATGCCAGATACCATTAGCCCGTGTCTTTGTGGCTCTGTCTGCCCTCCCACAGCTGGAAGAACACGGGTGCAGATTTTGGCTTGTTTAATGGAAATATGGGCATGATTGATACTGATCAAATTTTTGCTACTGAGAGATTCATTCATGCACTGAGCTCATGCTAGTGATTGTGTGAATCCTGCTTCCTAAATGAATTTTAAAAGGCTTCTGACAGTCAGCCTGACCTGAGACAGCTGGTTTTAAGACATCAGGAAGTTTTGTGAGGATATTGGGGATGGAAGTTCGTTGTGTCACCCTATAAGTAAGTGCTGTGCAAATTCAGAGTACTCGTTGCTGCTTATACAATTTTAGTGCAGCTTTATTGGTCCTACTGAGCAAATGGACAGTTTTATTTGCTAAGAGTCAGCCAAGTGGGTCTCTGTGGGAGAATGCTGGTAAATGCGACTATTTTAAACCTGGGTGTCTCTCTGCTGTTTTTCAAGCACAACGTGTCTCTTCTGCATATATCATATTGTCTTGCCTCCCCATCTCTGATTTGGCCTGGCTGCCACAAAGGTGGTAACGCTTCTCAAGTTGTCATTGCATGCCCTCTTCGTGATCTTGCTGATTTTTGCTCACCTGAAAAGCTCAGTCTTTTACTTCCCTCTGTTAAGCCCTTTGAGCCTGTCCAGCACCCTGAAAAGTCATTATTCTTCCAGTGTTCCTGCAAGACTGCAATGTCTGTTTTGGAGAGGCAGTGAAGGAGTTAAAGGCTTGTGGAGTTCCAAAGAAATGCAGGACAGCTGCTGTAAAGTATTGCTACAAATCCTAGCTGACCTCATTCTTGTCAGACAACAGTGATAATATCCAAAAACGGGTGCAAGACGGGAAGTGTTTCAGGAAGGTATGTGTTTCATGCAAAGGCATCAGCAATGTGCCTTCTCCCAGGGCCACTTACCATAAGATCCATATTAATTTAAATGAAACAGTGAAATTCCAGAATATGTTTACAGAAACATAATTTCAGTCCAGAAAAAACATTGCTTGTTTCTCTGGTGTACAAATGGCAAAAGCAGTTGTGGTAAGCACTGTATGTATTTAATATCATGATATTGCTGGCTGTATGAACCTACTTTTTAAACATATGGAGGCTTCACGTAATTTTTGATAGTTTTGTTTACTATTTTAAGGCATATCACTGACTTGAAAAAGTGGTAAAGGAGGAATACAAATCTACTTAAATTTTCCCATTTACTTTATGCTCAAAGACTGACTGGATATCTAATGTGCTTTCCACTAATTTAATCAACTCTGTTCCTTAGTAAGCAGAACAAAATCTCATTTTTCCCCTAATGCATTCTCTGACTTGGAATTTAAAAGAATTGGCTTTTGAAAGATTTAACATTTTTTGCTAGTCGATCTACCGAGTTGCCTGCAAAAAGTGTCCTATATGTACAGTTCCCTATTATTTTCATTGAACTGAAAAGTTTAGACATGAGAAAGCTTATATTTTACTTATATTTTTCAGTAGTACCCACGTAAAAGCATGCAAGTAAAAATAATTCCTACCAGTTCAGAGCTCTTCCTCTGACAGTTAGGGATATTTTCCCTAAACTTCCTCTTAGTTGTCTCCAGAGTTGTGCCTCTTATAGTATGAATCTGCAGTAAAAATCAAACGTAAATGATTATTTTTTTAACAAGCATAAGTAAATACTGCTTGAGAGATTTCTTTAGATTGCAGAGGTCCTTATTTCAGCATTAGCTTGATAATTTTTTATAAAATAATTTATTTAGAGTTAGAATAGATCCAGTAGATTCTACCATTTTGAAAGTTGCACATGAATAATATTAACTGTAATGAAGTGTAGTAGATGCCTGTTGGAATATTAAAATAAAGCACTGCTATTTAGCCTCTGATCTTTGTTTCATTTAAAAACTTGTTTCTTCTGTACTTTTTTTTCTATATTTTTCTATAGTTTAAAAAATATTCATTTATGTTGGTAGGAAGTGAACAAATTCTAGCTGCTGGAACTTATGTAGTAATTTCCTCTTTGGAAATTCACCTGTTTGCAGAGCTGGGTCACTGATCTTGAAGGGCCCTTTGAGAAGTGTAGCTCACGGCCAGGGATCATGGGGATGCTGAATGGTACAATAGCAAAGGTTGGGCTTTTTTGTAGAAATGTGACCTAGGACCTCAGGCAGGGTGCATGAGGAGATAAGGGCAGGCTGCTGGAGGGAAGGAAGACCTGAGTGCAACCGAACGCAGCCCTGCTACATGCTGAGGAATGAAACAAGTATGGTCTGTGTCTTTAGAAGATGATCCAAGGATGTAACAGAAAATAAAGGGAAGGAAAATGGGATTATTTGGATGCAGGAAAGCATTTTTTGTTTTATTATTTGCTGGTAGCAATTCATTTGGTATACACACACAGTTGTTTCAAACTGAATTATGTTTTAGATTTGTCTGCTGTTTCTGGAAGTTATTGCCAAGAGTGAAAAACCGCATGATACATCTCTAGTATTAAACCATCTATTACTCATGGGTAATGACAGAGTAGAGGGAGAAGGCACCAGTTAGTCTGGGTTAGCTCATGTGCTCTGGATAACTCTTTCTTGAGCCCTTAGATTTCTAAAGTTCTACTAGGCTATGTTGATTTCCCACTGCTTTTTGGATGTGATTAATTGTCTCCATGTCAATGTCAGGTAATCTCAACTGTGCCCATGATAGTCTGCCTCAAACTTTTTCAGGTAATGTGGGTTTTGATCACTTTTTTAGTGCCTATTTTAATAGGATAACAAATACCAGAGAGGCTGCAATAACACCTCTTAACAAAAGAAGCATGTTTGAGTTTTTAAAACTACAGATGCCCTACCTTGTCACTTACATTTTACTTATCTTTGCTTTTAAATGCTACAGGCACAAAATTTTGGATCTGTGGTGGCTTTCGTGTTTAAATTCTGAATTTTTGATAGTGAAGCAGGGAATTCATTCTCTAAAGTCAACTCCTTGGCTTTTCAAGGAGATCTACCACAAGGAACTTAATTGACGTGTTTTCTTGTAACAGTGATGTAAAAAATGTAAAAAAACAAAAAGGTTTTTTGTTTATTTTTCTTCAAAGTATATTGGGTTTGTTTTGACCAATGAATGTGGTGGATTTTGGTTTTGCTCAGTTCATAATTCCAGCCAGTCCTGTGACTGTCCCTTTTTGATCTCAGTGTATTCTGATCTTTCTCCTGCATCTTCAGATATCCAGCTGAAGCATTTACCTCCTCATCAAATGCATAGAAGAATTTGGCAATTGTCTTGATATTCTGAAAGAAATGAAAACCAGGCTGTTGTGATTGTCCCCATCAAAGGCTCTTCCATGGTGCACACAGAACATCAAGGAATATATTGTCTTACTGCTTAGAAAGATCTGTTTAACAATCTGCAGATTTGCTGGTGAAAAGAGTAGAATTTCTGAATTGATTTTGTGGTTCTTTTAAAAATCCGAAGAACTGAGATTTTTGTTCAATTCATGTTTTAACGTTTTTGCTACTGAGCTTTTTAAGGTGGATAATTGAGATACGGCCTGGCATGGGTGAGTTAAAGGTGTCGGGTTATGTGAGCAGTTACCTGTGAAATGTAGAAATGCTCAAAATCACAACACCCTGCTCTCTCTTGAGTACTTGGAATGACACCTACATATGCATTAATAACCAAGAGGAAATATTAAAGTATTCATAGAGTGCATGAACGTCCTAATAGTGGCATGGGTGGGTAGTGCTTCCAGAGAGCAAGGCTGTCGTTTAGGGTGGTTAGACGTGCCTTCCTTGAACGAATGGGATAAAATACCTCAGTCACTCCACTATTGTCACCTCTCTCCACACTTACAGCCTGTTTATGTGCTCTTTGAGTAGTAGTTGTGCAAATTCCCTTGACCAGCATTTTCTTATGGAATTCTTACAGTCACTCCAAGAAAACCATTTGCATTGCACCTGTGGCAGTTTGGTAGGAGCTGTGTGTGCTCTGCTTCGGCTCTCTGCCCTTTTTTCAGGGGATACCATTTGATTCTTCTGAGCCTGTTTCTGCTCTGCTAAAGGGGTTAGTGATGCTGCCCTGTTTTGGAAAGGCATCCTTCTGATCGAGAGGTGAAAGACCAGATAGAGCCTTCTTTTTACCAATCCCAAGAGAATTTGAATACAAACTGCATGAAGGACTGCAGTCTCTGAAGGAGATTTAAGGAAATCCTGCTGGGATTTGATTTTGTGTCTGAGTCATTTGAGCTTGTTTTTTGACCCATTAATAAACCCTTGTCACACTACTGTTGTTGCCTTTTGTTATAGTCATTACATTCCTCTGGAGTCTCTGTAGCCATTGTCTGCTTTGTTTCTTTGGTTTTGTTTTTCTTCACTAGGGATAGATTTTTAAGTTGGCAGAAGGCGTAAAATTCAGTTCCCACCACCAGAAAGCTCTGTGCGTTTGCAAGGGGTATATAATAGCCATGCAAGCTCCACTGCATGTTCCCTTTGGGAAAGTGCAGCTTCCAGTCTCACTGCAGTAGGTGTGCAGCCGTCGCGGGCTGTGAGTGCTCCTCCTCCTCGCCTTTCTGCTGCCCGTGCTGGCAAAGGAAGCAGTGCCACAGAGGAAGGTATAGGAGAGGCCTCTGAGGACCTGGGTATGTGCTGTGGGATATTCAACACTGCAGAAAGCTTTCTCACCCTTCCGTGTGTGCGTGGAGACACGCACAGGCTCTCCCCATGGGACAGATACCTAATGTATTTCAAAGAGTCTCTGTGAGCTTTGGCTTTCTGCTGAGTGTGTATGGGCCATTTAGAACAGACAGCTTTCTCCAAGGGGACAAAGGTCAGTTTGAAATTTTTAGGTGTACTATGTAATGCAAGCTGTTGGCAGATTTGGAAGATACCCATGAAATGTTTGTCAAGGAAGAGGCCTTTTGTTTCCAAGAGAACGTTTTGGACACAGAGTAGGAAGAGGAGTATTGCTAGATATGTCTGAAATATGTTTGTTTTGAAAGCCACTATTGAATTAGGTGTAAACTGTGAGCCTGGTTTATATTCCTCAGGGCAGGGGAAGATGGAATCTTTGTTTATCTGAGTGCAGGTTTTCCCCAGGGTGCTCATATACACTACAGAATATTCATTAAGCTGTTGGCATTGTATCTCTAAATCTTTCTTTGGTTTCAGGTCTTAAATTAAAAAAGACAAGCCAGATATCCTCACTCCTCCTAAAATAAACCTAAGTTGTGAAACTGTCCTAACACTTTTGCTGAATGAAGCACAAACACCTACTCTATCCTGGCAAACCCTGTTTATCCATGTAGACACTCTTCTGAGAGTTGTTTCACTGTTGCCTGCGTGGTCTTTACCTGACCATCAGAATGACTGATGACAAAGGGAATAGTTGTAAGGCAGATTACCGCCTATTTCAGATTTGGGGTTATCAGTGTTTTCCAGCACATGACATTGAACAACTACCAGGGACAAAAAAATTTTTTGCTTCTCTCAAGTTACTGCTGGCTTTAAAGCAAGAAGCCAGGAGAGGGATATGCCATTTACATAAGTTTAGAAAACCTTCAAAGCATCTCTTTTAAAATTTTAATTAAGAGATTTTGGCCTACTGTCATGGCATGATGGAGAAGCTTTCCAAACTGGTTTGAGAAGATAAGTGCGTTTTCTTCGGTATTTTGCATTCCACTAATATTGTGATATATTGTGCTACCATTTAGCTATACAGTTGGTCATATTTTATACATTACTTTCAGTATTGTGAAAAGGATGCCCTTAATAATGAGTAGGAACAAAATGGCTAGCTGCTTTTAACTGAGGTGGCACATTTCAGCAATCTCAGCTCAGCTATTGTAGAGGGTCAAAGACAAAGGCGATTTCGATTTCTAGAGCTTTGCTTTAAGATGGAAAGTAGACCTGCAACCCTGTGGTTCAAAGTCATGAAGCTAAGAAATTAATTTGGCAGCTCCCAGCATTGTTGGTAAGATAAAATGAGAGGAAAGTGAGAGAAAAGGGAGTGTTCAATGGGAAGGAAGCATCAAGAAAATAGTCTGCTTAGGAAGACTTAGAAGCATAAGAAACCATAAGATGAAGCCATAAGAAACTGAACAAAATAAGATCATAAGTAGTGGGTTTGCCATACAGTTAGAGAGACTTGAGCATCCGTTTTCTGTGGGTGCTCTTCTGGGCATTGCTACTGTGAAATGGCTTTTGTGGACTCGAGTTTTAACACAGCTGCTGCTACTACCTGCACACCTTGCATGTTTTGGGTGATAATTTTGTTTGTTTCAAGAAACTATTTTGTTGTTTCAACTAAACATAATTTAATTCTGCTTTTAAAGTAATCTACAGGGTTTTTTATTTGCTTCAGAGTGAATAGAAGTGATCTGCCCTTCCTTCAAGTGACCATTATTTTTACAGGATGTTTAAGGTGAAATAACCATATACAATAATGTAGATTATAGCCACATTGCCACATTTATCAAAGTGACTGCTGTCAGTTTGGACTGAGTAATAATTTTTAAAAGAAATTCTGAAATTTTCCATTTTTCACTTGCCCCAGTGATTCCCCTTGCCCCAGTGATTCCTCTTATCCTTTTTATATTTAGTGAAGTAGCCAAGATACCTGGCTGAGACATGAATCTTTCCTAACAGTACACTTTGTACTCATTGTACAATTGGTTCACAACTGTACACTTTAAAGGATGTTTAAAAACATCTA
Source organism: Melanocharis versteri (assembly GCA_013397845.1). Taxonomy (NCBI): domain Eukaryota; kingdom Metazoa; phylum Chordata; class Aves; order Passeriformes; family Melanocharitidae; genus Melanocharis; species Melanocharis versteri. The sequence continues at coordinate 204,416 of VZTG01000993.1, read as the reverse complement.
GACTAACATGGAAATTACGTAACTGTGGTGAAAACTTCAAAAGAAAGCTTGGGGGTTTCCCCCCCCTCTGCTTTGTTTAGGTACATGTTTGGGCTGGATTTTTATCCGTGCACTCTTGCAAATCCTTCGTATTTGTACACTTAAGTAACTGGTTCATCAGGAACTTTTAACGAAGTATGCAATCTCACAATGGGAAGATACCTTTTTTTTGGTTTTTCTTTTTCCTACTTTCCATGTTCTTTTAGGGTGTGGTTCAAACTAAAATGAAATTTAGGTTGGTCTTTCCTTTTTTGACCTGCCAAAGTGTTTGTTCTGTTAGCATTGCTCTGCTCCCTGTAAATCAGACATTCTTCTCGAGCTGTGTCAGGTTACTAATGACATGATTAATGCAGGAAGAGTAGAGAAGGGTGACGTAGTGGCTCATGCAAAGTTTACCTGAGAATTATCTGTAGCTCTCTACTGTTTAGTGTCTGTGTGAGTCATGGCCTGAAGCTCTGCCATTCCCTGTTCTTCAGCTGGGCAAGATCACACTTACCTCATTCTATGTATGCATTTCTCCCTTTCCTGCCAGATCTGATTAGAAGCACTTTTGTTTTTGACTCTGTTTATGAAACATTAAATATACTTTTTGCAGATAGCTGACCATAAGGCTAAATGAAAAGTGCCATTAGATATCTGTTCTCCAGAGAGCTTTAGAAACTTTATCTGTCCTTATGTGAATTCTGATTTTTATCAACTGAAGTCTTTTTCACGTTCATGGGTTTAACAGTGGTAGTGTTTTGACGTTAGTGAGCTTTTCAATAGGACTGTGAGTCAGTTGCCGTCTGTCAGTAAAGTCTCCTGTTTCTTCTTGTATATTTGTACAGATAAAAGCTTACAAAATACAAACAGCAAGTTTGTGCTGCCGTCTCCGGCTTTTGAAACTTCCTTGGGCTGCAGGTGCAAGAGTTCCCATCAGATTTGGTTCACCTATTGATTCTTTGATGAAGCATTTGGGAAATTTACCTTACTGATATGAGAACATGGGCATATTCTCTGATACACTTTGAAGCCGTGGTCATTCCCTTATTGAGGGCTGGCTCAATGTACCTGCAGGCAATATTTGTTCTGCTATTTGTGTATGTGTGTCCTTTAACTGTCACGTGTTCTCAAGTCTCTCTTAAAAGACCAGAATTAAGTCAGTGTAGGATTTTCAAGTAATGCTGATTATTTTTTCAGGATTCCTTTGTTTTCTCTGTAAAACTGCCACAAAGTCTTTGGCATCCTTCAGGACTTCAGCTTTCCTCAGCTGAAACTGTCGCCTTTTCTCTGTGTGAGCTGCTGTCTGAATTATCTTGTGCAAAAAGTGCTTAATGTACAAGAATATGCTGAAATCAGGCTATCATTTTCCAGCCAGCTTATATCACTCAACCTGCCAAAGCCTATATCAGGAACACAATGTGTGGGAAAAAGTTCTGAAATGATAGACAGAAAAATGTCTTGTGGGAAACCTAAAATGCCTTGAGACTCATTCTGTTAATAAAGAATGTTTTTACAAGCACAGCATCATCCCCTTTACTTTCTGACATTTTCAAAAATGAAAGCTTGAGAGCATAACATTTTTGTAGAATGTAAACAACCTTGATAAGTGGAAAAGTGACATTTCTTGGAAATAACATTGCCTTAAGTGAAAAGAATGGTCAAAGTGAATAATTAGCCAGAAAAAAACCAACCCAACTTAGTTCTAAAAGGCTCAACTACTTCTAGTAAAGGCTATACTGATGCCTGAGATAAAATTTTATGTGCACTTTGATTACATTTTGCAAACATATCTTAAAGAAAAACAAACATCCTATGATCTGTTAATCTCAAAAGGTGCACCAGATGAGTAAATTCTTATTGTAAACATATCATTAAGATATCTAAAAGTTCTCTAATGCAATGTGAACACATTTTACGTACGTTGCAGTATATGCTTATGGAGTTAATGATTATAATTACACAGATGCCTGAATGGGGATGGCAGAAGTTCATGTTCAACCTAATGTTGTCTGTATTTAATTTTCCTGCTTTTAAAGGAACTGTTTACATAAAAGAGTAACATAGATTTTATTCAGTGAGTCAGTGTTTAGGCAAAAAATAAGCATATTGTTTGACACGTGCCTTTATGTAAGCTGTGTTTCTAGAATCTGTCTTTCAGTTTGAGCAGTGAAATGGTATTTCTGGCTTTTGTTTGCTTCTGGTGAAATAGCCAGTGCCTCAGCTGTAGAAGTGATTTTTTGCTTTTTGTCTAAACGCCTCTTCTTTCACACTTTCAACTAGAAAGTTAATCAAACTAGGTTTTAAAATGTCTTTTTTTTTCAGAATTGAAAGGCACTGAATGAAGCAGAAGTGTAAAAAGTAACTGTTCTGTAAAACCTGTACCTTCACTTGTGCAGGTTTATGAGGCAGGACATCACCACCCTCCAGTTCATCAGGCTGTGTTGCCTCTTGCTGCACAAAGCAACAAACAGCCCTTTGGAGAGAGAGAGCAAGCTCTGACTGGCTCCTTGGCTCAGGCAAGCCTACAAATCCAGAGGAAGCTCTGATTGAGGAAGGACCCAAGAGGCAGGAAACAGATGTTGGCAGCAGTGTCCTGGCTCAGGTAGCCAGATAACAAGTGTACCAAGCCAAAATAACTAAGTGGGTTAAATGGCCATGACTGTAGCTCAGTCTTATTTATTGGGCTACGTAAATCTGGGTTTACCTAAGGAGTAATGTGCCTTTTGCACATGCTTTGCTTTGTTTGGCATTCGTGGTGTGTAGTCAAGCTTCAGAGACCTTGTCTGATAACACCAAGGTCACCCACCACGTGTTCCTGTGTGCAGTTAGGTACCTTTCTCAAATGCTTGCTGGGGTCATCTTGGTATTTCAGTAGGTATTATCTTCGATGTGGCCTAAGATCGCCATGCAAAAGGACAACATTAGTCCTTCGAAGTCTCCAAATCAATGAAGATTTAGTATTTTATTTTTGCTGTGTATGCCTTTCTTCCTGTGGCCTTTGCTGGTTCATTAGTTGTACCAGGACCATAGGGAGCCTGCAGCAAACTATTTCAGTTGGGTGTTGGCACCCTATCTTCCAGGGAGAATGCGTAGAAATGCATTTTCCAATCTGCTTTCAGATTTTGGATATTCCTGGTATCCATTCATCAGTTCACCAGTCTTACATTACAAGATACCAGAAGGATATAAGGAATCTCGGGATTAAAAAATAAAATACATTGAAAAAAACCACAAAAGACCCACAACAAAACAAAAGCTCAAAAAAAGCCCAAATAAACAAAACAAACAAAATCCCCACCCCTGAGCAGTACAAGTGGAATTGAAGAAAATGATGATCTCAGGGGGTAAGCATGATGCTTAAAGGTTGTGCCATGAAGGCATCGCATGTCAAAGAGAGGTGGTCCGTGCTTGTGATGCGGTGGAACAGCAGTGCAGAGGTCTGTGCCTGGAGCCTTTCTTTTGGCTCCTCTGGCTTTTGAGGAGGGCCTTGACAGTGCCTCTGTGATGGGACTTCTTGCATTTCTTTTGAGACTCTACGTCTGTCAGGTGTTTCTCAGGAGCAAAGCCTTCGTTGCTGGTTTGTTGGTGGCCTGCCTGTACCTTCAGACCCTTTCAGGGCTGTGGCTGCCTGGCTCCTGGCTCGCTCTGGGAGCCCTTAGTCTGAGCTCCTGCAGGTAGATAGCAACGGGGTAATTCAGAGGGTTTCTCAGTGCCCTCTTGCTCTTTGGCTTGACAACATGAGAAAAGTGCATAATGTTACCATCAGAGATCTTCCTTCATTCCTGCTCTAAATTTCCTCTTGGGATTTGGTGAGTCTGTCTTGTTTTTAGATAGCCCTGATTTTCCCTCATCTCCCATGATTGCTGCCGCCACCATTTTTCCATTTGAGAAGGTGTTTCCAGAGATAACCTCTTAAGCTTCCTGCGTGCAACCCTGTGACATTCTTAATTTGTACATGTTATTTTCTGCCACTTCTCTAGCACTGGAAATTTCCATTTCCCAAATCTCTTTAGGAGAGGTAGGAAAAAACTCACTCTGTGTGGGTGATGAGGCATAGGTGATGTATTTGTCTTTTAGATCTCTGTAACAAATATTTTCCATTTCTGAATTTATTAAACCCCCCCTTGCAGGTAAATATTGGAATTTGCTGTCTGGGGATCTGTTTTAATAGTATATAAAGATTTTTCTCTTGTAGTGAGTCTCCTAAATGCATGAAAAAAGGTTACAAGAAATCACAAAACTCAATACTGCTACAGTATTTTAGAAGCTGGTTCAGAGATGAAGAGAGTTTGTTTCCTTAATTGAATGCCACTTAGTAAAAATGGAATGAACCTGTGTAAAAGTAGTAGATCAGATACTTCTGTCACAGACCTGTTGTTCTAGGGAAGAAGGACTTTAATCTGTTTTTCAGACAGTCATTCCTAGTGTTGGGGATGGACCAGCTGAGAAAGAGATTTTGATGATGATAAATTTCAGCAAATTCCATTCAAATAGCTTCCCAGGTTGTAGAGGGAGATGTTGGGGTGAGCTTGTGGACCTACTTATGTTTTTTCAAATCCTCATAAGACACAAATTCATGGGAAGCCAAACCACATTGGTTCCACTGTTTGTAGAGCTGTTTGCTCTTTTCTGTGGTGGTTTTTTTAAATCAAATTATGTCTGCCTTTGCTAAACTTCTGTTGTGTTGCTAGCTTTACTGTGTATGTTCCAGTTGCTAAAATACAAGAAGCCACAAAGGGCACCAATGTAATAAACAAGAACAAATAAGGACAGTCTGAAATGCTGTTACTTGCAGATAGTTGACTTAAAATCTGAAATAAAAAATATTTCTGTTTTTGGTATTTATTTTACTTATAACTTTCTTGTACCACTATGAACTTCTTTTCTTCCACCAGAATAAATACAAGGGGACTACTGCTCACTTGCAACTATTTAAGAAATGGAAGCAGTGAAAGTAAAAAATGCTTCAGATTTGAGAATTAATTTTTATCTAAAAGTAGTTATTTTAAATTCTGAATGTTAGATCTGTTTTCAATTCTGTATGCATGTTTCTTTTGCAAAATTTTGAAAACATCATCTTCTGGTGAAAGTTCAGGTTTCTGATTTTTCATCTTTTCTCGTTTCTGATTACCATTTAATATAATGAAATAATCACCGTGATGCTTGTGCTTACTTTAGCTGTAGTTACTTACAAATAATAAGGATTGGGCATGGAAAGCTATGATTATAAAAGAAATTTAGCCTGGTAGATATCCTTCAAAATCCTCCTGTTTGTGCTTAAGTGACAACAGTATGAAATTACATTCAGTTTAAATTTGAGTTCTGTATTTAAGTTACTGAATTTCTGTGGTCCAGCCTCCTCTTTGAAACCTTGAAAATTACCTATTTGAAGCTTTTATCCCCGTGATCCTTACTACGGAATTGCTCCAATTTTCTTTAGAGACCCATCACTTCAGGCAAAGTGTTTTTATATTCCCATGTCATGCTGCTTCTAGACAGGTTTCCCTCTGGTAAAATGGTTTCCTTTATTACTTATTTGTTTATATTAGTAGTGGTTTCCCTTGTAAGGTTAATTACTGTTTCAAAGAAATTGCAATTTCCTGTTCTGGTGTAACTTGTTTACTTTAGATTTGTTTGGGAATTCTTTCTATTTTGAAGGTGTAATGCTCCAAGGGATGATTCTTAATCTTTCTTACCTTCTCCTCTCTCTTTTCTTCTAATTTTAGGTAAGAATGACTTTTGCAGTGATTTTTCACTTTTGAAGAATTTCCACTTGGGTAAAGTATTAATCTCTCTATCTTCCTTAAGAAAATGGTATTCTTTTTCTCTGTATTTAGGGCAGGAGGGGGAATTCTTGGCCAAAGCTAGTGCTGTGCCCTTTTAAATACTCTGATACAGTTGCTGAAAGAGAGTTTGAAAATTTCTAGTAGATGTTTGGGTTTTTCTTAATAATTTTCTGCATGCAGGGTGATAGTAAAAATGTACAAGCAAGTTATTAACTGTCACCTGTAGTGATTTGGAGAAGCTTGAAATATATTTCCCTTAAATGAAGCAGTGTACTGCTTCAGATTTCTTGTGGAATACCTGCATGCTCGAAGGCCCTGCCCAAGTATATAATGAAGCTTATGTAGTTGAAGTCCTTCATCCATCTATACCCAAGAAGAATTTAAAGCTAGATAGTAAAAAGTAGGTCAGCTAAACACACATTGTAAATTCAGTGGTAATTCAACAGGGTAATTAACACAAGTTGCAGTACCAGGATTTCAGAGTTGTTTCTTCTTTTTTGAAATAAAAAAGCCTGATGTGTCTGTGTAATAATGATGTGGGGCTGTACTGAACTGTGTTTTTCCCTCTGCAGCCATTACTAACTGTAGATTTGAAAAGCTTCCTGTTAAGAGGCTGCAATCACAAGGGAAAAGATCTTTCATTTAGCAAGCCTAGAGACAACTTCTGATTATAGGAGAATTGGTTTATTGTGGAAAGTAATGCAACTATAAATATGACTTCCTGTGCAGTAGACATGTTTGCCAGTTTCTGGAAGCTTGAAAAAGGAGATCTTGTCTGGTTACAATTCACAATCAACCTATGGAAAGGAGTTGGGAACAGCAGTCCGTTTCTTTTATCAAGGACACCCTTGGTTCAAACTACTGCAGTTCTGCTTTTTGTTCTTTTTCCTATACGTATACAGTTTTAATTAATCAGTGAGAGGCCCAGCATGAGGTAATGCTGGAAATCAACAATTTGAATCCTGTGATTCTTAATAGAGAATTAATGGAAACAGAGGTATTGCTATCTCCTTGGTCAGAAAGTATGTCATTTGGACAGTATCTAGAGGCAGGCTCTGGGCTGCTGTGTACATAGTATTCCTTTGGAGTTTGTCTGGTTTTAGAAGACCAAAACTAAAGCAAGAAATAGTATAATTCATACTGGGAAATAATCTTGATCTTTAAAATTCTCTAGCATATGTATTGTCACAACTTAGTCAGAAAGACCCTCTGTAGTCATCTAGTCTGCTCCTTTGTGTAATGTAAGGCAAAAATCTCTTGCTTATTATTCAAACAGATTTTACGTGGGCTTCAGCCTCTAATAAAGTCACTGCAAGCTGTGTTAATTTTAATTTCTCTGAAGTCTTAAATATGCTCCTTCCTTGCCATTCTATCTGAAGGGCCATTAGAGAGGTTCACAAATGAAAAGTTTGAGATGCTGTGTTTCTAGAGGCAAAGCTCGTAGCTGCCCGGAGGTGGCTGCGTGGTGTTTGTCCTTATCTCTATGGCTCCCATGAAACTGGATCCCAGGTGGCAGTGAGGAAGAGGTGGGAAGCAGTGTGACAAGGACAGTAGGGTAGAGCGGTAGTGGCACTGGTGGCATGATAGTGAGGAAAAGATGTGAGAAAGCTGGCATCAATCACTGCTTCAGAGAGGTAAGAAAACATTGATCTGGGATTTAAAAGGTGGGATTCCTATACTTGATACTGGCCTTGACCGTGTACTTATGTTTAGAGTAACCAGACTTAGAAGAGATTCAGATAGTGGTTCTCAGTAGGAGAAACCTGAGAGGAGGAAAGGGGGAAGGCCCTCATGTTCTGTGTCCTGCACACACTCTTGCTTATGTACTTTCACTCACTGTTGTCCTTTCCTGGCAATCTCTTTTGTTGGTTAAAGAATTACCATATTTGGGAGTTTGAGGCTGAGCAGAGTTTTAATTACCCATCAAGAGTATTGAATTAGTTTCAATCTGTCAGCTACACACCTCCGTATGCTCTTTCCACTTCTGTCCAACTGCCATGCAGTGTTATGTACTCCACAAAGGACCAGAAATCTGGACATTGTGCCCCTGCTCTGGGCCACATCAGCATGAACTGGATGTTTATATACTGCACACACAGCACAAGCCTGGGCCATATGGATAGCCTTGCTACAGTGCAATTTTCTTTTTTCTCTTATGTGCTTTGTTTTCTGACTGGACAGTAGCTTGGGGGCAGGGAGGAAAGAACAGTGCACTGTGAAAAAAACCTAAATTTCGCTTCCTTGAGATCAGGTTTTGCACTGGTTTTATAGTCACTTTATGTCATTCAGTTAAGAAAACAGTTAATAGACCTACATTTGAGTACAGATAGAAACACTACTTTCTTTGATCTGAGTTCTGTCCTTTGACTTAAAGGAGCCACATTCCTACCAACAAGCTGTCTTCTCTGAAGTTTTTCAATGTCATAAAGCTCATAATCTGGGGAAGGAATGAAGTATGCAGTTCAGATTATTTATTTTGAAATATAAATGTAACTTTAAAAAAAAGAAAAAAATTAGTTAAGTATAGATGTAGATTACATCACTTGCTCTGCAGTACTTATATTTTCTACAAGGATACCAGTTTCCTGCCAAAATATGACTCAAAAGATCAATAGCAAACAATCTGTACAAGTTTACACAAGAGAACTGAAGTACTTCATTCCATAAGCATTGTGTTTTAAAAGCACACATTTCAAAAATAGATACTTCTTTGGGAAGGCTGCTTTCTTAATTTTCACTGTTGCTTTCAGAAGTGTGTCCAAATAGTTACAGGGTTGTTTTTTTTTTTTCTGAGAAATCTGTTGCTGCACACTGAGGATGTAAGGGAATTGGAATGGCTATGGCTCTGAATGCTTGCAGTTAACAGAGGTCAGTCATAATACTTCTGGCCACAAAGACAGTCTTAAATTTAAAAAAAAAATTTACAAGTTTGATGGATATTTATTGTAACAAAGAATTGAAATGGAGGTCTGAAAGGTACATTCCTATTTAAGGATATGCTGATCGTGGTGGCTGTGGTTGAGGGAGACTCATTTGTCATGTCTTTACAAATATTGCTGTGCTGTGCATTTAATGTTTAATGTGCTTTGATTCCTTTAAAACCCCCTGGATTTTTTAATCTAAAAATCTGTGTATTAAGAAGTGAATGATACTTTCTCCATGTCTGTGCTTAGTTAACATTCTACAGAAAAAAATTACTTGCACAACATAATACTGCACTAATGAACGTATCTCTTATTTTTGTATAGTCCTTTTTTGTTGAGAGTGTCAAACATTTTGTTTCTCAGTCATTGTCTCCAGAGTTCTTCTAATCATCTGTATGTTGGTCCATTTACTAAGCCAAATATCAGGAGGGAAAAGGGGGGAGAGCTGCCAACTCTCCCGTTTTTTATTTCTGAAATTAAAAAGTTTCACACAAATTTCTCAAGCTCTAGGAGAAAAAAATGTGCAGTTAGGAATGAATCCTATCCCTTTTGTTCAGCTCATGCTTTTTATTAAACCCTTTGGCTCTTGATTTGACATTATCTACCCAGTAACTGATAGTCAGTCTCCACAGCATTTCCAACAATTCCAGAGCCATCCTGACCATCTACAGATAGTAATGCTTGATAGCACTGACGGTTTTTTATGCTGCAAATGTTTGAGCATGTTGTAGCTTTTAGATTTGAGAAAAAGCACATATTTTAGAAAAACAACTGAAAAAAGTAGAAATTGGAAAAATTGGAGTAGGTGGGGAAGAAGGGCAGCTGAGGTAGTCAGGGCTTTCAGCTCCGGCTGTATTGCTCAATGTTCCTTAATTTTGGCACTTATCTGTTGAGATTGTGAGAACAACCTTCATTATTCTTAGCAGTTAACCCACCACAAAGGTTTCTTCTCCTTTTATAGAGGACTTGTCAAAATACTATGACAGCTAGGCTGATTTTAGACAAACAGATCCTGGCTCTAAAAAGACAGTAAGTCTGCGAGTCAAACATGGAGGGCAGCCATTGGCACTGGGCGAAGTAAGAAACCACAGATTGTCTTCTCATTGGATGAAGAGCTTGAAGCAACGTAAAGTTAATTGAAGAATTCCTTGAAAGTGAAGTCAGCCTAAAATAAAAGCTTAGGGGTCTATAATTTACTAAATGTGAAAGCTTTGTGAGCAGTAGTGAACATAAAAGTTTGAAAAAAACATATTTTAGTAAACATATCTGGCTTGTGTTATGGACTGTCCTGTTTTAATTATTTGTCTAAATAATGTAGATTTGCAGTATGATCTCTAATTAGGCACAGTTTGATTTATTGAGCTGGCCCCACATAAACCATGATGTCATGCTGTACTGCTCAAAATTACAGCTCTGCTCTTGCAGTTTAAAGACGATTATTTTTAACTTTGGAATGCTTCAGTTTTGTGCATCTTGGCTTTTAGCTTTGTGAACTAAAGATGTGCTCTGCGCCTCTCCTCCTTCCTCCCCCCAGATCAAAGCAATCTGTTGTAATGTAACCAGAACAAACTCATTGAAATGGACTTCTGAACACTCTCAGCTTTAATTTTTGTTGGTAAATAAGAAGAAAGGCAAGACTCTTCATGCTTGCTGTCGGGGGGGTCGAGAAATAGGTACAATAGGTATTGAACTATGTTTTGCCAGGTGTCCAGGTGCTGATGCCATTCCAGAGCAGGAATGCTTCATCTATGTCTCCAAAAGATCTTAGTTTTCTTTTGATGCTATAATTGAAGAAAAAGAAAAAAGCGGGGAGGGAAAGCAGGGAAAAAAGCCCAACCACACGCACACACAAAAAAAAGGAGAGCAGAGAGATCTGCACTGCCTGTTACTGCAGGTAATAATTATTTACTAGGGATGGGAAGTCTCACGCACATGAGTTTTTACTCATATATGTTGCATTTTCTGCTTGTTTCCCATTTGAATAGGAAAATTTGCCTTCCCTTAAACCAAAGTCTGTTCCAAATACAAAAGGAAGGCTTTGCACAGGAGGGTTTCTGCATTTCCCTACAGAGGAGGTCTTGCTTCTGCAGCGATGAGCAACATCCCTTCCTGCCAGCATTCCTGATCTGGACTTGTGGGCAAAGGGACAACACACCAGAACGTGGAGGAGGGAGAACTGAAAGCTAGATCAGAGTATAAGCTCTCCTGCCAAGCTTATTGAGCGTGTTAAAGCATTTCAGGGCCGTAGGAGTCTTTCTATGGAGGTGTCAAGACTACTTCAGGCAAGGCCTCTGTAGCCTGACAGCAAACTGGGGAGGGAACAAGAATAAAGGCATGGAGGTGTCACAGTTGTACTGTGATATCAAAGGGTGGGAGTTGTGTTTGGAAGGCAGTAGCTGTGGCAAAGGAGGGCAGACTCCCATTTTCTAACAAAGCAATTTCTGACTGGGAGGGGAAGGTGAAAATATCTTCCTGTGGATTTTAGTGGGAAGACTCGGTGAGCTGCTCTTGGTAGTGATTGCAGTGTTTCAGGCTCATGCAGGTTGAGAACAATGCATGTTGAGTCATTGCAAAGCTGTACTTCTCATGAAGAGCCTTGATTATATAGCAGCTGACTCAGTTTCTATGCTATAAATTGATTACAGCTTAGAAGACTCATAAAAAGTCATGGGATTTCTTAGGGTTTTTTATAAGGATATTCTCAAATGAGTATCACATTTTTAATATAATCAGTTGTTGACTAATATATTGGTTTTAGATGCGTAACTGCTATATTCAGTTTATGTAATGAGGCTTGGAGACAATGTTGCTTCAGGGAAAAGGGGAAAGGAGTTCATACCCTTTCGGTGCTTTGGTGCCAGTGAATATAAATGGATGGAAAGTATGTGCGACTTTGCTAATGAATTATATGTATAGGGGAAAGAGTGGATATCTGAGTTCATCCGCTCTTTTTTGACCTAGCAAAGTTGCCAAGTGAAACTAAATTTAACTATCTAGAATAAGGTGAAAGCATTAATTCTTTGAACATTTGGGTCTCTGGTTTGCTGTCAGTTACAGGGGCCTGTAATGTCTTGATTGTAACATAATATCAGCTAAAAACAGCCAACATTTGCTTATGAGCAGATCACCTGTCTTGTTTTGATGAAATGAAATTAAATAAGTGGTAGGTTTCAGATAATTCCATTGTAAGAAGCTCATGTTTTGTCTTGTGTTAATATATGTTTGGTTTTTTTTTTTTTTTTTGAGTTACAAATCTGAATATAATCTCTTTTCCAGGATGGTAATTAGCTTAGTTGAAATTGATCTTGCCCAGAGATTTGAGTGAGGTTACTGTCATGCACTGTGTGTGTCTGGGCACATGCGTGCCCGTGCATTGGTTTTGTCCTCACTTTTTTTAGTGGATCTGGCAATATACTTGGTACAGAAACAGAAACAGTCAGACCTTGAGGAACTTACAACTGACAGCAGTGTAATGCTTTCCTGTGTATTAAATGACTGATGTAGGTTTAATTATTTTTTTTTGGCAGCTTTTCTCCTGACACTTACTTGCAGAAACTGGTCTTGAAACTTAGAGGAACAGCTTGCCTCTGAGAGTAATAACAGCTTCTCCATCATTTCGTCTTGTCATTAAAACTGGACGTTCATCCACAAGCTGTCTCACAGCTCTGTAGTTAAGGGCTGAAAATACTCTGTGAGGATCTTTAGCCTGCAGTATATGCTGAAGTGATCCTTATGGCCCAAAAGTTAAGAGGGTGATGATGACTGTCAGGAGAAACGAACAGGGAGGTGGGACATGAACATGCCTGCTGTGATACCTCTGGAATTGCCAGGAGGTTACCAGATGGAAAGTTAATGACACTTTGCAGTTACGATACTTCCAGTAGCTTCCCTTTCCTTTTGCTCTACAATGTAAAGCTGTTTAGTGTTACATAAAAAACCAGTCTCTTCAAGAACATGTGCCTGAAATTATTTTCTTGATACTGATGCCAAAACCAACTGGGATCACAGCATACAAAAGTACTTGAACAGAGAGATGGAGGTGATCAAATCTGGTACACAGGGAGTCTCGTGAATGTGGAGTCTTGTGAATGACACAGGGAGGAGCGCATCTGGCAGCTGCATAATTTGAACAAGTCCTTGGGCATTGATTAGTGATGTGTTGGTTGCACACAAGAACTGACCACATCTCTTGCAGTATTCTGCCCTCTCATACCCACTTTCTCAGCTGCAATTGTTCCCTGGCTTGTTTTGGTCAGAACAAGCAGGCTCAGAACAACTTAAAAAGCTGAGGGAGCTCGTCTGTGCTAACCTGTCTTGGGTGGAGATCACTAGAGGATGATCGTGCAAGCCACTAGGCTAATTTGAGGAGTGTTGACCTGCCCTTTGGCTGTGTGTAGGAAGAGGGAGATATCCTCTGAGGAGAGGTGACTCCTGGCAGAGGATGCGTGCTCACAACCAGTGAGGTCTCTGCTCTGCCATCTGGGGACTGCGAAGGCAGCTGCACGCAGATTATCACCTCGCTGCTGTGCTGTGCATTGCTGGCTTGAGTTGGTTCGCAGAGAAGCCATGATGCCACAGGTCAGAGTGTGGGCTCAAGGAAAGCTTGGCAGCCCTGGTGGCTGCACACTTACAGGCAGACTGCACTTGTTGGCAGAGATTAAAAACAGCACAGCTTTGCTTCTGGTGTTTTGTGAGACCACTTCTGACAGGCGTAGTGGAAGGTGCGCTTTTCCTCAAATGCAGCTTTTGCTCAAGTAAAGCTTTGGCTCATTATTGATTATATCTGGATTTCAGGAGGCAGTGCTAAGATGATTCACATTCATTAATTAAACTTCCAGCACTGTCCTGGGAGGCAAGTTTACAGAGGAAGAAATGGAGATGAGTAACCTAAAGGTGCAAAGGGAATCTGCTTCAGAGCCGAAATTAGACTTTGGCTCTAGGCATTGTGCCTCTGGAAATTCCTACACTGCTTGAGTTTCATGTCAACACTGTCCAATTACAGCACTGTAATTTAGAGTAATTTATGAATCTGTATCTGTGGTGGATAAGATTTACATAAACCACATCCATTAACAATAAAAGGACTGCTATTAAAAAATTAAGTGATAAAAGATCATACCATCAGTAGCACGAATAGACTGGCTGAGAAAGGGTGTAATTTCTTTATATCTGGCTTCTACTGAGCATTGAGAAGCAGATGTATTGTCAGAACATTGGCCATCTAGTCCTGTACATCATCTCTATCTGTAATAGCCAGAGAAAAATTACAGGAACAGGACAAGTCGACAGTCATGCCTTTTTTTTTGTCACGTCTTGCTAGTTTTGACAAATGTGCTCAAATTCTATTCTGAAATCTATTTTCAGCTTTGAATTTTGGAAATTGTGCATCACTGTGGTAACATATCCATAGTAATCTGTCTTTTCTTGTGAACTGTATGATTAAGCACACCGGATTTGTACATTTGTACACCTCCCTGAAACACGTTTTGTAATCACCATCTGCTAATGGTGTGTTGTGATATATACTTGCATTTGTGAAGTTTCTTTTAAAGCAGGATAAATTCATGTGTCCACCGTAGCCTAGAAGACTGGAGAAATGTGGTGAGTCTAGTTACACTGTTTGTTCTTTCATTCATTTTATAGAAGAATTAGTGGTTAAGGAAACTGCCAAAAGACCCTTTCTTGTAGGAATTTGAAGGGAGATAAGGAAGACCCTTATAAGATGTGGAAGAAGTCACTGTGTTTTGTGTTTTCTTCCCAGAGCTCTGTAGTTGCCTCCTTGCCATGAGTAGGCTGACCGTTTATGCTAGCATCAGGACATGCTTGCACTGAGTGGCTTTTGCATTATCTTAGGCCATCCAGTCCACTTAGTAATCTTTGAGGAAAGCCTTTTATGGCTTTGTTTTTAGTTCTTGTGTGAGCATTGTCCTTTTAAAACAACATCCTAAAATGGTTTTATTAAAAATTACAGAAGTGGGTAATTAATTAAATTTTTTTCTAATAATTTAAAAGCAAAGTTGTGATTTTTTTTAGTAGTTACACTTGATTCTGTATGACTGTAAGGAACAAGGGAAGTCAGGACAACAAATTTCCCCTGGTTTTCATTGCAGGCACGTGGGTCAAAGACCCAGCATGTTGTTCTCGGAAGAAGCCGTTTCATTTTTCCTAATGTGGACATGGAGTACTAAAGCTTGCTGGTTTATGACTGAGCAGTACTAAAATGCTGTTTATTGTCAGTCTCTTCACATCTGAATCATGTTATTCAATCCAGATTTTCTTTGAAACCACTGTCAGATGTGCAATATGGATAAATGCTTGGAGAAACCAATGGGTGTTAGGCACTCTGATGCTTTTAATTATTGAGGTTAATTGTTAATTTCACATGTGGAAAGAAAATGGTTATTTCTGTTATCTATTTGAATTTACATGTTGAATAAAAGGCATAGCTGATTTTTTGTAAGAAAAAATAATTATGGGGAAAATAGTAGGCTTTTGCTTTGCTTATGCTATGCATTTGGAAAAAAGGTAGAGCTGGTTTTATGCATCCCCTTTGTGATCAACGAATGTGTTTCTTTGTTTGCTTGAACAAGTATTTCGCTAGGAAACAGTGGCATTTGGTTTCATTGTTCCTTCATCCAAATTTTACCAAGGAGGAGAAGAAAAAGAAACTTTCTGGGTTGCTTTCAAATAGTGATATCCTCTTTTCCTGCAAATAAATGTATCCTGATTTCTCATCTGCAAATAAACACTGACTTATCTTTGTTTCTCATGTGCAAATAAAAGGCAAGAGCTTCTCATTCCATCTATCCAATGAAGGGTTAGTATGTGCTTTGTTGCATCCTGACCTGACGCGCATTGTTTTTATTTTCCCTTTATCCCTTAATTTATAAAGGTGACTGAAACCTTCAGAAAATACCTTGGTACCTGGAAATTTAACTTTCAGCTATAGGAATGAAATCTGGTACTAGATACTGCCTCTTTCCAAGAACCTTGTCTTGCCTGCAGTTTGTAAAGTATTTCAAGAGTTTTTATATGATCCTGTATGGATGAGCTTCTGATTTATTTTTCTCATTTATAGATGCAGTATTTATCAAGTATAAGTAATGAAAACTCAAGGAGCTATACCAGTGAAGCTGGAGTTTCATTGCTGTTTGGAACGCGTGCCTAGTCATGATTGTGAAGGTTTTTCTGCTCTTCTGGGTTTTTTTTAAACGCATGCTAGAACATCCCATATGCTGTAATACTTTCCATTTGCAGAGCCCTCTGTTTGATGATTGCAAGCTGCTCTGTAAACATTTTTTGGTCTGGCAGTCATTTTTCAGAGTCTGGAGCCCTCTCCATTTTTGGTGGGAATGTGGCTAAGTGATTTATTCGGGGTCGTGCAGGGTATCAGCTGGAGCATAGTGGTAACATGGATTTATACATTTCTTACTTTTCTGATGTCTTTATTGTATTTTTCTCTACATTAAATAGTACAGTGCAGCATACCTGGAAAATAACTAGGAAAATGTTTGTGGCTGAAAATACAAAGTTTGAAGAATAACTCGAGAGAGTTTGGAATATGTAATCATTACTTCTTGATTATGATCATTGAGAATAATAGATAAACTGGACTACACTAACAGTCTTATGAAGATACTTCCTTTTGGATTATTTTAGATCATACGCAGATGCTATTTATTGCTTATGTGTAAACTTGAGTTTTGGATAATTTTTGAAATTCCAGAATAGAAAATGTTAAGATAAGACGTTACAATCTGTGTGGTCTTTTTGTGTTTGGTGGTTTGGGGTTTTTTTTGGGCATGGGGTTTTTTTGGTCATTTGAGGTTTTTTTTGTGTTCCTTCCTCTTCCCCACTGGATACAAGTGCAATCCTTCCACTGCTGCTAAGTGTAAGCAAATCTTTCATACAACAAAGGTGATAGGCAGAGGGGATTTTCAGTAGCTGAACACGGAAAATAGTTTTTGCTCTAGGTACAGAAGGAGGGTCTTGGGGAAGAATTTTTGTCTCCCTAATAAAGTGGTGCATTTAATAACGATGGGGTTTCTTCCCTTTTTCCTCTTTCATTCTGGTAGTTTCTGTGGACCCTTATTTCTGTTGCTGTTTCAATACTTGTGTTTATGGAAAGATATCATCACTTCCAATAATACTTTTGTCTAGATGATGGTATTCCCTATATACTAAATAACTTGAGAATTTCAGGAAATTCAATCATGTAATCACAGGGGGTTTTCACATTGCTTTTTGTGGGTAGTGCAACTCCTTAAAAAGGAGTTCCACAAGGGTGTTGAGAATATTTTACAAAGATGAGTTAAGTGAAAGATTAGTTCAGTTACCACTGGTATTCAGTAAGGAAGAGAGCAGATGTGATAGTGGTTTGGGAGGCAGCTGAGGTAACATCTAGGAACATCTGGTGGATGTTTCCCTAGCAGCTGAAGGAACTACACAGATGCTAAATATTTTTTCCCCTGTATTCTGCCCAACTGTTCTTATGACGTTTGTATGTCTGCGACTAGAAAGGACACCCATCTCCCCCAGTATAGACTTATATTTGCATCAGTGAAAGTTTGCCTATGAAGCTAAAAAAGAATGATATGGAGAATTTAAAAATGCTTTACTTAAAATTGCTTAAAATTTTAAGTACTTTACTTAAAAGTACTTATTTAAGTGCTTTACTTAAAGTCAGTGTATTAAGAAAGCTTTTGGCCATTTCTCTCCTGCGCCCCCTGATAACTGTACGTAAGGGAGTCTGTACCAGCTTGTATTAAAACTCTCTGTATTTCACCCTAGGTCACAGCCATTGTTTTACTAATCTACAGCCATCCTTGAGCTATTAATGTATGTAAAAACAGTTTCAACTTGGCTGTTACCTGTTCTCAGAAAGTTTGTGCTGTTTTTTTCATAGATGTTCTCTACATGAAAATCTGAAGGTTGGGGGTTTTTTGCACGTAACAATGAGTTTTACCAGCTGTTAGGTTGATTGCTGAGACTGAAAAGGTAAAAACCTAATAATTTTACTGTCTTCTTTTGAGAACTCAACCTCATTAAGGTTACGATAAGAGCTGGGAATGTTACAAAACATTGATTTTTTTTTTTTCAGTAGCATCTTATCACAAGTGTTTTCTGAAACCTTATCGGTCAACCATCACACTTGTACAAGTCACATTAACTCATTCCCTCACATCAAGAGACTGAGAACAGATGTTCCTATGAGTTTCAAAGCAGCTGCAAAGCTGTCTGGACTCCCAGCAGCACATTCACATGTCCCAGCCTACCTCGGCAGAGCTGATTTACTGTTGGGTGCACAGTTTCCATTCAGAGTGCCATGCTGGTGGACAAGAACACTGACTGTCTTCAAAGCTTCAAATTTGCTGCAATCTTTCTGGCTTAAATTGGCCATTTAAGTTGTTTGGTGTCTAATGAAACCTGTGAAGAGACTGCTGTGGGCTGGCCTGTGGTTAGAGCAGCTAGTAGAGCTCATTTCCAAATATCGTGTCCCTTTTGCTCGGCCTGAATGAAAACTGGTTGGTGGTGCAAGCTAAACATGGGTGGGATGGAGTGGGATGCACTCTGGCATGACCATGAAGAATTAGCAGAGACCACAACAGTGTTGTCATCTGAGAAATCTTGTTTAGAGTTTTTCCAAGAATGCATAATTCGAAGCACGTCCCTTGGCTATAACAACTGAGAGATAGGCATGTAAATTTATTTTCGTTAGGCTTGGCCTTCATGAGCCATGAATGTGCCACTTCGTAGATTTAGCTTACCATGATGATCTGCCATTGACTGATTGCAAATGCTGGCTCCAGGCTCCAGCAGGTGCTTGCAGCACTGTCTTGTTTCTGAGCGCTGTGGAGATTTCCTGCCAGCTGAATGCAGGCTGAGTGGAAGGCAGAGATTCTCTTCTATTTATTAAATGATATTTTAGATAAATCAGAGTAGTTCTCAGATGTGTTCATTTTTATTCTTGCTATAAAGATCCGTTTAATTCTTCTTGTGGAACTAAGGCAATTGAAATTTCTGAGTTCTTTGTCATATGTTTTGAACTCAGCATAGCTGAGAACTTTGAGCTACCATGTACTTTCTCCATTGCCCCCAAATGGAGGGATAATAGGGAAGAAAAGCCCTTACTCTTGATGGTTGCAATCTGAAAAGTGTTATGCTACCCTCTGTAATAATTATGTCTCTTGAATGTATTCTTTGGTGCTTTTGTTTTCTTTCTACTCTCTTCTGGCTTACATTTTTCTGCATTATGTTTTCTGACTACTAATTGCAAGATGCTTTAGAAACTGTAATATGGGGAGTGGCTAAGTAATAGGAAAAAAACTAAACTTTGATATATTTTGGTGAGTTTCACTTGCCAGCAACGTTAACCACATAACCAGTTTTGGGAGAGGAAAGAGGGAAGCAACCCCCTCTCCCACGAATTCTTAGGCACAATAAATGAGTTGCTGTATTATTAGGAACGTAACCTAATGGCCACACAGTTAAAAATACTTGGGAGTTTATTTCCTACAACTTACTTTCTTTTCGAGCTACAGATTTCTACATTGAGTCCTTTATTCGACTGTTTGGTCTTCTTAAACTCATAATCTCTGTTTCTGTGATGTTAAAGAAACCAGAGTGTGAGGTCAAAATTTCCATTACATAGCCAGAGAGGAATTTCAAGGAACAATGCCAAAATCACTTAAAAAAATAAATTTACAGGAAAGATGACTCATCAATCAACAATTGCTGTTCTAGAAAATAGCATTAGTTATATATGTTTTGAATACAGAGATGGACAAAATGCACCCTGGCAGGCAGGGTTAGATCAGGGTGATTTGTTTGTTTGTTTCCAGACATTTTTACCTTGACCTATGCTTCTTTTTCACCCTAAAGGAGGACCTTAAGTAGCACACAGCTTCACATTGCCAGAACCATTGCCTCTCAGAACTACAGCTATCTAGCAAAAAGAAAAACATTTTCTGGTTTCTCGTTGCTTCCTCTAATTAGCTAAGCAGCTGAAGGATAAGAGGAATAGTGTCCTTCTGTGCTTAACTGCTCTTGAAACTTAACATGAGGCCACCTGTTATACAGCCTTTTATGCTGAATGGAGGTGAGAGACTTCTGCTTCAGTATGCAGTAATAGGAGTGTGAAAAAGATGTGATAAAAAGCAGTTTCCCCTCTTCTAAAATACAGTTTAAATAGCACGAAGGACTGAAAACTCTTCTGAGAGGAATTATGTTGAGCTATGGCAGTGTCTCTGGGGGAGTGTGGCAGGTCTGCTGCTTGTGGCTTTTTGTGTCATGCCAGCCCCTCAGTGGGAAAGGCTCTGGTGCTTCTGGTCTTCCCTGTCCGTTGAGCCACACGATCTTTTTCTGGGTTAACTTTACATGTGAAGAAATGAATGAGTACTGTGACTTTAAGGAGATGGCACTGGAGATGAATCTGCCACATCCTATGGTTCTTTCTGCAACCATGTTTGCTTTCTGGTCTGAACAGGGAAGAGGGAAGGAAATGGTGTAACCACTCACTGTCCCTCTCACAGAGGGTAGACTGGATAGTTTGCACGGCTGGATGTTTCTCCCTGAGAGAAGACATAATGATTCTGTAGAGCCTTCCTGCTCATCAGGCACTTCATCAGAGTAGCATACCAGCTAAAGGTGTGACTTCTGACTTCATTGCTTTCTGGCCTCAGAAAACATTTAGTCAATACTGTAGTTATTTTTAAGTAGGAAGCACACTCTTGTACCCTGCATTATACATGCTGTTTTTACAGATTTTCCTTTGCAGTCACATTCTTTCCTGGAATAATAGTGTGGCAACCTTGACAGTACATGCTTTTTGAAAAGTGATGTGATCTGCAAGCAAACCCTGTCAGCTATATGTGTTTTTACTGCATTTAGGTTTTGTGCTTCCCTATATTAGTGTTCTGAAGATGTTAGCATATTTAGAGCTGACTTCACTTATTGAAGCAGAGAATGTTTACAAGAGTGCCGACTGCCTGTTTCTTCTGGAGCTTAAACCTGTCAGAACCATGGGGACATCTTCTCTCTCAGTATCGATGGGTAGAGTGTAACAGGTAAAGAGTTGCTCTTCTCTCATTGAGTACATTTGAAAATACTTGTGAGAAACAGCTGAGACTCTTCTGGGTAGAGGATGTGTCATTGACCTGTTCCCTGTTTCTCCCCACTGATGTCAGATGTGTTTACAGGACGGCAGTGTAGGGTTCAGTGCATGTTAGCAAACAGCTTAGTGTGGTTAATATGATTGGGGGCAGCAGTGATGTAGCTGCAGAGTCCTTTTGAGGGTTAAGTGGGGGTGCTGCGGCTATTGATGCATTCCTTCACCCCAATCTCTTTTTCCTTCGGTTTCCTTCACAGTTTGGATTTCTGGATATTTGTTTTTAATGTGTTAGTGCAGAGAATTGGATCATGGGTGACGTGTTTGAGTGATGGCCACAATACTTGCAGCTTTCAGAACACAGTGTGGGGGCCATCTCTTGGCTTAGCCTCACCCTCAGGAGTGATAAGTAAACGGACCAAAAGAGTTTCTCCCAGTCTTCCTCAAGAAATATTCCCTTTTATCCCTAGAGGCTGCAGAGCCTAGCAACTATCTCTGTGTTTTATTTTCCTTAAGATGCTGTGATACCATGGTGATGAGTTATTAATAAACCTCCAGGCAAATGGAGAGAGCTTTTAACTGAGAATAACCATATATGAACAAATGTCATGATTTGGTCTGTTGGGCAGAGCAGCTGAGCATTTAGCGCAAAAATACGACTTAATCTGCAAATAAATCAGAGCAGTCTTTTTGCTTAAATGTCAAAATTACACCATGTTTATGGAAGAGCAAAGGATTGTAAAGCCCTGCATGCATTATTTTAAATATATGAACATAATGAATTAGAGCTGAGATTTTTTTTTTAGATCTGTTGCATTTCTGAACATACTATGAGCTATTATAAGTGCAGTAACAGTTTCCCATACAGCACAGTGCTCTGCTTAGATGGCACTGACTCAAAATTCTGTAAGTCTTTATACTAATGTGCAATAATCTCTATAACAGTGACACTAATCCCCTCTTCTAATATGGAACTTGAGTTAAAAAATCTGTGAAATGAAAGCTTTAAAGCAGCTTTTGGGCATTAGTAATTTATAAACCCTCCATCTGTCATCCATACCAATAGAAATGTCTTTATAATAACAGAGCAACAGGGTACTCACATTTAGGAAAAGCAGTGAAGCCTTGAGGATTTTGCTTTTTTCCCTTTGTTAATGTGTGAATGGCATTAATTGTGTAACAGGAGCAGAAAGAGATTGGTTACAAGTGGTGTGAAATTGTTATATTGCCCTACCCAAACGATGCATCCTTAATCTCTTGTGCAATTTTACTGTGCTGCAGTCAGCCTACATTGTGCTTCAGCTGTTGTTAAAGGTCTGAGGTAATAATGTCTCACATGGCAACACTGCAGGCTTCCTGAAATTCTCACCTACCAGCTGCTCAGATGCTGATGGGGAAAAAAGCAGCCATCTCCACAAATGTGGAAAGCTGGACAGAACATTTCTTTTTAATATTTCACTTAACAATTTCAGATGATTGTATTTATTGAGAGAATAGGCCCTTAAAAGTCTCTAGCTGCCTTGACTTGCAAAAAAGTTTGTTTCCTGTTTTGTGGCCTTGAGCAGGAATTGAACTGTGGCTGTGAAAACCCACAAGTAAACAGGTAAGATAGACGATTATATGCATTTGTGATGTCTGTAACACCTAGTGACTTAGATAATGCTGTGTCCCCTTACACTTTACACACCTTGTGAGAGGCATTGTCTGTGGCCAATATTCTATTTCAATATGGTACAGCCCTGGTTGGAAGCCTGTCACTACTGGGGTGGGGTAGAGTGGTGTATGTTCATTGGGTGAACAGCATTTAGGTCATAGTGTTCTTATTATCATGGAATTAAATGTGTAACTCATGCTAGAAATTCTGAAAATGTTATCCACGATAACAATATTTCTCTCCACTTTCCTCTCCACTATGATCATCTATGTTGGTTAAGTGGAATTTGTATGCTGAAATTTGCCTTAAAAATACTACAGAGAGATCTAAGCACGCTGAAGAGCTGATAGCAAAATTTGCATGACCTCTCAACTGAGGTATTTGTAAAATATAGGTGAAGTGTCAAGAACTGCTGTGACTTTTTATTCCATATGGGGATATAAGGGATTTTGTAAACATTCCAGCAGAGTGAGACAATCAACAATCTTTCTGCAATCTTTCTGCTGTTTGAGGTACTTTTTTTTTCATGTTAGGAATGCCTCTTCTGAGTAAAAATCTTTCTTTTTTTGTTGCTTTGGAGTGGCTTTTGCATTTGTTGTTGGGTTTGGGTTTTTTTTTTAGCAAACAAAGAAGCAAAACAAGCTGTTCCATCTGTAAAATGCACTGTTACTCTCCAAAGAAAACTTTTAGTGGAAAGATGCTGGAAAGGGATGGTCTTGATGAAGCAATTGTCAGGGAAGCTAAAGTGGGGGGAAGTGTATTGCATGAAGACATGTTGATTTTCTTTGGAGCAATGATGCTCTTTTGCTTTTGAGGTTTCATGAACTTAGATGATAAAATGTTTCTTACTTAATAAGCCCATCTTCCTTTACCTATGGGAAGAGTTTTGTCTAGATTTAACCTCAGCTGTAACCTTTCTGCTTTTGTCTCTGGCTGCATTGTGGTAAAAAAAAATGGGAACGAGCCATTATAACGCGTAGTTTTCTTGTCACTGTGTCAGGTTGAATTTCTCAGAGGTGTTGGGCTGGGCGCTGTCCACTGTGCCAGGCATCCTGTGGAGCTCAGCTTTGCTGCACCTCCTCTGTCCCTGCTTTATTGTAAAGAACCCCGCTGGCATGTTGTATCATAGAAAAAGGGAGCACATTTCTCTCAGTAGTCAGCTAAGCATAAGTTCAGGGTTTTACAGTGCAGTATTGGGCTGTGCAAATAAGCTCAGAGAGATGACAGCAGTATAGGACATGGCAGTAAGATACAGACATGCAGTGGAATTTGAAGGAGCAGTAAGAGGTAAAACAAACGTGGGTTAGAGTTGGGGCAGTGGTGTTTCCTGTGGATTTAGGCATAGTATTTTTTTCCTCAAAGTAAACTACTTTAAGAGGAGTCATAAACCCAACAAACCAAGGAGTGATTTGAGGAGGTCAGGCATCGTACACGGGAATCAAAGAACTCGGTAGTGAGCAGCGTGTGGCTGAGGAGTTCTTCCCATCGCATCTTAATGATGTGGATTTGGTGTACAGGTGGAGGCAGACACCTGCTGGAAAAACAGTTTGTGATAACGTTTGGAATAATTTTTCTTCCAACTCATTATTTCTCCAGTTTACAAATTACTCCACCTTATTTGGGTCCTAGACACTTCTTGCCTGATGAGGAGAAATTGTTACTATTTATAATTTGGAGTTTTACTGCTCGGGCTGCTGTGATGTCTTAAGTGCTTCTGTGAGGAGGAATGCAATATGGAAAATAATATAAACTTTAAAATTAATAAGTGAGGGAATTGCAATACAGATGGCAATATGTGTCTGCTTTGAAAACCATTGTTGGTGTGGTAGAAAGTGGTTTACTAAAGGTATCCTGTAGAATAAGCAGTATTGCTGATGAAGTTTCAGTGCTAGTGCAAATGCACGAATGAATTTTTAAGGTAATCAAGGAAGCAATGCATTCATTAGTTTGACAGGAACATTAGGCAGTTTTATTAAAGATGTAATTTGAAGTGTACTAGACTGATGTTAATTGCATGTATTATGGGGCAAGTATAATTTTGTGTCATAGCCTCCTCCTCTATTGTTTACTGTGAATTTTGTAAAAGCTGCAAGATTGCTTTCTCCTAGGGCTGTTGATTTCTTTTACAAAGAGCAGAAGCTGTACTACCTTGATCTTTTACGTAGTACTGGCAGCCAGCAAATACCAAATTCAAACCTTTCTTTAATTTTCACCAATATGACATAAACGGACATTGCACATAAAAGGCTGAGCCATTGCATATGGCTCCTGGTATAAAGAGTATTACAGTAACAGAAATGCTCTGGTAATAAATTTATGTGAATGGTAACCATGTGTCTCTGAATGCCTCCTGTTTCTCATTCAAGTTATACATTACTCTATCAATACTTGCCAGATATCTTGCACTCTCGTGTCTCTGCAATATTTTTAAGCCTTTTGATGCTTTTCAGTTTTTGAAGTTATCATATTATTTTTAAGATCCTTAAATTAGGTCATAACAAAAATATTTCTATTTATCTGATCCATTTCCCTGTCTTCAGACTGCTTGGTGTACTGGAGCGTGTAATAAAGGAGAGAGATTTAGACAGCTTCCTTCAGTATGAGGAGAAAATACTTAGAAAATCACAAGTTTCCTTTAAAACTAAAGCTTTTTCAACTGACTGCAGTGTTATGGGAGTGGCTGTGAATGACTAAACTTCCTTGTGGGGGATTTGTAGGATGCGGAGCTAGTGAGTTGCTATTTCCAATTTTTGGGGAAAAAAATAAAGGCAGGGGAGGAAAAGACTTCTATAGCTGTTGACTACTGTGTGTCAGAAGTGGAGTAAGTGTTATGTCTCATATAAGTTTTCCATATGCTTTGGTTCAATTCAGGTTGGAATCCAGTAGCTATCCAGTTGTCACTGCTCACAGAAAGAATGGAGGTGTTGTGCAGGTTTTTTTTAATCACACCGGTTATCATCTCTTGGTAATCTCATGCCCTATTGGCCAAAACATGAGCACATTTCCCTTAGTGCTTGTGACTGTTCTCTTGTACGTGGTGAGGAGCCTGCTTGGGTGAGTGACAGCTCACAGTAATTCCCTCATCACCTTTGCTCAAAGCTGCAGTCGCTGAGGGCAGATGGTACTCACAGCTTGGCATCCAGGAACAAGCTTTTCAGGAACTGCTTTTGTCCTGGAGTGCCTGTCCATCTAATATCGCTCATGCTCTGACTATTTAGCCAGCACCTTTTGCTACCAGTTAAGTTGTTCTGCCTTCACTTTCAAGTTGCATTTATTCAGCACAATGGGTAGAGCTCCTAAGCAAAGATCTCGTTAGGAGGCAGTGACCCGATGAAGCATTTCGTCTGGATCCTGCTTATTTTGAGATAAGCAGTGCTTTTCTCAAACAAGGCCTGACTGTACTCGACATCTATTAAAAGCACCCTCTAGTTTAAAAACAAAAAAGGTCTTCTGGAATCACGTAGTCTTCTGAAATGTCTCAAAACTATTCAAATGCTGGCAGCCAGCATAAAGCCTTTGCCTGATCCTAATCTCCAGAATGCAACAGGCATCATTGCCTGGCTATTTTCAGCCAATTCTGTGTACTGCATGTCTAAAACTAGAACAAAGCTGTCACTGCTCTGCTTTGCTTTCCAACCCCAACTGCTGAAACAGCCCTGTCCTCCTATTTTTTACTCTTTTTTTGCCCTCTTCAGATGTTTAGAACAAAATTGGGTGCTTCAACCCAAGGTGGGATTTTTTAAGGTTGCAATGTTCTTTGGCCTGGAGAAGTGTGACATTTCTGTTGGCAGGTGTTTGATTCCTGTATTTCCTGATCTTTGAATCAAATAAGCTGCTGCTTCAATTAGATGTTTATTGATATTCATAATTCCCGTATACCCATCAGGTTTTCAGAACAAACCCGAATGTGTTCTGGAAGCTTTTGTGGGATTTAATCCCAGGCTTGGTGATCTCCCATGGGCTGTATAGCTTTGTATTGTCACTTGTCTGTCTTCCTTCAGCTGGGGTCCTCCATCCCACATTTATGTTTCCTGCTTTGCTTTTCTTAGTGTTCCAAACTCTAAACTTTGCCTGTCTTTACTTTTATTTGTACTTTCTTTGCTTGGTGATGAGTTGTCACTGGTAGCTGTTGCTTGTCCTATGGTTCTTCTCATCCCTAGGAGCAAGGTGATTACCCTGACACTGGTGGTGGATTACAGAACTATAGATTTTTTCTTTGTCTCACTCTGAAAAAACAAAACAAACAAAACCTAAAAAAGTAACTAAGGTCTCTACAACTTCCTTCTAGAAAAGAAGCAAAGGTCACAATAGTTGGGCTATCATTTGTGCCAGAAAAAGAATACCTAGTCTTTTAATTTTGTGTCATTTGCTCTGGCACATAATAGGTGAAGAAACCTCTTTACTATGTGGGTAGAAAAAGAGGAGAAAAGTCTGTCGTAATTTTTTTATTGTTAAGGAAAAATTGGTAAAGGTGCAGGAACACGGAGGAGAAACGCAGGAGTCCTTGAGCATGAGAGAAGGAAAATTTCTAGCTTACAATACACAGCTCAGTGGAACTGGGCATGGAAGGACAGAAAGCACAAGGAAATGTACGTTGAGAGATTTCGAGGCAAGCTGGGAAAATGTATGTGAGGATATAATGCTTACTAATAATCTAGTAATGCATAATACATATGCATATAATATATACACATCAAGTAATAGGTGATATATTAAATAAAATTTTAAAAATTGAAGTCTATCATGCAGTAGTGGAAAACAGAATGGCATGTGGTTGGAACCGCCCATCTTGAGGATCTTTATCTCACCCTGTCCTGCCCTCACACATCAATGTTTGGCAAAAACTGGGGGGGACGAAGAGAGTGGTATGTTTGGTGGACAGGGTTCTGAAAAGCTGAATTTGATGATTTGAGCAATATATTGAGACAAAATCAGTTGACCTGTCCACATCGTCTTCCATGAATTCGGCCCTTGTATTTCTCTAAAAGAATTATTTTGTTGAATTTAGGTGCGGATTTGGTCTCATCTCTTTTTTATATAAACCCACAGAATAAAGACATTCTAGGATTGATGTTTCATCCACCTGGTTCAGATTAGACTTGTTACATCACTAAAATAGGATTTCATGGCTTTCCTACTATAACTGCATTTGAGTGCTTTTAAAAGCTATTTTTTAAAATTGGACATGATAATATTTGAGACAGTATTTTGACTAATTGTTTAAATCTGCATTTAGACAATTGTTAAAATGACTGCCATTTTTGTTATGTAATATTATAAACCACACATGCCCTGTAGTCTCTTCTCTAATTAGGAAACAATTAAAATTACAAAAAGTCTACTTCTTGAAACCAAATTTTAATGACTTTATGTTTGAGTTGTATTATAGCAGCTCAGGGGAATGCTAATGGGACATTTTGATCCCTTTGAAAACTTCTATGAATGCCCATGTAGGAGCTGAAAATAAATATTCTTTCAGTCTAAATGGCTATAGAGTTAAACTACAAGGACTGCTCCTGACTTCAGCTGCCTCATTTCTAACATTCTACAATGTGTAGTTCTCAAAAAGTAGAACAGCACAAAAGTTGACTGACATTTTTTTGGACCCCATAACAGAAAAGAACAGAGTGTGTGACTTACATAATTGAATTGATCTCTAAAATACTCAGGTTTGGAGACTGAATTCCTATGCAGACCAAGCTTTTACATTGGGAAATAAGGCTCACCAATATATTTCATATTTTCCTATGCACCACAGTATTCACAGCACATCTTTTTAATTCACTTCAGTTCAACATTTTAATTATATGTTAAAACACAAATACCTACAGACCCAAATAATTCTCTTCATGGACTGCTGATTTTTTTTCCTTTTTAAATGACAGAAACTGCCTGGAGTCCTGAGACAATGGAAGGTTTCAAGACTTCATGTACAAAAGGCACGGAAGAAATATTGGAGTGTGCCCTCGGGCTGATTATTTCATTCCCTCTGTTTCTTCCTCACAGAACAGATGTATCTCAGACCGTGGTCTGAGCATCTATTGGAGTATTGCTTGCACTTCTAATATAGGTTTTTTGCCTTTTTGTTAAGGTGCATAGGTTGGACAGGAGTTGGGAGTGAAATTAAGGTCATGGTTCGGCCTTCTACCAGCTCTGTGACACTGCCCATACTGAGTCATGATTCATCTTTCCATCAGTTTTGTCTTCTAGTTGCTCTGGGAATGTCTATGTAATAGCTTAGAGCATGGGTGAAGTGTTCATTAAAATGTTGCTCATGCCCAAAAGCCACAGGCAGCCTGACTGATCAATTCTCTCCAAGTTTCCATGACACAAATTATCTCTCTGTTGTGTGGGGATCTTTAGTTCTCCTGTCTACATCTAATACTCTTTTCTCTTAAAATCTTCCACTGGATTTGATCTCTTCTCAGTCTTGAGGCAGATTGGATTTACCTAAACTACAAGCACAGCAAAAATCAGTACTGGCTGACCACATTGTTTTAGTTTGTAGGGCAGATGGGATGCAAACTCCATTTTATACACAGCCATCACTTACCCAGATGTGAAGGTCCATATACTTAATTCCTGACTTTATTAAAGCACTTGGACATGGTAAGACATTAATCAGGGCCTTCATATAAATATGGCTGTTTCATGGCCTTATTGGAGTCAGTATCCGTCCTGAATTTGTTGAAGTGGTTACTCTTATGAAAAGATTTGGTCTTGTACTTGAGCTGAAGCTGGACAAGCTCCAATGAATGGCTTTCCATGCCCCCAAACCCACTGTTAGGCATGGTGTAGCTGCTAGGAGGACTGAGTGAACAGAAAGAGATGACTCCAGGACTCAAAATCTTTGATCCAGAATTTGTTATGGTACTAATTTGACTTTAAATCACGATCCTGTTTTATTGTCTGGGTGGATATCATTTTTACCCTAGAACAAATAGGGGTTGCAATAACGATGGCAAGGATGTTAAGTTGGAAGCCCGAGTTCTAATTTGTTTCTGACAAATGAGAAAATCAGTGAATTATTTTGTAGCTCAGAGTTGCTGTTTTCCTTGTTTTCAGCAGCTCCAGAATCCTTTGCAGCCAAAACTGCTGTTGTCAAACTTCAAGGACTGAATCCAAGAGATGCAGTTTTCAAATTCTTCCCAACTGGAAGCTGTTTTTTCTTTCAAAAAATCTCATATAGGAATGGAGGATCTCATTTATCCTCATACTGTTACACCACACTTCTGCTACTTTGAGAGAGTCACTCTTACCAGGTGGGTTACTGACAAGGTTGGTGTATGAGCTAATAAACTGCTCTATGTTCCGTAGTCATAGCTGGGTTGCTCCCATACCTGACCCTCACAGAGCTACTGCAGTGTGTCTAGACATGTCTTTGGATCTGTGTTAGTTGCCTACAAGCAATGAGAGCTCTACATTCTCCTCCCTTACTCTTGCAACATCTTCAGCTTTTTCCTCCTTTCCAGCTTCTCTGATTGCATTCATACGGGGACAAAATTCTGTCGTTTCGTCCTGCATGCTTTCTCAGTATTGACTGCCAGATGAATAGCGTGTGCTTCCTGTTCATTTTCTATCTTAAACACTGATTTTGCCTGTTTTAAAAGGCTTTAACTTTTGGCAATGCTAATATTATAGTAACAGTTGTGTTCTTTCACCAAGTTCTTCCTCTTAGCTTGACTGCTTTTCTGTTCCAGGAGAGAGCAATAACCGATTTTCGTTTTTTGCTTTCACTGCTCAGCTTGATGCTAATCTGCCAGCATTTCTTTCTCTAATCTCTTATTGTCTGCCCAGCCTCAGTTTTGCTTCCTTTATTCTGACAGCTGCTTCAGACTCGCCTTCCTTTATGTCCTTCACGTATTTGTTTGTGCGTCATCTTTGTTGGTGCTTTTGATGTTTGGCATGACCTTACTGAGATCTCTGCTTGAAGGAACTTGCCTTTCTAGTGGCCCAGAAGGCAGTGAAGAAGCAAATGATGGAGAGGAATCTTCTGGAACCAATGAGCTCATGGGCTTGTTATCAGCAAATAGTTGTGCTTCTATGTCTTATCCCTTTTCCACTGTATGGGACAGTGTGCAACTTCTTATGTTTTCATCCTACACCTTGCACACTCTGTCTGCATCTGCACTGTCAACAGTGACCAGGTGCCAAAATGGACTGGGACTTGTAACTGAATGTTTTCTTTGGTTTAAGCAGCTGGTGGATTTTTTTTCCCGTTATGTTGCAAACTTGTTTTTAAGGACAAACATACTTGAAATGCCTTTCACTCTCCCTTTGCAAGATGCAAGTATTTTTTTCCCCCCAAAATACGAGGTATTAGATTTTAAAATACAGCATTTTTAGACTAATTGTGGTGCCATCCTGGAATTATAGGGGGCTTCCAAAATTATATTTTACACAGTGAGGTTAGAATAAGCATCTCCTTACTGTGGTATTTTAAAGAATTGATAGGCAGACTTCTACCTGCAATTCAGCATTTCATAATTATATTGTATTGAATTTAGAGTATTGGGTCAAGAAATGGGATTATGAATAAACTGGTGGAGTAACTGTATAGCCAGCTGCTTTGAAGTACTGCTCAGTCATTTAATTTCACATGAATTTTTAATAATAAATCCACCCTGTTTACTGTATTAAATTCCACTTGGTGTGGATTCTTAGACCTCTGTTGTCTGTCAGTGACAGAAGGATTTTGAGACATGAAACTGTTTACTTTCTGAACTTTCATTTGCTTTGCACTTTACTCCTTTTAATAATTAAATGATTGTTTAATATCTGAGGTTGAGACTGGAAGCAGTTCTTTTTCATCTGCCTCTTACCAGCACAGTTAAAGTTTCTCAAAAGAAAAGACATAATATCTGAATACTCTAAACTATCCAAATTAGTGTACCTTTTCTTGGTGATAAATAGCGCTCTGGCAGGTATCAGTTAATTCAGTCTTAAATCTTTAAGAGGTAATTTTGACAGGGTTCTGTAAATGTAGAAAGTTCCACAGAGTAACCAGAGAAAGGTTCCTGATGAAATCCTGGCTTTGGTGGTGAAAAAGTCTGTCTAGTTTTAATAAAAGCTTGATTGCACTGCATTCATGAGGATTTCTGCAAGTCTGCCCTGATGACATATAAACTTTAAATTAGGCATAGTCAATAAGAGGCCACCTAATATGGTTTCATATTTTGAGAGGTTTCCCTGTAATTGCCCCAGCTAGTTAGTCTGTTTTCTAACCGTTTTGGAATCTGCATGTGCTGAAAGAAATCATCTTGGGAAAGATGGAGCTTGTACAGCTTGTAATGATGTGAAGTGACCTGACGGAGACCTCCCCCCTGCTGCCTCCTTATTTAGTGACCTTCCACAAGTGATGAGACAGCAGCCTTCTCCCAGCAGCTGTTTTCTAAATTTGGTCTGACAAATGGTATCATAAAGGTGGCAGGTGAGGTTAAGAGATCTGATTAGAACATACTGGTTTAACAGCCACCAAAAGGTACAAAAGAATATAAGGAAAAACAATCAAGTGCTGTCTCTTTATCATTGTATCAGTTTTCTCTGCATGGTCCCTTGTGAAAGCCTTTACTGATGGCTTTCAGCTATGTATCATTATATTACCTCCAATAAGCATTACATAATAGGAAAAATATGCTACGTTGAGCAATGAAACTGGTGTTAGCCAGTCTTGTGGCCCATATCAAAATGCTCTCACTAGTATTCCCTGTAACAGCACTTCCTCAGATGTAATGGACTACAGCATATCATCAAGTAAGAGTTCATACATCTGCTTTAATGTTTTTTGCATATCCCTGTTACAAATAATGGCTGTGACTACTCAAGAGAAAAAGAATCAATTTTTTCTCTCTATAAGACATCAGACAATTTTCAAGCATATTCTCTGCCACTGCTATGTTTGCATGGCTAAATTGGCAAACACTCTATGTGTTGGTTCTCTCAGGCACCAAGGAAGGGGAGGAAACAGTGATGGTAAAACCACAAGCATTAAATAAAACGACTGGGTAGACAGTAGCACTTAACTGATTTTTATTGTTTGTTCTCTTACTGACAGTTCAGTAGATTACAAGTTATCTCCTATTAATGGTGTGGTTTATAAGAAGAAATTTGCAGAATAAGTGCATCTGAGGTGCTCTGACTAGAGTGGCAAATCCTTATTTCAGAAGCACTTCAGATGTTAGAAGTTTTGAAAAGGGTCTTCTCTCTTTACTGTAGAGTGATATATCAGTGTATAGTCGGGCTCGAAATACAAAGTTGTCATTGGAAATCAGACCTGCTGACTTGATGTGTCAGACCTTCAGTCTGGGATAAGTCATGAATTCAGGTGCTTACCTGAAATGGAGCTCTTGTACTCAACTTCTGTCATAAAATTATTCTTAACTATTTGAATTCTCCTTACGCTAGAACTTTGTACTCCTTTAGGTGCTAACTAAAAAAAAAAAAGTCCCTCAGGTATCTTTATTTGGATGATTATTTCCTGTGCTTGCTTACCAGCATTAAAGCATAGAAGTTACTTTCTGCATAGGATTGAAATGTTGCAAGCTCTCTACAGGTTACAGATTTGCAGTTGTCATTTTGAAGAGTTTTGAAGACTATCATTACAGATACAGGTAGGTAGGATATATGTAGGTTTAGAGATCTTTTGTCATAAAGCTTCAGTATAAAAACTACACTGAAAAACGAATATATTCTGAAGATGTTGAGTTGTAAAAGGCACATGCCTCTATGTATGAATGATAGTTTTGGCCAAATGCAACATAATGTAATGAGTATTGATGTAATGGATGATTACATTTGTCACATTAATGGCACAATGAATTCTAGCATACAGGCTAGAAGGTGACTGTTGGCAATGGAATGGACAGATGGACTTTGAAATGCTTGCTGTGAGAGCTGGAGAGAACCATTTGTGGTAATGATTTTTTTTTTCCATTTAAATCTTAGATAATTATCTGAGAGAGTAAATTGGCCCCACAAAATAAGTTCTGAAGGATCCTAACTTACGGAGGATGGCGAAAGGCGTTACTCTGTAGCTACAAATGGGGTCCATCTGGCACTCAGGACCTGAGGAAAGGTTGAAGGTTGTACGTGTAGCCATGCGTGGTGTTCGCACATAGTGTGGGAATGATTTATTCCAGCTGGCTGAGGAGCTCAGTATCTGCAGAGTGCTCATGGCACTAAGCATGAGCAGGCACCCATCCTCGTGCTCAGGCCTTGCTCTGTCTGCTGCTGCCAGGCAGAGGGGTGGGAAGGGCAGCCCGTGGGCCATGAGTGCATCACAGCAGCGTCTGCTGTAAACATTTATGTCTGCTTCAGCCTGCACATGGGGAAGCAGGACGTAACAGAAGCCCAGCTACAATCTTGTTTACCCAGTCAGCATGTTTTAAGATATAAATATTTTTATTCTTTCTTTTTTGGATGTTTGTCAAGCGCCTTTTGGGCTCAGTGGGAAATTTATAGTGTAATGTTTGGTAGCAGTTGTGTATTTTGAGGATGGTGCCATGAGAAACAGGATGCCCAGGTCCTACCTTGTTTAAATGATCTTTCTAGGTTTCACTGCCATGCTCCACACCGTGGGATGCAAGTGCTTCCCAAGCCCATAGACCTGCAGAGGCAGGGCCTGGATAGGCACTCTTCTTTGTTTTTCAGGGATGGAAGTTAGAGGCCTTTTGCTCTGTACCTTGGAAGAGTTTTCCCTGATGCAGCAGGTTTTTTTGTTGCCTGGGTTCTGAGGTAGAATTCTTCAACCACCTTAAAAGTTGTTGGCAAAGTGACCTTGAAGAAAATTTCATCAGGTGCTGTACTGGGGGATGACACAGTATTAATGTGTTGACCTAAACTTCAGATCCTTAGGTGGAATGGGGTGGTGGCTGTGTAAGAAGCAAGTGTTAACCAACTAGTGTTATGTGCCTTTGTCCAGGGCATAATGAGGGGCCAGTCAAGATCATCTGGGTGTGCTTTGCTAAGCACAGTTCAAATTTTAACAGGCCTTTTCCCAGAGGGCTTGTGGACAGTATCAATGGAAGGAAAAATGTGGGGAATACAAAAGTAAAAGCAACTGTGCTACACATGTGAAATCAGATTAGTGTTACGATTTTTGTTGTTTTAGTGGGGAAATGGTATGCAAGAAGGAAAGGCTGTTTTAGTGAAGAGGAGGAAAACCGGAGAGAATGAAGGCAGAACAGAAAAGAGCTGAGCATATGGTTAATGGAGCCAAGAATAAAATACAAGAGAGTGCAGAGGTTAGAGGAGGCAGAGAAATACCATGTTTAAGTAAGGAACAAGAGTAAACCTAATGCTTGTACTACACTGTAGATTTTGAAGAATGCATCCTGACCTGCACTCCTACAATAGCTTCCTCTGAAATATTGTATTTGTAAAGATGGATGCTGAACTGTCCAAAGGAAAAGCAGATCCTGCTGAAAGTAGTTGTACCCATTTGATGAAAGTGTCAGCTTTGGCATTTCTAGTCACTGCATGGGTCTAGAAGCAGCTTTCCTTTTTCTTCCCAACCTCAAATCCTTCACAGTCAGAATCCCTATACTGCAATCACACTGTGGTGAGAAAGCTGCAGACCTCATGTATTGTTCCTGTGTTGGCTGTAAGAAGAATTGGACCTTTCCCTAGACACCAGTTTCGCTGAGACTAGGAACCAGCTACTGCCCTACAGTCTGTCCCAGGTCTAGCCCCCCTCACCCCTGCCTTTGGAGTCCAGCCCTTCACAGCTTTCTGTCTCTCCTGAGTTAACTTGATCTTCCCATAAGATGAGTCCCAAACTCTAAGGTCCCTTCAAACAAGCCCTAGCTTAGGCCTGCATCCCTTCCCAACTCATCCCACCCTAAGATACATCCCAAGAAGGGGCTTTAGACCTTTTTGTCTCTGCTGAATGAAGGATTCCCTTCAGTAGTCAAAAATGTAGAAGCCTGAGGGACAGAAAAGCAGCACTTGATGTGGACTTTTGATTGAGAAACAGTTGAACGTTTTTCTGTGTGTTCCTGGCACTGTTGCCTCCTGCATAGGATGCTTAGAGATGCTCCATTGTACATGGGCAGCT
Organism: Melanocharis versteri; assembly: GCA_013397845.1. Classification (NCBI taxonomy): domain Eukaryota; kingdom Metazoa; phylum Chordata; class Aves; order Passeriformes; family Melanocharitidae; genus Melanocharis; species Melanocharis versteri. The sequence goes on along the minus strand of VZTG01000993.1, from coordinate 168,871 downwards.
TTGAAGGTGTGCCCGTAAGTATTTGCAAGGAATAGAGAAGGTTAGTTGTAAAATTGTGATGGCCAGTAATGTTGATGAGGGTGGGTGAATCTCAGGAAGAAATTTAAGGCTATATTTCTCTTTTTTGTCCTGGTCCTCTCTCCCATTTTGGCACCCAGAATTTATAAAATGAGCCATCCTTTTTTTTATTTTTTGTATGTATGTATGTAAATTGTGCTTCTTCTGTTAATATACTGGAAAGAGCACCTGCACAGCCTATGTCCCAGTCTCCCACAGCAATATGTCAGTTGGATAACACCACCATACCAGGCCATTTCAGCCTCCCAACAGTTGTCCTTGCCAGTCTGTTGCACAAAATGGTGTTTTTCACCCTTCATCAGAGATGGAGACGTGCGTGCTGCAGCACTACAGTAAATAGTAAGACAGTTTGTTTTCTTAACCTTTGTCTATCTGTGTTTCAAAACACACAATTTATCTAGTAATGTCATCAGGAGGTTGGGATGTTTCTGAGGCAGCGTAAGCAGAGATACCACATAGCTGGTTTTGTTGGGAGAGTGTGACTAATGGATATGAGAAGATCCACCATGACTGTGGCTTTAACTCCCAGATTTCCAGTGGGAACTTTGTGAACTGAAAGCTGCCATCACCTTCCAGGCTGTGTCCTTCTCCTTGGTGTGCTGAGACCTCTCTGACTCGGGGCTCGGCACACACCCCACTATCTCCTCTTCCAGCCAGCTCCTGGTTTTCCTCCCTCAGCCGTGTTCCTGCCTCAGCTCAGGTGCTTCTGTCCCACAGTGCCAGACACAGCAGAGAGCTGCACTGCAGGTCTGTAGCTGGGGACATCTGTTAAATCTTTGCAAAGGAGCAAGCTGCACGTTTAAAGTGTAAAAGTGAACATTACAATGGGTGCTATGATAGAATGCATTTTTACTTTTGCTTTTATTTGCCCTGAATGGATTTAGTAATGTTTCCTTTCTGGTTTTATTTTGGTGGTTCTTTTTTTACCTTTTCTATGCAAGATTATTACATTCTATGAATATATAAATTCAGCCTACAAACCTGAACATGTACACATATTAGCAGTGAGAGAGTTGGGGTTTTTTGAGTTGGATGTGTGTGTTGGGTTTAAAGTATCCAGTCTTCTGGTCTTGAAGACATTCGGGATGGGATTCTTTCTTCCTCTGTGTGTATTCTGTTCAGCAGGTTGACAGTCTGATACTGATTAGGGCTTTTAAATGCAACAGGAGTACAGCTAATAAGAAAATAATGAAATAATGAGTTGGTGTGTATTTGCGTGCTGTGCTGCTCCCTACTGAATTGTCTGACTACCAAATACATTAAGGAGTTAACAACTGAGAGGTATTCTGGAGGGGTGCTGATGGAGCCTAGTGGTTTTACAGCTGAAGAGCAGGGGTTTAGAACCAGGTGTGCCAGCATAAGAAGCTTCTCTATTCTTATCATAAATTATCGTAGATTAGTTATGCTAAGGTGATACTCAGCAAAAGGCAGCTAGCAGTGAGCCCAGCAGGTCTTTAGATGGTTAATGTCAGGGTAAAGAGGAAGAAAGGTGATTTTCCAGTTTGTGCTGCATGTTCCCGGGGCACTTTCTGTGCAGGAAACAGTCCCATGGTCATAGTTAACTGTCAGTAATTTACCGTATTTGGATTCCCAAAACAAAATGCAATGTTTAGTTCAGCTTTGAAGGGCAAACAGTTCCTTATGGAGCTTAATTGCTTTGTTTACATGTAGCTAGTTACTTATCATGTGGCAAGAACAATAGGCTGAGTGCCTCGCTGAGCCCATGATCAGAATGAGATAAAACACGGAAGACAGTGAGGCTGTATTTCTTAAACAGACCGCAGGTCAGATGCAGCCTCCTTGGCTGGCTGTCTTGTAGAAAACCTGCTGCCTGGCATACCCTTTGTCTCTACAGCAGCAGTGTGACTTTGCCATATGTCCTCACTGTCTGATCTTCAGCTAAAAGCAAGTGGTGTTTCTTGGGTCTCTCTGTTTCACATGGACCAGGCACCTTCCTGAGAGCTGTATGACTCGCTGGCCCTTCCTGGCACAGTGCATGCAGTGAACATCCGACCATCACACGAGGCTTTGACCTCGTGTTACCCCACAGCTTAACCTGGACCATGCCCAGTTTGCAACAGGCAGCTGGGTTTTCTTCTCCGTATAAGGAGGCAAGGCAGGTCCGTGGGGAAGCGTGAGCCTTGATTTCTCAACCAGCCACACCTGTCTTGTGGGATGAAGAGCAAAATGGAGTTTACTTCACTTAAGCCTGATCTCTGCCAGTCAGTCATGCCTGCTGCTGACAGGAGACCTTTTAACAAGGGTGCTTCAGCCATGCCAGAACACTTTTCTTGTTGTCACGCAGTCCTCCAACCACAGGCAGTACCCGTGATCCGGCATGACAGGAGTGCGTGACCCAACACGTGCTTTCCCCGCCCAGAAGTTGAGAAGTTCATTGTCAGGTCTGCCAGACTAATAGAGACAAAAGAAAATTTTTTGGTTGGGACTGCAGCTCTCACACCCTCAAGGAGTCCCTTGCGTCTTGGGGGAGAGTGGGGCTCGCGCCAGGTCTCCCAGCGTAACTGAGTTTTCCTGAGCTCTGAGCAGAGAGGACATTCCAGAGATTTTTATCTGTTTGCTTCTCCATTTCGCTGGTGGCTTTTCCCCTCATAACATCTGAATTAAAAGTCAGAAAGTCTGCTGAGAAGGATTCCTAGTTTGGTCCTCAGGTAGTTTCTTTTGGCAGAAAGGAGTTCTCCATTGCACCTGCTTGTACCAAAGAAGTAAGCTAGATGTTCTCCATTAATTTGCCAGAAGTTAAGTAAGCTTCAGCCTTGTGAATAGCAGGTACAGGGATACCAGCTGTGTGAACCTTGCTGCCAACCCTGCAAACTGGAGAACAAGTTGCTAACATCTTTTATTTTGTAAATCTGTGTGCAGCTGGGAATGAGAGGCCTTTGAAAATATGCGCAAAAGTTTAAGTGCAGGAGAGGACCTGTAAACCAAAAATCTTCTTTATCTTGCTTTCTCCATGAGTGAATTATTAACTGGCGCAGTTGTGTGCTCAAACCGTAGGTACAGTTTACAGTTGTCACTTGCACTTGAAGGGGTGTAAATGGAGGCTGATATCCTTTATAGCAGTCTATCTGCACAGTTGTTCCTCTACCCTCTGTAGGCAATCTCCCACTTGCAGAGGTGATGCAAGGCAGAAATATTTCCTGTTTGTGTGTTTGTGGTACAGAGGATCATGCAAATAACTCAACAAGACCACGATGACAGTGGTATTCTAGAGAATACTGCAAATTGTCCTTACCTTCCCAAGCCTTTAGACTATAAAAATAAACTTTAAAAGTCTACTGAAGATTGAAGCACTAAGAGCCCCTTCCCTTCCACCACCACCTAAATATAATATGAGCTGCTTCTAGAGCTGGCGGCCTCCTCAATAAGACTACCACTTGTTTTGAGCTTATACAAGCATTTACAGCTACCATATAAATTGAAAGGTTGGCATGTCTGCTCTTGCTTTGTCATTCTTCTGCTTGTGTAACACAGAGCCCGGTAGTCATCACAAAAAAAAAGAAAACCTTCAGAAATATGCCTTTGAGGAGGAAAACTCCGCATAAGGATCAATTATATTCCTCATAAGAATTCAACATCTGAGTCAGGGGTTCTCAGAGAGCGACCTGGAAAGCTGCTAAGTATGTGACCCTCAGGAAAATTTTGAAATGGTGGCTGTTCTGCACTGTCCTGCAGATTTTTTTTTATTTTTTTTTTGGGTCATGCAGCCCCTAGCCTGATGTTCCACCCATTAGGTTGCCCTCCATGAGCAAAACTCTGGGAACTCCTGAGTTCATCATCCAAGAAAACCTTTATTTTGGAATGCAGACTGAAAAAGATAATCTATTTTGTCAAGTGTTTCCACACCTCTGTAAACATGCAGTCTCCTTGTCTGGATGATCTCATGCACATATTCATCAAAGTTCTTACTCTGCTTTGAGACCACATTTGCAGCAAAACAGTAATATATGCAATATAAAAAGGTTTTGGGTGAGATCCAGTATAAGCATCTCATGGTGAAATCATTCTCAATATTATTTAACAGCTACCTAGTGTCTGATCCAGAGAAACTGGTCACAACTACACCTTCCTTTAGACACTTAAGTGAATGGCACATGTGAGCCTGGGATGTTACGTGAATGTGGGGCAAGGAGGACACAGATCATAATTTGTCTCTCACATTGTCAAGCACATTCCTCCTCCATTCTTTTGACAGTGGATTGTTGATAGAGTGATAGCTGCTAAACAGGTACGAGCTCATCAGCGCTCCTTACCAAAGAAACCTTGTCTGGAAACTCACCTTTCTCACTGGAAGTAGAGGGAAGGAAAATTAGAAGTCTCTGGCTTAAGGAAAACCATTTGGTACTAGATAAGTTAAGTGAAGATCAACTAACCTGCTGGAGCATCACAGGCTGGAAACCTGAATGTTCTGGCAGACGCCGTCATTTTGGCAGTGGAGCAGGTGGCAGTCCTGCAAAGTCTTCATGGCCTTTATCACGTAGTAGGAAGTGGCATTGCTGCCCTGGATGCAAGCATCCTAAAAAAGAAGTGATTAGTCAGTGACTCCACAGAAATAAATGCTTGGACACAGTTGATACCACAAGTCTTGAGTGCAAGGTCACAATATGAGTAGAAGGACTATCAGTTGCCAGTGACAGATGTAATACCTACCAATGATTATGTCTTCCAGAACAAAAACCACAACACCAAACCCAGCAGTCTTACAGAGTCATTGCTTTTCAGCTTTCAAAACTCTTCTGGAGAGTTTTTGCAAATGGGTGGTCTAAAACCCAGGCTCTGCCTCCTGTCACTTTGGAAACAGGGAATGCCTACTGTGAAAACGGTCTGAAGGATCCAAGATGGAAATTCAGATGTTCATGTACAATAGACTTTTTCCCCTTTTTTGTTGCTCAGAAAAATAATATGAGAGTCCACAGCAAGGTCTGCATTTGCAACTCTGTGCACAGTGTAACAAGTACATTGCGGCAGCTTATGGCAGGCAACACTTCATGGTAAATGTTGCATTGGAGCTAGGAGTGCCCATGTCCCTACTGCTGAAAGTAGGGAAAAAACTTGCTTTCACACTCCATAATGTAGAGCATGCACCCACGCAGTTCTAGCTCCTTATTTACTGTGGCTAGTTTATTGTGGGCCATGGTAACTATCTATGTTGTATGTCTGTTCTTGCTTGAATCCCTGGGAGATAATGACGTTGTGTAGTGGTTATATTGACGGCAGGGTTTCTTTTCCAAATTCCTTTGCTTCTGTTCTGTTCTTCATGCAGCCCACTGAAATAATCTCTTTCTATACTGCAGAGTTCTTCCAAGAGATTTTTCTTTTTTGCTGGGTACATCCGTACAAAACAAGGAATTCTACCTTGCAGTTTTGTTCACTCAGACCATCAGCCTACATCCACCCATTTAAGTCATCTTACTTTTGTCCCTAATCTGTCTTAATATCTCCAGGCAACCAAGAAACTGCCCTTTCATCTGTCTTGAACTCTTGAGAATTGCTCAACAGTTGCACGGAATTGTTTTTCCTCCTCCTGCTGTGAAGATAGTACCAAATTAGGAGTGTATTATGGGCCAGGCTTTTCCCATTTGCCAGGGGCTGTGATCTTGTAGCCTAAAGATGGAGATATGTTCCTTGCTATGGAGGCCTGAAAGTCCTTTGGTCCTTCAGGCATTTTAGGGTTCTCAGTGTCTTACAGGGACTTTATTTCCCAGCTTTTCTGACTGTGTGGCCGGGTAAATATTACAGAGTGTGCACAGCCGAAGAGTACAGAACCCCTAAAAGATAGTGGAAAGAAATTGAGCTAAACATTAGGCCTGATTTTCTTGCTCCTTTGTCAGAGGCCATTATGGATTTAACAGTTTGTTATAATTAAAATGTTGCCCTTCTAATCCTCTTTTTTTGAGAGAGATGCCAGGATTACCACCTTGGGTTTGGTTTGAGGGTTATAGTCTCAACACTAGTGATTACAGTAAACTAGGATCCTCAACTTCAGGTCACTGCTTGATGTCCTCTTATCCTGGAAATTAAGTTATGCTGATTTAAATGTCTGCATCCGTTGTCTTTCCAAAACGCACAGCTTGGTTTTAAAGATAAATGCTTGCCATTTTGGGACAGACTGTGTGCTAGGTTGAAGTTCACTTAGGAAAGCTTTTTTATTGGAGTGGCTCATATAACTTGTTAACATGCAAGAAATTATTAAGCTTTCACTTCCTCCACTCCCATTTCCTGTTTGAATGTTGAAAGGAAGCCCTGATTGCTAATTTGTGATTAGCCAGCAACCCAGAGTGAACTTAATCCTGTGGGTTTGTGGCGTGCTTGCCTATGCAGATACAGCCTCACTCGAGAGTGGGACTGCTGCAGCTCACGCATCGTGGGGAGAGCTGTAAACAATCTGCTCTTCTTTCCGTGAATTCATGGCCTGCCTTCTGAGAACAGAGGTGATGCCTGGCCTGCCAGAGCTTGGGAGGCGACACTGAAACGTTGTTGGATGCTGCAGGAGGGAAGGGACACATGAGGGTGTTTTTCCAGTCTTGCTTGCCCAGGAGGTGGCACTGTGCAATAGTGGGATTTTCACCTGCAGCGTTCAGTGTGACCCAACTGTGATTGCCTGAGACATGACAGATGAGTGAGTTTTTACTTAGTCAGTAAAAACAGAGCGACTTGTACTTCTTTTAGGGTGCCTCAGCTCTCTCCTGTGTGAAATGCAGCATACTATCTGCTTTGCACTCCCATGTTAGGGAACTGACCTTCATACATATCCTTGTGCAGTCGGGATCAGAACTGGGTTTGTGGGTGAAATTGTTATGGCCACGGAAGAAGTGGTGATGTCTTTGGAGCACCTTTACTTCCAAGGCTTTTGTGCAAGTCTTTTTTGTCCCCCTTGGTATTTCCCAGACTTACTGACAAAGCAGCCAAAACAAAGAGGTATATACATGTAGTATGTGCTAGAAAATGAGAAAGATTTGAGGGGTCTCTGTGGGATCTCTCTGTCCTGCATGCATTGTGCTATGCTCCTGTTAGAGTACTGGTTGCCCTGGTTTAGTGCTTGTGTATAAAACACACAGAGCTTTTTTAAGGGTTCTCTGACCCCACCTGCAAGTGCCTGACCTGGATTGTGCTGCAATACAGGCCAACACAGCTGAGATAAATCTAGAAAATCTCCCCAGTCTTTCGTTTTTATGATGGTGATAAGCTGAGACCATTTTCATTTCTCTCTCCAATAACAGCCTGAGATTAGGAGCACATACAGATCTGTGGGTAATTCTGATTTTGGAATGGATATACTACTTTACAAAATCTTAGGCAAGCTTATTAACCTTCTTATTTTAATTCTCAGAAAGGTGCAAAGGGGTAATGCTTTCCTGACACAAGAAATACAAGAACATATTTGTAACACAATGTAACAAATATGATCACAATATACCTTGGAGCTAGAAATGTTACATGAATGCTAAATACTTTTGTTATTATCAATCAAATCTTAAGTGGCTATATATCTATAACAAAGGCCTCTTAGCAAACACGTCCTTTGAAATAGCCTGACCCTTTCCACTTTTTCAGAAACATTATTAGTTTCCTGGCTCAGTGTTTTAGGAAATGTCGTCATAGTCTGGAGGAACCAATAAAAACATAAGTCACCTATTTTGTCTGATCATTTTATGCCAGGATATTTGAGGCTGGAAGCTGTGGAGGGGTAGGAGGGGACTGCTTCATTTGTGTGGGTGAAAGATGTAGAGGTTTATAACTTTACATATTAGGACTCTAGAACTGTGTGAAAAATAGTATTTTTTGAGTTCATAGAGCCTCTAGATAGTTTTTGTAACTGTTTAACTAGTTTTTCCCCTCCTATGCCATTTATTGCTTCAATGCCTGATGAAAGGGATGTTGTCTTTGGGGAAGAGTATTCCATTGGTTTTAGGCTTACATTGTCCTTTAATAAAGAGGTAAGAGCTCTTAAGTAATGACAGTGCCTTAAAACAGATGTTGGTAGCCTATTATGGCAGTATGATTGGTGGGACAACAGCTTATTTCGTATGGTCAAAGCAGACCACTTCCTACAAGCAGAAAATGTAATTACTTAAATTAAGGAACTACTACTGTATGAAATCTCAGTACAAATCATGGTTACATGACATTGTGAGAAGCAAACCATGAGTGTCTGCAACAGGCATCCGGTGACACTTTGTTCTCCATTATAAATGCCATCCTTCCGTGGGTTTGACTCTCTCCTTTCTGAGGCAAAGCTTCCAGCAAGTGTGTTAGTCCCGACTGTGATCTCTTGGCTGTGGACAGCAGACATGCATTGCAGTTTTCCCCTACTTTGCTGTTGTCTGCTGCGGGCTTCACACAGCCCCTCAGAGGTAACATCTCTGTTACTGTTGATTTACGCTTGGTTGCATGGAGCTGGGAAAGACTGTTCTGACCCCATTTATCCTCTGCCTCTTCCTAGAGCATCCTCCAGAGAGGACCAAAGTTTTTGCCCGTTTTTGGGAAGTCGTGCTCTGTGTTTTCTCTTCTGTGTTCCGTCAGCATTGGAAACCAGTGTAATGTTTGTCAGCAGTCTAGAGAAACTGAAGGATAACACTTACTTCATCCTGCATAGCTATCTTTACAGAAATGAGCTGCGGCACCAAAAGAGACAGCCACCACCACTGCAAGCTGCACCATAATGCATTGTGTGGACTCTTCTCCTCACCTGCCCCCCAAAGTAGAAAAATCAAACACGATTTCTTTCAGCTTCTGCTGTAGCTTCAAATGGAGCAATGTGCAGCTGTCAGTGGTTCACTAAGAGTTCAAACCATATTCAGGCTGCAGTTCGGGATCTGCAAACCCTCATTAAAATGTGCTTCAGGATTTCAGAAAGATGCAAAAAGAGGGAAAGGGTACCAAGATACCCTGATTAGAGTCCAGTCCAAAGGGGAAATTGCTGCTGATCTAGTGCATTTGTGTTTTATGAATCCACCAAGCTGTTATCTCAAGACTTCTACAAGGAGCCAGCAAATGAACCCCACAAATAAACCTTTTTGTTAACTCCCACCAGACATCTGCCCTTTATGTTTTTGGAGGCTTTTTTCTCCACCTTTCAATTTAATGTTGGTTCTTACTCTTTTTCCCACCCAAGCTGAGTGTGCATCAGCCCTGTGGCAAAGAGACTGTGTCCTGTTACCTTCCAGTCATGACAGTCCCTAGGAGATGTTGCCACAACAGAGGTGTCCCCTTTGTACCTGTCAGTATGGCTTATCCTTTATTGTGTATGTTTTAGCAGGTCGGGCCTAGAGTTGTTACTGTGAACTATGCCATGAGATGCCCCTTTCAAATTCCTTCTTCAGCTGGGGCTGGATCTGTGTATGGAGGTGTCCCTGGAGTGTCAGTATCCCCAAGCACTTGCTGATACCAGGGTTGTTGCTCAGTCCCAAAGCACAACATGCAGTCAACAGCCAAGCTGAGGCAATTTCTTTCCCAAGTAAAACCACTGGCCACCTGAAGAAACACGCATTGAGCAGGACGTGTAGGTGAAGGGGTGAGTACGACATTGTTACCGTTGTCACTTGTTCCCACGACAAATTCAGAACAAAGTGCCCATGTCAGATGCTCCTACCAAATACCTGGGGGCTTTGGAGTAAACACATCTCTCTTTCTGACTGATGTCTTCCATGCTTGGATTTCATCTCAGTCAGCAGGGGATGTAGGCTCTGATGGGAGAAGTGTAGCTTTTTCTCTCTTCCCTGTTTCTTGGGTTTTCAGGGCCTAGGGAAGGCAAAGCTCTTCTCGGTTACATCCTTAGTTCAGTCACTTGCAAATGGAGCTTTTTAATTTTTATTAGTGTGTGGTTAAACTGTTGTGAGCTGTGCACATATCTGTTCTAAAATAAACACCTCTCTCATCCAGCAGAGGAATTGTGACCTCAGTAAGAACCAGATTTAAAAGTAAGACTATCATTTGAATCCTCAGCTTGCGCCCCGCTCCCCTCAGGGTTTTGTGATGATGGCTGGAATTTCTTCATTGACTGTAGGCGTTTTTTCAATAAACAGTGAAATTCTCTCAAACCAGAAACTATCCAATTCTACCCAAAGAGATTTAGTGAAAGTGAAACTGTAGAGAAGATGAAGGCAAAGATTTCTTACTTTTTTGTCTTATTCCTGTGTCCTACCATACGACTTGGCCATAGCAGTCATGTGAAAATGCATGACCTGTTCTGTAAAGCTGAATACCCTGTGGTCTCTGTGTTTACAGCAGATACAAGGAAAAGGTTTTGTCTTCAGGCATGTCTGTGCAGGGCCTGGAACACTTTTGGCTCTACATAAGAAATAATAATAATAAGGCCAAAACCTCTCTGCCAGCTAGTGAAATGAAAATGCTGTACTTCACAGTTATGTCATTGGAGAATTATATTTCATTAGAGCTGATATTAAAAACCCTGATGTCAGTTGGGAAATGTGGCTGACTTCAAATTTGCAAAACACATAGGAAATTTTTTCGTAATGTGTTGTCACTTTGGAAGTCTGGCAGTCCTTTAGGTTCACTCATAAAACTTTAAGCTCTCAGAAGGGGAAAACCTCAAGGCTATTTCCCCTAAGCTTTAAAAGCTTTGCTTTTACTAGCAAACACCATTTTTATAAAGTATATGCAAGTAACGTTCTGGATGCTTCAAACAGCAGCAGCTGTTAGGACTTTCAGGTTGGAGAACTGGATTAAGTAGTCATGAGAAGTAAGTTATTCTAGACGTTTAAATGGGAGCTCTTAGAAAGTCAGTGAACAGGGTAGAGAATAGCAGTCCAAACTGTTTCTGGTTATTAAATGCAAAAACACGCCTGTTGATTTGCTGTTTTCTCTTCCCATTTGGTGGCTTGCAGGCTTGTGTTACTGGGCAGGACTGTGTGCACAGCAGTTGTGTTGAGTTGGTTCCAACAGGTCAATGAGCTGCAGAACGGTTTCCAAGTTAGTTTTCACAAATTTATGACGTACTTATAAATCAGACTTTTGTCTTAGTTGCAGTAAAGACATGAGGGGTATATGTGAGTATGTGTATTAGCTCTTACTTTTGCTTGCTAGACAATATTTAAATGTCCGGTGCAGTACATAAGATTAATTCTGTTACAGTTATAGTTATTGTTGGAGGTGGCAAATGATACTTGATTCTAGGGAGGATTTTCTGCTTTGGGTTTTTGCTCAGATGTGGAGAACTTGTGAACATACATGCACTGTCATTTGCTAATAGCAAAATATATTATGGTTAAACAAGCAAATCCAAGCTGTTTGTGGCTTGAAAATAGGATAATGACTAGATGTGTGTCCTTTTCTGCTTGGATACATCCAATTCCACACTGTTCTCCATATTGAATACTACACTGGGCAATAGCCGTTCTCTGCTACATCCACTCAGAAGCTGTGTTGGTGCTGTACCACAGAATAAGACTGACAGTGGCACAGTTCACATCTGGGGGCTTTTTCCCTACACATTCTGATTATAATCTCCTTTCTCTGCCTTGATTTTTCAACAGGTTTTTAAGAGTTTGCTATTTTCAGTACTTGTCTCTCTCTTTTGAAATCTGCCAGCAGTGATAAGGGACAATATTTCATAGACAATTGTAAAACATCCTGTGCAAGATTTTCTTTAGGAAGGAGTCTCCAATCAGCCTGGTACAACCTTTCTTGCAGGTCTATCCAATTGTGTATAGCACTTCTTAAAAATTCTCTGCAGTTAATGGCATTAAAGTGGTAAATCTTAGTAATGTGAAAACTGTTCAGTGGACAGACAGGGCTGAAATGCCAGTTAATCCCTGGCTGGGCAGATGCAGCTGTTCCTTTTTTACTTTGTCAGCCTGCTTGTGTGAACAGGTCATTGTCTCTTTGGTGAGACAAAGGAGTGGGATGCTTGTGTGCAAGGGTTAGATCAGCCTGTGGGATCAAGGTCTGGTTAAGGGAGTTTGTTTTTATCAGCACATTCTGGGGCAAGTGGAAACTGGATGGTTTGGATTATGAAAAGTCCCTGAAGTGTGCATATGTTCAGCTTGTTAGCTTCATGTACTTGGGGACTGTAAAATCAGTGACAAAACCACCCTTTCTTCTTTTTCTTTCTTGATTTTTTTTTTGGTTGGTTGTTGTTTTCTTTTTTTTTATTATGGTAAAAATAGTAAAGGCATTGAAACACTTTCTGGAAACAGAAAACATTCCCAGCTTTTATGGATATGTGGTCAGCCGGCTCTTGCTTGTTCCCTTATAAGCAATATTCTTAACGGGAAGAAGTTGCTACTATTTCAGGTCAGTGTGTGTGTTTTCTTTTACAGTTGCCATGGCACTGGTAAGACAGATACGTTCTGTAGTTGTTTGTCTTGTTATAAGATGTGAATTTTATTTTCAGCACTGTATTTGCAGCATAATAGTGTGTTCAGTAATTTTCCATACTTCATCAAAGTTGCCCGTGTTGGAGTTACTGCACTCTGTTTTTCTTGTTGGTCGTATAATCTGTTTTACCTGCCCACCTTTGGTGCACTAGAGTCAGTAGCTCCCACATACAGCCTTTGAATTTTGGATATTCTATAGCCTAGTGGATACTTAAGGCTAGAGACATTATGTCATGGTTGCAATCTTACATAAACACAAACCAGAGAGCCTAATCTAGTAGTTTTTTATACTGCTCAATAAGCTTGGCTGAGCTACAGCTTATCTTCTGAGGAGGCGCCCAATATTGATTTAAAGACTTCAGGTGATGGAGAATCTAACCAAGATTAACTGTAAGTTATAGCTACTAAATTTTACTGAGCTCTGTCAGTGTTTAAAAATGTAGCTTTACTTAAAATAAAGTGCAGCAAAACAACAGCAGCAGCAGCCATAGCCAAAATCTACCATCTCTCCTTTGTTTTCCTCATGTTTTCTCTTTTTTTAGTGAGATTTTCATAACGCTGATTGGAATCAAATCTCACAGTACTCCAGCTTTTACTTTTTGCTATTACAGAAGTAATTTTAGGGGCGTCCGTAGGGGTTTTAGAGTAAATGTCACAATGTGAAATGTGAAAGTGTGTTGGCATAACTAAAAATGAGTCGAGCCCAAGACACACTGACACTGGCGCTGAGCCGCGGCTTTTCCCTGCTGCGGGTTCCTGTTACTTTGATGACACCTGTCGTTGGTTCACTGAGAATCAGCTTTACTGACTGACATGAGTGCTTATCTCACAGGAAACTGGAGTGAGGTGTCTGCAAGCGTCACAAGGCTCTCTTACCCCTACACATGGCATTCAGGTAGAATATAGTATTGAAGAAAGCCAGAATATTTTTGTTTCTGTGTTGTGGTTAGCCAGATAAAGCAAAGCAAACCTGTTTTGTCTTTGCATCTCTTTGGCCTTGTCTTTTTGGTTTGTTTTATTTGTTTGCTTGTGGGGGTTTTCATTAGGTTTTTTAGTTTGTTTTTAAAAATAGCTGAAAATACAGATCAGCTTTGGAGGAAACAGTGAAAAGGAGGAAGTCCATAGCTACCAAAACAAACTTGACTGATGCTGAGTCATGAGAGAGTGAGACCTGTTCATCAAGTTTATTAGCAGTGCATGTAAGAAAAATGTAACAGCATTTTCTGCTGTCACAGAATGCTGGGTTTGAGAATAACAAAAATTCAACCCTTTCAGTAACAGCAGTGACACAGCCAGAGGTTGATTTTGGGGTGGCACCACTTGTATATCCTTTTCACAGGGTATCTAAAATTTAATCAGGGAAGAGGGATACACAAAACACCCACCTGTCTGTTTAGTTGGATTTGGTCCTTGTCGGACAGTGTCAAGGGGTTTCTGAATTAAAAACAGTTAAAAATGGTATTGCTGCTTTCAGCTGTTTCCTTGACCTTGCTAAACTGAAGTCATCCCTTAGTAGATATAAGGGCAAAGAAATGTTTTGCCAACCAAAGGTATTTACAGAAGAGGGAGCTCGTGTTTTCTCTCACACCTGTTTGCATCAGTAATGCCCTCATGTCTTGTTTTCGTTTAAGGTTCTGTGAGATGAACAGAAGAGACTGTTTTTCCTATGTACGTACACAAGGGTTAAGTTTCTAAACTCGAGACATTGGTTTTCTGAGCATCAATGCGATCAACTCTCTTTCAAGCTAGTAGAAACTTGGCTGAGAGTAAGAATTGACCCAAACTCAATTTACAGGGGTGGCAGGTGGGTTGGCATCCTCTTTTTGGATGACCCATTTCTTGTCACAGCTGTAATCTGAAGAGTATTGCCATTTTTTGTTCTCGATTGTCCTTGCAGTTTATAAGCCAGCTTTTGTACCCAATAAGAACATGTGGTCTTGAACGATTTTAAGTTTTCCATGATTTGGGGTTTCTTACTGCTGTAAAAGGCTTTCATAACAGCCTTCCTTTGGTTGGTTTTCTGTATTTATTTTATGCTTATTATTTTGAAATTGATACACACCACTGCCATTTTCTGACAAATTATGAAACGGGCTTTCAATTAATCCGTATGCTGTTTCTGTTGAGAGGGATCCTTCTCAATTGCCTCCAGTTTCTTTTCTTGGCATATACTTCTTCTTTTCATGATACATATTTATCAATAAAAACCAAGAACTCAACTTCTTCAGGGGATATGTTACAAACAGACTCTTGAGTGTAAATCAATGCAATTACATGCTGGCAATTAAGAGGTTAAACAAGTTTCCAATTTAAGAAACAAGGGGGGAAGGTTGTCTGAAGACACTTGGGGCTGTGTCTTTCCAGGAGCCCCAGGTCAGCAGGATACCCACTGTCACGTGGGATAAACCAGGAGCCACACACTACCTGGGCCCCGCGGGGCTTACACAGTTCAGTGCTGCTGCTGCTGCTTTTTCCACATACGACTCAGTGTCCCTGGATTCCCAGAACTTGCCTTCGAGCTGTACCTCAAACAAAACACCTTGCTTGATCCTAATGCTATAGGTGGCATTTAGGGCTGTGATGTAACTTTTTAGCAGAATCTGTAGCCAATGGTGGAAGCCAAAAGAACATCAGAGTGAAAAATGTTTTGGCTCTTTAACTTAAATGCAAACGTCAGCTCAGCTGAGCTCCCAGATTCCCATTTGGCAAAAGACACATTACATAAGCAGCAGTAATTTTCCCCATGCTTGGAAAGAACTGGTCGAAATGCTTAGCAACTCCCCACAAGTGCACCGGGCTGCTGCCTGCAGTGCTCGGTCAGAAAGCAAAAATACCTTTTGGCAGGACTGTGGTCAGGCAGCCCAGCTCTGCCTGCGTGGGCCAGGGAGGCCTGTCCGCTGTGCTGGCCACCACTCCTCCTCTTCTCCCAGGGGGATGTGCTGGACTAGCTGAAAGCATCCCGTGAGGCAAAGCCAGCTTGGGAGCTCTGGGTGGGACCAGCCTGAAGGTACCCATGGTTAGGGTGAATGTTGAATGAGGTTTATGGAGTTCTTTGCCTGATAGTAAACTAAAAGTTTAAAAAAATCACAGTCAAATGCTCAATGCATCTCCTAAAGTGAGGGGGACTGGCATTTGGAAAATTCACCTTTGCATTTGTCTGGAATTTATTTTCGTGCTCTCTGTGAGGATTGTTTTGTCTGATCTAAAGTGCCTCTGTTTGTGCGTCCAATACAGATGCCTTTCATTCTTCCTCTAAATTATACCAAATGCTCAGTAGGAAGAGCAGATGTTCACCAATTACAGAAAAATAAATTAATTGAAAAGGAAAAGAAATCCAGAGGTGGGGCAGGGCATTTTAGTTGCCAGGTCACTCTTGTCTGGGACACTCTGCTACATTTTGTGAGCACAGACAAAGGCAGGCAGGGGACCTCAGCTGGTACCCTGCCCTGGGCTCCTCCCAGGCCATCACTGGGGCCGTCAGCCCACCAAAGTCCCACTTCCACATGCCCAGAGGAGCACAGGGGCACAACGACAGGCAGAAAACTAGCTGGAGACACAAAGGAAGGGACACCAGGTCTAGAGTCCTTTCCAGGACTGTCTGAGGAGAGCCTCAGCCTCAGGGTCCAGATCTGAAAGCCATCAAGATGAGTCAATGCCAGAGCACTTTTTGGACATACCTGGGTATGTGTGTGACAGTCTGTGCCAGCAGCTGGAGTGGGCTCGTTTGTCCAGGTGCCAGCAGCTGGGAGGACTGGGATCCAGAAGTGGCTGCTGGGCAGACTCTGAGGCCAGCAGCTGAAGGAATTTGTATTGCCCGTGTGTGTGGATGTGTGTGTGTGTATAAATATACACATACATGGATAATAAGGACACGTGTATACATATAAAACAGACATATTCTGACTAGCAGGCCCCTTTCTGTTTGGGCAAGGAGGGGCTGTGTGTTCCCTACTGAGAACATATTTTCAGCCTTGCTGCTGGTTGCACCTGGGAGCACAGGGCTGGGCAGCCTCAGTTCTTCTGACAGCATTGTCAGATCAGGCCTATTCCACTTATTCTCCTAATGAGAGCCACCTAAAATCAAGTAGATCAGGAACATGCAAACTGAAAATTTTTTTGAAACTGGTAACCATGTATGTTTTTAGACTTTGGACGGTACCAGGTGAGCAGCAGGAGCTTGAGCTAGTGGTTTGGATAGGCAGTGAAGGAAATTATATGGCCAAACTGACTTTTTTGAGCATTGACAAGCAGTGGCATCCAGTTGTGCTTCCTTGAAGCCTTTTCATGCCCCTGTGAAAGGATGGCCTTCAGTAACCTTTTCATGCCCCTGTGCCTTAGAGTTTTGAGTGTTCCTCATAATGCTGTGATCAGTATCCAAAATTCTTGGATAAGAGGATTAGTAACACTACATCACAGCTTTCATCTTGATGGACATCATCATCAAATTCAGTGCAAAAGATGCAAATAAAATCTGACAGTAAATTCCAAAGATTGTTTAAAAATAAAACTTCTAAAAAGTGGTGCTTATTTTGCAGCTGGATGCCATCACCTCTTTCCTTTATCATTGGTCAATTTGGCTTGTTAGAATTTGCCTAGTGGCTAGGTTTTATTCACCTCTGCTCTTGTAAAACCATCTGTTAATCACAGTTACTTTCCTTTGAATTTTAAAATCTTGCTCATTTGGATGACCCATATATCATGCATTTTTAAAAGTTAAAATTAAAAGTAGTTCACTTGCCCCAAAACAAGTTTCTAGCTTGACTTTTCCCCCATTTGAAAAACTTGTGGCAGTTCAATTAGGAAAAAGATGGAAAAAACAGGCTTGTGTGGAGAAAATAAAACTAATTACTCAGGTATCACCAAAGGGGAAATTTGAAGAGGCAGATATAATCTAAATTGGGATTTGAACAAGCTGGCAGCAGCAGAAGATGGATCAGTTTCTATGTTTTAGTGCAAATAAAAGGCCAAGGCTGAAGTTTTATGTCTTTAGCAGAAGACAACAGCCTGGAGAGCTCAATGGAGGAGGTAATATGGATGAAGAATGGCTTTCACCGTTACTTTAGGAGAAGGAAGCAGTAAATCTGCAGCATTGATTTTAGTGCCATATGAGGTGAATTCACCCGTGCTTGCTTGGTGAGATCACATGAGATGACAAAGTATGTTTTATGATAACACACGTTTTTGAGGGCTTTGTGTAAGCTCTTATGTAAGAATCCTTTAGTGCTGGTCTGTCTGTTTAATACTATCCTATCAGGTGCTGAAGTTAAATTTGGGTCCTACTTTTGAAAGGTTTTGATGATGGATTGCCTGAAATCTGTGAGCCATGACCTCTGGAAAAGTGTTATTTTGAAGCCTGTTTTTACATTGATACTAAAACCATTAAATCTGGTAACTGAAGCAGCATTTGTTTTTATTCTAGCAGTGCAGGCTGGATTTAGAACATTGTTTTTTATAGCAATTAAGAAATCCCTTGAGGAGGAGCCCTACAACATCTTATTTAAAGGGTTAACTCCTTGTTATGTTAGTCAGCTCTCATTTAACTCTGATGATTATGTGGGTTTTGGGTTAGCAGGACCACAGCTGCTCCCAACACGTTCGGGTGCATCAAATGGTTGTGGAAGGTGTAAGTGCAGAGTAGGGACTCATCCAATGACAGTGCCCACTGCTCCTTAAAACCTGCACTGCTTCTCACAGAAATCTAGCCACTTGGGTTTTTTCAAAGGATAATATGGCATGTGTCTGCTTTATCTTAATTTTGTACATGGTTAGCTTGATTTATGTTTTAGACTTTCCTGCTCATCTTTTCCCAGTTTGCTTGCATAGTCAAGAATTGACTTGAAACACTTCTGCCCTTCAGTTACCACTGACTAGTACCACAATTAAACTGTGCAGTACATCTGATTGGGACAAGTTGACTTTTGGTTTTTTCATATTCTACCTGAAGTGTTTTGCCTTCAGTGTGTTAAAATATGGGAAATTATAAACCCAGTAGCGGTCAGTTGGTTTGATCGTAGTGTACAATTGATGCTAGTTGTCTCTCCACGAAACAGACAGCTTGACTGACTTTGAAATAACTTTCCCATTTTTCAGGGCCAGTAATCAAAATCAAGGGATTATGGTTTTTGCTGGAAAAGCCATAGAAAGAAACATCTAAATGAAACAGCTAAATTAAATATTAGCATGTTTTGGAAGCAAATAACTATTCAAAACATGCAATAGAATCTGCAGTTATGGTTACAAGATTATCTAACTAACTTTAATTTATATTTTGCAGATGCATATAAGGCCTGTTGAGGCAAGTACAGCCATGTGCAGAAATTTAGGAACTTATTTAATTTCCTAATTGAGTTTCTTGTTTTGGTCATTTTGATTTTGGGTTTTTTTGGGTCTGTTTTTGTAAAAAAGCTTGTTAAATATCAGTATTTTCTCGGAGGAGTTAAGAAATAATGTCAAGTTATATGTGAAGATCTAAAATGCTACTTTACCTTTATTGGGGGAAAGACTGACTGAGCTATTTAGGGGAAAAACTATTCAACTGATCACAGAATTTGTGAATTCACTTTCTTTGGGAAAAGTCGGCTATATGTGATGGGTTTTATATGTGGCGTGTTGTTTTATGATGCTAAAATCTGCTTGTAGAATTCCAAGAGTGTTGGAAGGTGGAATACTTTTTAAGAAATACCAAAGGATGTGAAATTTTAATTTTGGAAGAAAAGTTTCGACATTAGGTACTTGTGAAAACACAGCAAAAAGCTTTACCTTAGTATATATATATTGAGGATGTCTGATGTCAGATTCCTTGTGTGTTTCTTAATAGATAAGTGTCTGTGACTAGAAAGTAAGTTTTGAATTCCACAAAATCAGTAGGAAATTTGCCACTGAATTCCGTGTGACTAAGACTTGGCTTGTGGTGTTCATGGCACTCAGGCTGGATTCCTTTCCTAGTCACACTGGTGGAGCTCAAAACCGTTTGCTGCTCACTGCTTGTAATCCCCAGCGGTGGGTTACTGTACAGAAAAACCCTCCAAACAGATGAAGCATTTAATAAGGAAAGCTTTGGAAAGATTGGCTCTGCTGGGGGCAAGTCTCAGGCCATCTCATCAGACAAAGAAAGGCGAGGCATTCCTGAACATAACACAGAGATCCAGAGAACTTCATTGATCAAAACCAGCTTTTCAAGCTTCAACCAGGAATTGCTTAAGCATAAGTACAAAATATGCTTCAAATTTGTCTGCTTTCCCTATTCTTGTGGATCAGCAGCGGAGTGTTAGTTCAGATGTTTCTAGGAAGACCCAGCTTTATTTCAGATGTTTGTTGTGAGTCTGCACGGTCCATTCAGACAGGTCTCTGCGGGCAGAAGTAGATGGAGCTCCTGCCATTGTGGAAATGCTCCAAGTGCATCCAACACAAAGGCCCTTTCCAACCTAAATGATTCCCTAATTCTATGACATTTTGTCAATGTGATAGCCAAAGCAAGCAAGCGGTTAATAATTCATCCCTTCCACTTTTGGCATTAACTAAGAGAATGGAATTGATAGACACATTAATTATTCTGTTACATTCTTTCCAAAAGAAAAATTCCCAAATTACAGTAATTTCATGGAAGTATTGCAGCAATGCTTTTTAATCAGAGATCTTAATGGTAAGAGGATGAAAATTACTATCTGTATTGGGAATGCATAACAGACCACCAAACATCAAGAAATATCCATAATAGGAATTTTGGTTTATAGTCTTTTTAGTTTGAAGCCAAGAGATCTGACAATCCTGTTACACAACATACTTACGCACTTTGCTAAGTTTTGATCATTAGACTCCCCATGGAGTTTGAAAGAAAGGAAATAAAAAACCCCTGACACTAGTTTTGTTGACCTTCCTCCAACCTGCTAACAGCTCTTGTTATTTTTATTGTTTAAGGAAAAATGATATAAAAATTTTCTTGTGAGAGCATGGGATTCCAGCTATTCTGCAAAAGATAAAAATTCTGAATATTTTATAGGATGTGAATTGCCAGGGCTAGAGGCTGTGAAATTTGCACTCTGGTTTTTGAAACACAGCTTCAGACAGTTGCCAGTGAAATACATTAAGAAATGTGCTTTACCTAGAATTGTAAATGAATCTCACAAGGCTTTAAATAACCCGTGTCGTAGAGTCCCTGTGGTTACATGTGAGAATACTTCGTAATGCTGTGTTCAGTCTGCTACATGACTGGCAGAGCTTCAGAAATACAGTGCTTTGGAAAATCCCATTAAATATTTTCCCATGCTTCAGTGGCCTCTTAAAAGTCTTCTAAAACACAAAAGAAATTATTAGTCACTGCAAGAACATGTAATGGATCTAACTGCTGTATTGCTTCATTTTTCACATTTATTGTATTTAGCCATAAGCATATGTATTGGCACAATTTGAAGACTTCAGTCAGGATTTCTTTGCACTAACAGAAAAATTCCTGTGTAAGTCAGAGGCACAGTAAAGATTCCCAGTAGGCTAGCTGAGCTAAAAAGGTTGAGATGTGAGAGAGTTGTGAATGATCAGGATCATTCACAAAGGATGGGAAAAGTTGGCAGATGCAGCATGAGAGACTAAGGACAAAACAAGAACCAGTTTTATACTAGATTACACAGTGATGCAGAGTAGTACAATTACTGATGGTAGACCTTGCTTTACTGCTTTTGTGGGTGCTCCTCCCATGTTTTCATCATCCTTTCTAACAGAATGGATGGCAATTTACTTCCTTTACAATATCACTGTTGCATCCTGGAGCCTTTTAACTGGATGAACCAACTAAGGTGTTGCAGTAGAAAAAGGTTTCTGAAATACCACGTAATTTGAGTTTTTGAAACATGAATGGGATGTTGCCTACCTGGCTCTAAATGCCTGCCTGCATGACCTAAAGGTCCTGACATGGTGATGCAAGATGTTTCCAGCCTACAATTTATTTAGGTGCGTGCTACTTCCTTAGGAAGGCAATTAATTTGTTTTGTGTGAAAAGCAGGTCAGAGCTGTGTACTGGCTTAGACATAATGAGCTGTGTCTCTTTGTCACCTGTGAATGAAAGATAGAAAAAACTCACCCTATTAACCTGTAGGCTTTTCCCCCCACCTAATTTCTTCGTGGCCAACGGATGTGGTGGATCTCTACAGCTGTTGCCAAGGAGTGATCAGAGAGTGTTACTGTGAGCCAGCTGTGAAGAGCTCCTCTTTACATGTAAAAAGTCGAGTCAGTCTGCAAACATCACCATCTTGTTTTACTGTAAGGGCATCTTAAGGAGCTGGAGTTCAAAGGCAAGTTAAAAGTAGAGTGAAACAGCCCTGTTACAAGTAAATGTCAGCTATACACAAGATAGTTATAGAGTATGTGAATATATTTTTCCTCATTTGTAGTTTGAATGAAATAAATCTTCAAATGAGGCTTGGCCTCAAAATTAAGCAGTTAAACAAAACCCATCAAACAATACATCCTTGTCTCTTTTAAGACAAACATCCATTTTTCTGTGTTTTTATTTAGAAAGTGTTTTAAACTGCTTGCTACATTTCCATGGGATTTTAATTTGGTTTGGATTAAATTTTTCAGATGGAGTGACTGTCTTACTCCTGTGAATTAAACATCACATAATGAAACTGAGTTGCTCAGGGCTTATGCACTCAGTAATAGCTGTACTGTTGCTTTGTTCCTACATAATTATACTGACTTTGCCAGTGGCTATAAAAAAGTTTAGTCCATTTATTTAGATTTTTTCTTTGAGATGTCTCATATTCCTAAGGACTGCATGATTCGTAACTCCACATCCCTCACCACCATGCCAATAAAAGAAGTGTCATTTCTGGTTTGGGATGAAACTGTTACTCCCAAATGGTTTTATATAGACCCGCACATATATCAAAACAGGTGAAGGAATTCTTTAGACAATCGAGGGTAGGATCTCATTAATTTCCTTTTAATTTAAAAATGTGTGCCCACTTTAGAGCAGTTCCTTTTACTGTACTGTACAACCATAGCCAAAAAGTGGGGGGAGCTATTGAACCACTCACTATCTATCCTGAAGTTATAAAAAAAATGCAAACCTGTAAATTATTTGGAGGAAAAGCTACAGAACAATCTGCCAGATTATTATACATAGGTACTTGGGAGTGTTGTAAACACATGATGTTGTGTTAAGGGTCACCCAAGAAGGAAAGCTGCTGGAGTTCTATCTCTTAGTGTCTCTGTGCATGGAGAATCCTGCTGGCACTCTTGATCTCTGACAATTTAAGATCAGTACAGCGTTGGCCATGTAAGATCAGCTCATCGCAGGAATTTGTCCTAATAGGCTGCCTAATCTTTTAAATTTGGTAAGTCAAACAACTGCAACTCTTAACTGTGTTTGGTAGGGAAAAGGCATATTCTCTGTAAAGTGTATTCCAGAAAACACAGAAGAGACTAATTGCTCAATTTTCTATCCATACGTGGGGATAACAGTGTTTCCTTAGTCTCAAGCATTGGCTGTTCAGTGGTGCTTGGTGATTAACTTCTGTGGGGAACAGACAGTAGAGGGGCCTTTGGATCCTTACCTGAAAGTGCATAATTTTGAGCTATTTTGCATCTGGAAGGAAGGAAGTTCCAAATTTTGAGGTCAACCATATTAACAAACCTCTGCAGATATATTTTTAGTTCACTGAATGAAAGTCAGATTTGGCTGGTGAAGAATGTGTTTCCTTCTGCTAAGTGTGTTAACTGATACTTTATTACCGAATGAAGTGTTTTCTTTCCCATTTTTCTTGCAACTGGCAAAGTGTGAAACTTCCAGTTTGCACTTGGCCTCAAAGAAGACTTTCCCCTGCTTTCTCCTCAAATTTCTGTATGTAGCTTGTCAGTAGCTTTTATGGTGTTGTGGAAAAGTCACTGTTATTGTGAAGAAATGGAAAATTTGCTAATTCTTGTATAGATTCAAAGTAGCAGATGTTTGCTATTGTCTTCTCAAGAATGAAATTTAATTGCTACATGCTACTAGACTTTAGGATCATCAAGGGAACATTATCTCACTATAAACATAATTAAAACCTTCTTTCAGGATAATGCATGTGTGGCTAATATAAACGTTGGCCACAGGCATTGCATCTGGGGATTTTATGATTTAAGGTATTTTTTTGAGTGCCATGTTGTGACCTCACATCTGTGGGTATAATTCCATTGACTTCAGTAAAAATTGTTTTGTTCTCATCTGTGAGATCACAGTTCCTAAAACCCAATTCCTAATATTTTTATCGTGTTCTATGTCCGTTTCTTAGGACATGGGAACATGTAAATGGAGCAACATTGAGTTTTAACAATGCTTCGAGCTGGGTTTATTTCAGTTCTCTGTTTTCTGTAGACTTCTGAAGCCAGAAGGCCAGAGCAGCAGGTTGGCCTTGGGATGCCCTGGAGTATGTGTCTATTCTCTTGCAGAACCTACTGTAAATGTTCACAGTTTTTAATGTGTGGACTTAAAGCCGAGAGGTTCTCTGTGCTCTGGTGGTGTACCTGTCACTTGAGATTCATGTGTCCTATCAGCTTTTGGATAGAATTCCAGATTTTTGTGAATCAGGTGTTTCCAGCACCAGGATAATACCCAGATATCAGTGTAGTACAGCTTGGCTATGTCAAGAGAATGTTTTTTTATTAGCTGTGTGTGAGACTTTGGCTGCATTAGATGGAATTGACCAAAAGCTGGTTTTCTTCATCTTTCTATGGTCCTAAAAAGCATGATTTTTTGGTACTGGAAAAAACAATTTTTTTTTTTCCAAAAACTGGTGTCTATTAAGTAGAGGCATGTCCAGTTTTCTAGAATTGTGATTGATAAGTACATTAAAAAGTACATGCAGCACTTTGAGTTGCTGACATTATGTAAGCACTGAGTATTGTCCTTTTAAAATTATTTCTTCCTTAGTTGTTAATTTGCCTCTAAGGGAAGAAAACACAGAAATGTTGAGCTCAGAGTATTCAGTATTCCTCAACTGCTCGGAACAAATTGCAGCATACTGGGGTGGGGAGTGTGTGGGGGAGAAATATTTTGGGGAGATCACTGTAAATCTGTTTAAGCCAAGCAAAAGCCTTTTCCTTGGAATAGTTGCTCTGTGATGTTCTCCTGGTATGGTTGTTCTGGTTTTACTTGATCTCCAGACCAGTTTGGTGGCAGGGGACAATAGACCGATAGAGGACTCGTATTGTTTGCGGTGCAGTCCACAGCAGCTTGTCACAGACTGTATGTGTGGAGAGCAGTGCCAGCTGCCTTCATCTATGGGTCACAATGCTGCAGCTCAGGCAGCTGAGGTGCCTGTGCTTTAAGGCCTAGAGATACTTGTCTTTAAAGTCATCACAGTAGAAAAAAAAAGAAAATATTTGAATAAAAGAACGTGGCTTGCTGCGGTGATAGCCATGAAATTCTGGGCCCGTCATATGTATCTGCTGTTTTTTTCTGTATTGTTGATGTTTCTCAAACCTTTTATTTCTCAGTTAATTTCCCCTGAATGTCTGCAGCATGTTAGAACAGAAGGATAATCTTCAGTATTAGAGAATGTTTAAATGCATACTTTACAGGGTAGATTTCTTATATGTATTGAGGGGGAAACTCGGGTGAGACTCATCTGCATGGGACTCACCTCAAAGCGGACAAAAGCTGAAAAGTTTTGACAGCTCACACAGGTTTCTCTCAGCAGAGCATGCAAGTAGGACAGGGAGTACTTTCAGAAGTACTCATAAGGAGCTTGATTTTCTGGCAACTGAAATGTGTTGTTGGTTTTGGAGGTTTTTGTTGCTGTTTTTTTTCTACTGACTTCTCTGGGAATGGATCTGAACCAAACTAATTCTTACTTTTCTAATGTAGTGGCCATGTTCCTTGGAGAACATTGGATACCTGCGTCTCTAGCTCTCTCTATACCTTCACAGGTGTACGTGTGTGCATGCACTACAAGTGAGGATTTTCTTGTGGCCTGTTCCTCCTGTGCTCCCTCATTGGATCAAAGTACTGCTTTAACCCCAGCATGATTTGTATGTGGGGTTTGTGTTTTAAATTTCTCTGAATAAGTGGTTTTAATTCCTGCTAAATGTTGTTTACTTCCTGCCTATGAATGGTAAAACCTCAATGTCTGTTTTTCATATACTGTTTCAGGAACCTAATGCAGTCCTAAATGGAATGCCCTAGGGAACAGCAGATGAGGTCAGCCCTGCTGCTTACTTATCTTGGGATTCAGCCCTTCCGCCCTTGTTCTTCAGTAGTGACATTCTTGGTTCTAAGCCACTATTGAAAGGTGAACGTCCCGTGGAGAACCCCTATAGTCCACCTGGAGCTGATGGTGTTGCTGTGGGGGGAAGGCCTCATTTCAGAGGGACAGCCATCATCCTCAGGGGCATTTGGTAACTTCTTGCTCTCTGAAGTAAGGGTGAAGAATTTTTTCCTTTGATGAGGATCAAATGGAATTTCAAATATATTCACCTCTCTCGGGTTATGTATTAACCTATATCTCCATCCTTGATTGATAGCATCTTGACAGAGCTGAAGGGTGACATACAATACTTTGAAGAGCATAATGGCTGAGCAAGCTCTGAGAGAGAAGGGCACTCAGCCACTCTTTGAAATGATTGCTCATATTTCTGTGCAAGATCTGCCTTGCTTTTTCTGATCAGTAACTTGAAATTTTTTTCTCATGTGGTGACTTCATTGTTCTCTATTTATTGCACATCTTAACTGTATTTTAAAAGAACTTGAGCTGATGCCAGCATCAACATGTCTGAGCAGTTTTGATGTAACTTAGGTAGCTTTAGGCCTGAGGTCATATGAAAAATGTTGCTTTGGGGAGGGACTAAAGTCTTAAATATTATACCAGCAGGAGTTTCCATAGAGATTTCAAGAGAACTGGGCAAGTAATTCTCTAGAGTTGACTGCAATAGCTTTTGTTTTCTGCTTTAGAAACTTCGGGATTAAATATAGTGGGTTTTTTGGAACAAGTATATTGGGGATGGGATATAGGGATGAACTTGGCATGGAAGTTAACATTTTGCAGAATATTGATTCAACACAGTGCTGAATAACAGACTGCTTAAATTACATTATCACTAGGAGAATGTATTCTGATTCCATTTGCAATTAAAAATACTAATGGTAATAAAAAAACCACGGTCTATTTTTCCAGCTAATCCCCGTGTTTGTGCTCTCGTGTTTTTTCCCTTGAATATTTTTCTTATGGCTGTTGGCAAATTTCAGATACCAATTGGAAGGAAGTAACAGGCTTTTTTTTAGAAGTGATCCTGCGCAGTGTCTTTTCTGCAGACAACTGACTCCCTCTGTAATGGCAGAGCTCTTAGTTTGTTGGCACATCCATTAAGAACAGTCGTGCCTCCAATAACTTTGCTCTTTATTGAGTGTTTGAAAGACCTGCTCCCAGTCTGGATGAGTGAGAAGCACCCTTGCTTGGAGCAGACTGGCATCCACGGCTTCCTCCAACCAGCCAGCTGTAAATGCTATGGGTACCTCTCAAAGTGTCTGGCCTTTCTGAATGGGCAAGTCAAAGGAATTGTTTCCCTGTGCCGTGTTGGCTGCACACATTGCTGTGCCACGCTGCCTTGGGGCCTCACCTTGCTCTGGACCTGAACTTCAAAGAAGAAGTATAAAAATCAGGAAGTCTATTATGTCATGAAAAACTGCTTCTGGATACAGAAAATATCTAGCTTCATGTTCTTTTGCGGTGTTCAGCATAGTCCAGTTCCCAGTGGAATGTTTTCATCATCCACATGTTGCTTTAGCTTTTTAATGTCTTGCAGTGGGGGATAAGGTGGAGGTGGCGATGCTGTGTTTGGATTGACTGTGGTAATGAAAAGCATGTCCTGAACACTTCTTTTAAAGTGTCACTGTTGTGTTGTGATTGGCTGCCAACAAGTTTGCTCGACACAGGCAGGTAAGGTGTAAATGACATCAGCTCCTTTGGTGTTTTCCCCTGAAGGGAATGGCTGAGCTGTTCAGGCAGTCTCAGCTGGGACACCCCTAGCTGCACGTTAGCTCTGCTAAGGCACCATTTGGAGATGTTGATGGCCTGCAGTCAGGATCATTGTGTAATGTAGGTAGGAATGATAATCTCTCTCAGTCCAAAAAATGCAAGTGCTATTGAATCCACTTGTTAAGCCAAAATCCATTGCTCTCTGTGCTGATTCACAGTGGGAGCTGACATGAAATATCAAGGAGGGATTAGCATGCACAGCATGCTGTGGTTAAGAACTTGTGCCACTTGGTCAGACCACGGCATGAAACTGTGGTGAGTGTTGAGTTGCTAATGTCTCCTCAGGTTACTCGACTTGGGTTTGTGTGCAAGCAGAGCAAGGTGGCTGATTGGCAGGCTGGCTCCAGAGCCAGGGGTTTTAGAGCACTGCTGAAGAATAGGCCTGAAATATCACCACTTCCAGTCCCTCACTAACAGGAGCAACTACACGGAAGCCTTGCTGAGGAGGGAGAGCTGGTCTGGATTTAAATTGATATTTTAAAAGTACTTTGCTGCTTTTTTCTTTCATATAGATTCCCATGTACTGGTGAGCTAACAAGGCTCTCCTGTGCTAAGAAAGTTTAAGTGTTTTGTTGAGCTTTCCACTCAGGAGTTTCATGTTGCTATGCAGGAGTCCATGCATGGAGGGATTTTTAGAAAGAGATGTTTTGGCCTTGCATTTCTCTATGTTAAGCATCAGCCTTTTCAAAATCTCGTGTTACTAGGGAGAGGTGTTCTCCCATTCCCTTGCCTCCCATGCATGTCTTTCTGGCCCACTTTTCTCACATCAGGGATATGACTTGCTCAGGAGTTCCCTGTAGCCCCTGCTCACTGGCAGTATCATGACGCAGCCCTGGCAGAGCAATTTTGCTGCAATGGTTTTCCCATTGCATGCTGTGGAAGAGGCGCTGTGCCCATGCTGGTGGTGGCAGACATGCCTGAAGTCCAGCATCATGGAGTACTAACAGGTGGAAGGGACCCACAAGGATCATTGAGTCCAGCTCTTAAGTGAATGGCCCATATGGGGATCGAGCCCACAACCTGGGTGTTCTTAGCACCATGCTCTGACCAACTGAGCTCGTCTGTGAGAACTGGCAAGACATGCACGTTCATCCCAAATTCCTGAAAGAAGAAGTGTCTATTGGCTTGGAGAATGTGAAAGCAACAGAAAACCAGGGACAAGAGATTCAACTGAGATCCTTGCCTGATTGCCTATTACAGGTTTCACAGATGTGTAGGAACTGTCCTATTTTGGTCCCTTCTCTAGACCTCAGGTGCCAGATCTTTGTCTCTGTTGTAGGTCCCAGCCACAGATGAAGGCAAGCAAATCAAACTGTGCTTAGGTAACCAGGTCAAAACAATGTAGGAGATTACGGTGAAAGATTTGGTCCTAAAGCTTTTTCTTATGCTGGAGTCTTTGTGAAGGGGAGGATGCAATTGTGTTAGTGCATTATTGTTGAATATCTGAACTCCCCCTCCCTGTTGCTGGCTCTCAAATGCTTTGTTATTGCCAATTCACTGACCTCTCCTTTGCTGATTGTGCAAGACCAGGTTGAAGGTCTGTCATGTCATCACCTGGGAAACTAGAAAATAAATGGAATAAATCCCATTAAACTATCTATAGGTAAAGATTGAGTCACAGAGGGTTGAAGTAGATAGAGATATATCTAGTGCAATCATAAAACCTTTTAATAATTTTTCAAACAGAGATGTAAGAATTCTATTGATATTGGTAATTTCTACTTTTGAGAAGTAACATTCAAAGTTTCATAAGGGTAAGAAAGGAAGCTCTCTGTGGGGTGAAGAGAAGATGATGGTTATTAGGTAGCAAGATTTGATGCAGCTGGGGTAGGGGGACAGAGCTGTAGGGAGTCCACAGCTCTCCCTCCATACTGTGTTCAGTTTCTGGGAGGATGGAGGTTCAAGATGAGATGTCAAAGCTCAGTTCTCACTCACTGGTGAGACCCTCTGGGCAGTGCAGCCACATGTCTGAGTCTCCTGTCCTCCATTCTGTGCTGCCTGAACTGCTACAGCTGCTGCTGTTGTGGGCAACGTGTGTGATATGTGCCTGGCTGGGTCTGAACTCCTCAAGAGTGTGCATGTCTGGTCTGGCACAGCTGTTTTAGCCTGGAAACTCATGCATCCTTTTGTACTGAGGCTACATCCTCTCATAGTAAACTGCGGAGGGAAACAGTTTCCCCTTGCATTATTACGCCAGCGGGGAAGTTTCATGTCGCATGATAAGGTTTGTACAAGCACTGTCTTCCTGCTGCTGTTTTTGCTGGCCAAAAAGGTCACTGCCTGCTTCCTCCAATCGCCTGCAGATCTCCCAGGTGAGTGGCTTGCTTTTGCTCTGTGACTGCCCTGGACCATCACGAGCAGGGTGAGCAGTAAACGGCCTGAGTAAAGGGCCACTGCCAGGCTGGTTTGTGCAGCCGAGCTGGGCATGGGCAGCTAAAGGGGCAGGACTTGAATAAGGGTGATGATGGGCTCAGTATTCCCCTTTCCTCTCTTATTTAAGCACAGCCAGTGCTGACCAGGGATGTGTGACCAAAATATTCATGATAGATATCTGTGCTCTGAAATTCAGACCTTGAAAAAGTAAACTTAGCTACCCCAAGACAGATACATTGGCTCTAACCTGGTGCTTATTTCAGAATGGATGCTGTTCTGTATTTGAATATACATGCATCCAAAGCGTTTGAAAAGAGGCTTAGAAACAAACAGGATCCCTTACCACACCCTGTCATTGGCTTTTTTTTCTGTTTAATTTGGAAAATACAAAATTTGCATTTATAACGATCCTTGCTGTGCTAGCAAATGTGTGTCACCGACCAGTTTGCTCCCTTCTGATCCAATGCTGGGGAAGATTTAGAAGAAAGAATGGAATAAATCATTCAAATGACTATATTTTGCAGTGCCTGCCTAGCCAGATGAGTAGTTTTCTGAGCGCTGAGGTTGAACATGTCTACTTGCCTATAAATTTGTGTCCAGTGGTTGACTGTGAGTCTCAGTCGAAACTTTTCCCATGGTTGAGGAATTTGATGGGATGCTCCCCTCTCTCTGGGATCGCACATGCCAGCCTCGCCCTTCACAAAGATAATTATAGAATTGCCTTTCTGCCTGTTTTCACAAAACTTGTAAGAACTTGCAGGAATTTGCTTTCTCCAGCTTTTTGTCAAACCTTGGCTCAGTGGCTATGGGCCAAGCAAAAACTCTGGGATCAACACACAGACATAGACATACACACAGACATATTGTGGTTGTCATATAAATCTTGATTCCCTAAGAAGCAAAGAAAAGGGGATGTGCAGTGGGAATGGCATTGTGGGCTCTGTGTGGGACAAGGAGTCACCAAGAGTGTCCTGAGGAATGGGGATATTGCACATACAAAGCAGGGGGTAGGAGGCGTACAGCACCTTCTCTTTCCCTGCCTGTGCGCCACCAATACTATAGGGGATGCTTGGTGGCTTTCTTTTTCTTTTGTGATGTAACTTGTAACCCAAGCTCAGCACAGTGGGCACTTGGGGAAACAGCCTTACAAGTAGTAAGGGACAGGCAGGATTTGCCCTATTTAACCACAAAGAGTTTTCAGAAATGAGAGAAATACTGTACTTTTTCTAGAAGCCTTGAGAGAAATATGGTAACTGCAAGCATAAAGACACGGGATTTTAGATGAACGAAGGCTATTTAAAGGTATGTTTCCCACTCTGGTGGTAATTCACTCCGTGAAAATAACGAGCAGTTACATGTAACACTTCCCAAGTGTGGGAAAAGCATAGTTCAGTCTTGCATATTCAACACGTGAAAAATAACTAGATGTAGAGACACGAAAATAAGCAGAAAAGCCACACATGGGCTTGCAGATGTTTTACCACATCAGTGAGATTTGCATACTATTCCTGGTGTTGCCATTTAACTTGGCATGTGATTTGGGAAAAGTCATCTTCCCGTTCTGTGCTCTGGCATATCTGTTTTCACTAGAGGCTGTGGCTGCCCTCTGAAATCTCACTCTACTTGTAGAGAAGTTGGCTTTTTTTACTGATAAGCTTTGTAGTATTTTTTCCACTATATATACAGCATATATATATGCTGGGAAAAAGACTGTATTTTGTAGTTTCTGGACATAGTTTGAATATCCTGGGGTTTTTTTAGATTCTCAATCTCAGACTTAAACCCAAAATGAAGAACTGAGGGTTTAACATTTAGGATTTTAGCTCATGGTATAGGGTGATTTGGAGCACCAAATAAGCTTTTTGGATACAGAGGTAAACCTGAAAAAGTAGGAGAAGAGTCAGGTGTGGAAGTGCAATGGTGTTTCCCAGAAACAGCCTGGCTGCCAGCACAATGGCTCATGTCATGCTGTCAAGAAACAACATCTCAGGGTCTGAAGTGGAGCTCAAGATTACAGGAAGGCCTTAGATGGCTTTCACCTGGAGTATGGGATCTGCTTTCATGATGGTATTCAGGTGTGTGGCAGTTATAGGATGAGAGGTTTATGGGTGTGTGATAATTTACTCTGCCATTTACTGATAGGCTCGCCTCCCTTTGTGCAAATGAATCTTAAAGAGAGACCATATAATCATGTTAGCAGTTGCTTTAGCTGAGAGAAGTAATAGTGTTCTTTCCTGTACCTTCAGCTGCTCAACAGTTCACGTGAGAAGTTCCACCTCTGAGGCTAAAACTTCCCTGCATATACCAGCATTTATTTATTTTTGGCTTTTCTGAGAATAGAAGGTTTCAGCCACACTTCAGTAATGAGAGAAGAATGAAGTGAGATTTTCTTTGTCCCCAGAAATGTTGGTTTTAAACATCCTTTCAGCCAAGTGGATGAAATTGTAAAATTGGGATGTGACAGTGATGCTCCAGAATTCTCCAGGGACGTTTGAGCTTGACTTCATGGTTTCATGCAGTTTTTTGTGGCTGATACAGAGCCGATGAAGCAGACTTTTCCAGTTCATTTTTTCTGAGGCACACAGCTAAGGAAAGATTGACTACAGAAGCATCTGCAGCTAATTTAGCAGAGCAGTCCAATGAAGGATATTGCTGCAAATTGCTACAGAGACCTGGCATGGTTGGTGGCCAGGCCAGAGAAGAATCTTTTGCATGGCTGTCAAAATCAAGGTGCCTCAGTCTCTTGTGCTCATACTGAAAGTGAAGGAGAGGCAGCACTTTTCTAGAGTTTTCCAGTGGTCTGAAATGGCAGATAATTTATCAACAGTGAGGTGTTGTTTCTCTTTCCCCTTTTCCTTGGTCACCCCCAGGAAGTTTTTTGATTGAGGAAAGGTAATTAGTGGAGCAGAGTATTTTGCCAACCACATTTAATGCTGGCATGACAGCAAGTCCTCAGTGCTTTCCTCAAGCACCTCAGGGTCCAAATGGGCAATTGAAAATGGTTTGTGGTAAAAGTCATGTCCAGACTGGTGAGGAGAGGAGAGTACAGAGAGTACCTGATGTCGGAAGAGAAGCGTGAAAGTTATTTTTGTTTTAATTTTATTTTTAAGCTCTGTCCAAGAAAAGACCTGGCTGCCATTGCTGCTCTGATTTTTCTTCTTATCTCATTCCTTCCCTTCTGCTGGCGCATGTTTTGAGTGATGGGGTATGACCCCTCTGGCATTATTCCTGTCTCATTTCACTGTTCTCATGTCTCTCTATTTCCTTCCTTAATTTTTGTCATGATGTTAAAAAAAAAAAAAAAACATAAAAAACCCCCAAAATTCTTTGATGGCACCACATGGGTAGAAAAATGTCTGGAGGATCATGTCATTTAGTCTACACAATGCTTGGATCTCAGCCATTCTCTGAGTTCATTGCTTACATGACCTCTAAATATTTATTTTTGAAATGGGTTTATAAATTGCTATGATTGATTAAAAGACTCCTGAAAAATGTGACTTCTTCTAAACACATGCAGAATGGTGGTTGGTTTTAACAAAACAAGACAACAAAAACAGCAAACAACTTGTTTAATTTTACATGAAGTATCAGATCTATGCAAATCTCTATATTGTTTTATTCTTTAAATCCTGTGGGTAGAAGCTGAACAACCAATGTGTATTCAGAATGACCATAACCTTGGCAGCAACTCTGAACTCATACATCAACATTTCTAATATGAGAGACGTGACCATAACTTTCTTTCAACAGCCACATTTGGGGGGGGTTATTTTCTTTTGGTTTTTAGTGTATTCCCCTTGTGCTTTTGCTTGGACAAATACTGTGTCTTACGTGATTAAAATCTAACTCTCTTACTAGTGTATATTTAAATTGCTTTGTCCTGTATAAACAGGCAGATCTTGGCTCCAACTCTACATTAGTATGTGAGACAGATTCTTAAGACCACTGGTTAATTAGAAATCAGTTAGTGGGAGCTAATTGTCATTGCCTTATGATGAAGGCTTAGTGAAAGTATCTTCATAGAAATACATGGGTGACTGTAAGGGTCAAACCCAGATACGAGTGTGGGAAAGCCTATAGGCCAAAGCTAATTTGATGAGATATAAATGCTTATCCAGCCTTCCTTTGCTGCAATGGTAAACAGTTAAAGCACCTTCATGCATATTTGCCAGGTAAATATATCATATATATATGATATATAAATATATATATTTATATACATAAATATATGTATATATAAATATATACTCCACTGCCTTGTGGAGTTTGAGTATGGATGTATAATATGTTTAAATTTTCTACTTGGAAACCTTTGTTTTTTCAAGTACTTCATACCAGGGCTCGTGCTCCAAAACTTACCAGCCTGCTCCAAGAGGCATAAAGAGCCCTGTCAAACACAGATTTATGACAGGTTTTTATCTGCCATGGCTGAAGTTATGTGGCAAGTATGGCAGTGTAAAAAGTGCAGTACTTGGGGAGGTGAGTGGCTCAATCTGCTAATCTTGCTTTCTAAACAGTACCTGAGAGTACAGATTACTTGCTTTGCCAAAAACAAGCTTTAGGAAAAGTAAAACTGACATCTTGTTTTGATGGTGTAAGTGGGTGAGGGTAATACTATTCAGCCAGAGTGTTTCATTATAATTACCAATTAAAAAATAACATAACACTTGAGAACATGTCATTACACTAACATGATCCAAACCTAGCTTTCATTGGAGAGCCCAACTGTGTAAAATGAGCATGATTTTTGGAGTTAATACTCCCTTACCACACAGTGCCTCGACACACAACACCAATAACATCTGTATAATGGGGCATTTCTATTGCTTTAACCACCACTTACTGCACTCTTATTGGTCATTAGTTCTATGGATTAATGACACAAATGTGGATTTATTAGTGCTGTAAATCTGTGGGAAACAGTGAGTCGAATTAGTGTCTTTTTCATAATAATGACTGATGTGCTTTTATTAGACCTGAACTTGGTGTGTCACCTTCTACAGTAAAAATGACTGCTTGTGAGCCATTTCAAGTTGCTTGAATGATCTTTCATCACTTGGTCGTAACATTTAGAAATGTAGAAAACTTTCCCACTTGCTAGCAAAGTCTCAGTTCCTGATTTTGGGGATCAAAAACTGTTTGGAAATCACTTTTTACCCCAGAGTGAAATGTTTTTATTTAAAAATAGTGCTTCCTTGCATGTAATGTTAACACAGTAGAGACCCCTGAGTTCCTTGAGAGGATAAGATATGCAAGATATGTGTATCTTAATGTGACTGTTCATAAACCAACTCACTGCTGGACTGCAGCCTGAAATGCGAAACCGGTCGAAGAAACAAGTTTCTGATGCAAAATTAGCTACAGTAGTTGGTGCTCTTTGGATTTTAAGGAGTTCATCAACCTGTCAAGCCATGGTTTTGTACTGTAGCAGTCTGTGCTGTGTCTACACAACCATGAGAACATCTCTGAGATGGTTAGAGACTTCAAAAGCTCTGCAAGTCAGTGAAAATCCCTTTCTTCCCTCTTTTTGTGTAATTAGCCATCCAGTTGATTATGGTCACTTCTTAGAAGGGCTGATGAATATGAATCTTACCTGCTACCCCTTATAAACCAGTTCTTAAGTGCAAGGTTAAAGGTTGCTTCTCAATTTGGTTGTCTTTCAGTAGCAATGAACTATTTTATTTACAACATCAGCAGCTGTGTGGTATCTCTTGAATGCAATGCTCCACAGCTGATGAAAATAACCATAGAAATTTGTGAACCTTAGAACCAAGAACATGAAGGACCTCTTAGAGGTACATTTTGAGGAATTGTTGAGTACGGTAGTTTTCTTTAGTGTCCATTCCTGTGCTCTGACAGGTGTGCTGCCCTATCTTCCCCTGGCTGCAAAATCTGGGCATCTCCTTCTGCTGGTATGATAAAGACAGTCCTTCTGTAACCTATCCAAAAAAACCTCAGATGGATGGGCTGGTGGGGCCAGGTCCTTGTGTGAGAGAAAGCAGCACAGTCATCTTGTAAGCAGGAGGTAAAGAAAGGAGTGTGTTGCTCCTGGATGTGCAGAGCCATGGAGTGGCATATGAATCCCAGGCTTTGATAGTGTGTAGGGAAAAGGAGAGTGGAAGGATTCTGAATCCTTAAGAAGTATTTCTTCTTGATACATGGAGAGATTCTATTTCCTTGTGCTGAGCTGGAGACAGCTGGTATTCCTCCAGACACTGAGGAAGCTGGGTGTCAGCACTGTCTGCTTCAGATAAGATTAATAATGTATGGATTCGTGGGGAATGGAGCCTAATCTGTTGGGATGCCACGGCAAGCGCTCCTAGTGAGGAGGAGCAGCTGCCTGCTCTGGGCCTCCTGAGAGGAACGAGAGGAGCCATCTGAGACAGATTGGGACTGACTCCTGTTTGCTCTGCAGGCGAGTTGCTCACACCTTGTAGCAGACTGTGTTGAATGCAGCACAGATCTATGGATGTGTGATCATGTCCAACTCCTGGCTCTGTACGCTTCAAAACTCTCAGAAAAATGACCCCACAACTGAACACAAGAATACAGCAGAAGGAACTTTGTTTCACCCTTGTATAGTAGACTACAAGTGAGCTTAGTGAAATACGTGCTAACACAAGTCTTGACCAACAAACCGGAACAGTGGCAATTTTTTAAATTAAATTCTCTGCAGTCCCTGTTTCAATTTGGAAGTTGAGAATTCTTTGATCTCTTGAATGCTTTCTGTGTTGTACACAGGTTGGAGGCTTTTGACCTAGCCCTTTTACACCTTTTTTATCAGCCAGAGTATTGTTCAGAGCCCTGGAGTGATATGGTTTTGTAGGCTCAGGCTCTTTTGGGCTCCCTTCTGAGGTCCTGGCTAGGATCTGCCCAAGCTTGCAGTTTTGAAGCAGCTTCTAGGGTCAGCGCAAGGTAAAGTGCACTATGTTATTTACCTTTCCACATCCTTGGATGCAATTAAAAGATACGGCGTGAGTGAAGAATAGAAAATCAGGAGGGGAATTCTAAGTCAGTGGGGGCTGCAGCATGTGAGTGCTGGTACTTTCACACATTCCTGATGCAGGGTTCCCAGTCCTGGTGCTTAACCTGAGGCAGGGAGAGCAATTGCAGCTGTTCCTTTCCTGCTGGCTTGAACACGGTGTAAGTGGCGGTGGACGCAGTGGGTGTTAAATACATCACTCAAGCTCTTCTGAAACCTGAACTAAATACTCGGTTGGTTGCCCAGTGTGAAAAAAAAAAAGAATTAAAATGACAGAGGCTTGCAAATCTGTGCAGAGACTGCCTCTCCAAATAAAAAAAGTCAGGTTTTGTGCCCTGTTCTGTGGTAATAATTTGATGCTTTTTCCTTTCTGAGGTTTGCAGTCCAAGATCTTCAAGCACTGGTTTCACAAACAATTACTGCTAAGCATGAATGACTGGTTTCCAGCCTGGAATAACTTTACATGCTCCAGAGAATGTCATTGCCTTTACCCAATTCTGTGATTATTTACTGTAACAAATTATTACTGTAATGGTTGGGCTAATGACAACTGTAAAATAGAATATCTGTGGTACTGTTGGGTTAGCAGAAGCAAACAGAAAATAATGAACTAGATGCCTTGCTAGAGATGTGAGCATAGGTCTGTACCTCACCTGTTGTCGAAGGAAATCCATTGTCATTCTTTTAAATCACAGTTACTTCATTGCTCCTGCACAGAAGTGAGATGTGCTTTTTTATCCAGCACAGAACAGTTTCACCCTGGAAAACTAATCTAATTCATATTTTATTTTAATTGGGTTGGGTTTTGTCAGCTTTATGGATACACTGCGGTAAGGGACATGTGAATTTACTTCTTTCCCCCAGCGTCTTCAGTGCCTGTCTTTTCAAAAGATTTAGGTAACAACAATGAACAGCTGGCAGAGTTGGGCTGCATTTGGCCTGGTGGTGTAGCAGGGAGGGCTTGGTACCCCTTCACAGGGGCGGGAGCTGCCAGGAGCAGGTGTGTTTCCACCCCTGAGTGACAGTGCCTCCAGCAGGGACCAAGGAATCGTGACTGGCCAGGCGCTGAGCAGGGGGTGCAGCTGCTCACCCTGCTGAGAAGGGGAGAGGGCTGGGTTTTGCAGAAAACTAAGCATTTCCTACATGACAACAAGGAGAAGTGTTCTGGCTCAGAACTAGAGCCGACTTCTCCTGCCCTCATTCCCTTTCCTGCCACCACTGCCACTGGCTTCAGTGGTGTGTGCTGGCTGCCCTTCTCTTGGGTTTAACCCCTTCTGCTTGAATACTGTCTTCAGGGGTTTTCCTGGTCCTTTCATACTGTCTGGATCTTTTTCTGGTTTTTACATCCCTCTTGGAGGAAGATTTGGTATCAACTCCTGCTGCTGGATGGGGACAGTGCACAGCCACCTCTGCAGGTCGCATTTAACTGATACTGGGGACTGCAGTGTCTCAGTAGAAACAGGGAGAGTGCTGGGCAGTTTAACGTTTTCATTTCCATACAGTAGCAAAACACTGGTGAATTCATGCTGCAGAAGAGAATGCACAGGAAAATTTATGTGCTTTCTGAATTTAAAGATGTAAATGACATCATCTTATGGGTCTTATGAAGTATTAGCTTGAACTTGCTTATTTTGGGATCTGGTTCTTCGTTTGCCAAGTATTTCTATGCATGTATTGTCAGACTTTAAGCATGGCTTCCTTAAGCCTGGATTATACAGAAAATGTATATGGCACTGCACCATGTGTTGAACCCTGAACATCCTGCTTCTATCTTGTCATATTATCTCATATTATTATGCTAGTTCACTGCTGAGCTTTTTAACCAAATGCTACTGTGGCTCATCTTTATTACAATAGAAACCTATTTTAAATTAAAATGCTTTATCAATACAAAAGAAACCTTCTTTTGTAATTAGGAATGGCTTTGTGTTTTTAATTAATACAAGTATTGAAGAGGTATTTGGTTTCTGAAGCTATATTTGGCATTCCACAGCCACATGATTTTAGTGATATATAGTTGAAATGTCTTTTGAAAGCCTCTATAATAAAAATAGAAGAGAAATTAGATTACCTCTGAGACTTAAAATAACTGTTGAAGAATTTATTAGAGCAATGTTAAAATATGCTGTAAAACGAGTCATGTTAGTCTGCAAATTGATCTGGGATGTCTGGGGATTCAGAGTGCTGTACCACTTGGATTAATTAAAATGTAGTCAGCTGAAACCTTCACTATAATCAAAATTCTTCCCCAGGGTTATACCTTCATTACAGTCCTGAAGTAGCCTTCCAGTCCTGACCATTGCTGAGCTAAGTAATTTGTTCAGTTTAAGAAAAAAAAATAAACAAAAGGATAAAATGATCATGATAGTACTTAGGTTTATTGTTTGAGGGTTTTTATTGCTATGCTGGGCTCTGTTTGATATCATTAATTATATATAGCCATTCTTTCTGCTCCAGACAAAGACAAACAGTGAGAGACAAAGTATCTCTGATGTGAGGGTTATGCTATTTCCCATATTGTCAGACATGGAACATTTTACAATTGCTGTTTGCTGTAGCTTTGGCTAAGGCGCCGATCTCCCTGCGCAGATGTGCTGCCTATCTCGTCCCTGTTGTGCTGTGGGCAGTGTTCTGCTACACAGGGGTTTCCTTATCAGCAGTCCTGCAGTAAATCAACAAGGTGGAGGCTGCATTTCCCAGCAGGGTCTCGAAGGAAGAGCTCACATCATGTGAATTGGTACAGGATACTAGAGGACATCTGCCTTACGAGGCTGTCTCCGGAGTTCAGGCTTCAGGACCTAGATAAAGCACTGCTTCTGTCTCTCCCACACCGTGTCTATTCTGACCTCAGCTTTGCAGAGTCTGTCAGCAGTTTGTCCTTGAGCTGGATGCCGTAGTGAAACCCTCTGGATAAGGCTAACCCTTATCATTCTCTTGTGTCGTGTCAGGGGCACTCTCCCAGAAGCTGCTGAATAGCAAAGACATGACAAAGAAGCCTTTGATTGTGGCTGTCAATACTGGAACCTGGAGATTGTAACTCAGAATCAAAATGCATCCTACTGTGTTGTGGCTCTGACAGAGAGAGCCCCAAGTTTTGTTCTTTGTATTAACGATCTGAATGCAACTGGTTTGGATTCTCAAAAATACTTTTAAAAACACTCATGCTTTTTCAAGTGTTAAAGAAAGGGATTTCATGTCCTTTCTGTCAGAGTATAACAAACAACTATTATATTCTCCTATAGCACTTCCAGAATCCCATAGAACTTTACATATGCTATTTAGGCTCCAAAACACCCCATTAAGGGATATTTCTACTTTTTTTTTTTTCTTTTCCTGCAGTAAGACAATCTGAGCTGGAAGAAGTGTTTGTGGTTTGCTGAGGGCTAAGCAGTCCCTCTCAGATGAGTCCCTCTCAATGCATATTCCCAAGCTCTTTAGTATAACAAAGCACATACATCATCAGCCTGACTTCCACCCAAATAAATCCTCTAGAACTCCTTCCTCTGACCATGTGCACTGGGCATTTACACAAAGGAAACACAGCATATCAACTCATCTATGTAGTACATCATCAGCAATTGTAAAATAGAATATTGGCTGCTTAGTACCTACCATAGCTTTGCACTTTTAATAATAAAAATGTCCTTAGTGTTAACAGCTCTTTTTAAGTGACATGTCACAGGAAAGGACGGTAGGTAAGAGTCTAGCTGTGCCTTCTGCAGTGATCACTCCATACCCTGCACTGTTTGATGAAGGCTGGCATTTCTTCCTTTTGTTTCAGTGTCAAGGAGCAAACTTGATGGGAAACCCGCCTTGTATGTTTGTGACAGGGAGGTCTAAAATGGAGGAATATCCATGCTCCCAAAGACATTTGTGAAATTCTTTGCCCACGTAAGGAGCTAATCTCTGGGAAGACCCAATAAACCTGTAATTAGACTGCATGCTGTCCACCTCAGACAGCTGGAAGTCAGATGAAAGTTAGTGTGAGGGGAAACAAAGGCTGGTTTTCCCCCTTCAAGAGCCTTAAGTTGCAAAAAAGGTCATGTAATTTCAACCTCTTGGTGTCTGCTTGTCTGTATTGAGAAACTCCGTCGCAGCCTGGTTGTCTCTCCTTCTAAGTGGGTTGATGCTGGTGGGTGGGTGAAGGTACAGCAGGGAATGTGC
This sequence comes from Melanocharis versteri, assembly GCA_013397845.1. Taxonomy (NCBI): domain Eukaryota; kingdom Metazoa; phylum Chordata; class Aves; order Passeriformes; family Melanocharitidae; genus Melanocharis; species Melanocharis versteri. The sequence continues at coordinate 127,907 of VZTG01000993.1, read as the reverse complement.
AGCCCCTTGGCTTGGCTGAGTGAGAGGAGCTGCACAGCAACAGCAGGTGCTCAAGCACACGAGCCCTGACACATCATCTCAACCCTTCCTTTTTCTCCTATGCTGACAAGCTCGTCCTGTGCAGTCTCACTTTCTTCCCAAGTGGGACTTCCTTGCCTTCCCCCTCTTTTAGGCAGCTCTTGTGAGAGGGGACACACATCAAATTGTACTGGATGACATCTCTAAGCGTTGTGTTAGCAGAAGAGAACACAGTGACAGGAAGAGTAGCTGCTGCTCATTTGCTATTTAAATTGAGTGTTCCTAAAGACAGACAAGATGATGTAAAATGCCTATTTTTATTGTACTTTGTACATGATTTTTAAATTGTTTCTTTAGGGAGAGTATCTAAATTATTTTACATCCATTTAGAGATATTTTTTCTTTTCATCCGTCATTCTTATATTCACCTGCAATATTATTAGTGGTTAAGAAAAGTGTACGAGGACTATGCTAAAACATAACCGTGTTGTAGATACTGATTTTTATTTTCTTGCAATGTTATTTGCTTGCTAGGGATTGGACACTTTCTCCTGTTGAAGTGAATGCCTGCACATCAGATGGGTATACTAAGAAGCTGATTATGAGTGAAAAGTGGGAAAGTTCATCTCCGAGGATTTCTTCTAACAGGACTATGCATCATTTTTTGTAAAATTGTAATTTACAGGTTTGCAGCTGTCTATATGCACTTTCACTCTGTGGTGTTTGAGACAGAAGAACTCAAGTGTTGTTGGATTACTTTCTGTGGCATTTTAGCATCAGTGGTGGTCACTATGAATTTGCTGCGATTGAAAGAATTTAGGCTTATGTAATAGAAGATAAGAAATTTGTGTTAGTTTTGTATAATTTCAGTTTTGACTGTTTCTTCCTGCATAGCTTAATGCCATACTGTATAGGTGGGATTGTCACTGGAAAATGTTTTAAAGTTGACAATCTTCATCTTCTCACGTGATTGGGTTGTATATCCATCCTAAATAATCACCAAAGTGAGGACTGAGACCCAGAAGATTGTGCTGAGTGGGACCACAAAGATGTCTGGGTGAGAAGTAGGGCGCTGGGTGTAGCAGACTGTGGTCTGCCTGCAGTTTTCCTGGGTTTAGAGCTGGCACTTGCAGCTGCCAAGCAGTGTGGTACTGCAGGCCTGAAGAGCACCTCACTGCTCTAGTGGATTCCTTGCACTGTGCCTTACTGTGCTCAGTTGTGAGCATGAAGATTTATTGTGCTTTGAGTAAACAACAGTCAAATTGCCACAGTCAAAAGTAATGCAAAATGTGAAAACCAATGTTGGAGATCTTTCTGTCCTTCCCGACACTTGTATCAGACTGAAAGAAAATGCAGGTGATGAGTCTATTCCTCTCCTCAGGGCAGACTGTATTCTGCAAGAAGATACCACTCTACCATGGGTGCACAGAGAGCAAAACGCAGTGGGCGCCCAATGGAAAAGTTGTGTTGTTGGGTTTTTTGCTTCCTGTTTTTGAGAGATGGATTTGTGAAAGCAGGTCAGACAAAGGCTGGGGCTATGTGACTGGTTGTGAGTCAGAACTTTGATTTCTTTCCCTGTCCTTGTTACAAGTAAGTCTCAGGGGAAAGTACTGTTTAGCAGAATGACTATAATTATTTAATTAACTGTTTGCTTAATTATAGCTTTGTGATTTTTCTGTGTCTATAAGTATATCTCTTTCCTATACAGCACATACTGGCATATCATCTTCCATCCCTTACTGGAAAGTATATTCAAAAGTTGTGGCAATAGTTACTAAAGGCTGTGAAAGAAAATTTCAGTGCAGGATTTAAGGCAGAGCTCCTTCAGCAGCTGTAGCCACCTGTTTCCATGCCAGATGCTGTGTTTCTCCCTTAGGCAGGTATACACACAGAGCTGTACCCAAGTACTCACAGACTGACTCCAGGTGCCACCTTCACCCTTCTCACGCTCTTCCAAGCCCCTTTTGGGTGTCCCTGCCTGGATGCTGGCTGCAGCACCAGCTGTGCATTGATGGTGGTAGATGGAGGTGAGTCTTGGGTCCTGCAGGTTGACTGCAAGCCGTGTAGCATTGGTGCTACACCTGACAGGACCTCTTGCTACAGGTCCTTGTTTCAGTATGAGTTGAGGTATGCTTTGACCCTCCCCGAAATCCCAGCTTGTTTCTGTCTGTTCAGCTTGGCAGGGAGGGAGGAAAATCCCTGGGCTGTTTGTTGTTAGGTTGCACCAGAAGAAAGTCCCCAAGGCAGAACATAAACACAGTGAGTAGAGCAGGGGATCTGACTGCTGGTGGGACTTATCCCCCTGGCGCTGTTTGGATTTACCCATCTGGCTCTGGGCCTGCTTACAGCTGTCAGCTGAGGGGACAGTGCCAAAGCAAGGAGTGAGTGAGTGTCCCCTTGGAGCTTTGCCTGGCCAGCTGGCAGCATATATCATCAGCCAAGCTTTCCCTTCCTCCTCCTCCACAGCCTTGGACATGTCATTCAATATATATGTCCATGCCCTCCCACCACAAGGAAGGAAAGTGGCTTTCAGCCCCTCTAATAGAAATTAAGGGTTTCAGTCTTGCTTTCTTTCTTGCGTGAGAGGGGGAAAAATTTTCCTCCTTTGTGTTTATTTTTTTTTTCATTTTTTTCCCTTCCATGGTGGTCTCCACTTGAATGGACATATCGTGTCCATTGGAGACCACACCTTAGCAAGACAAAGCTAGTTCATGGTGTTGGAATTTTTAATGGAGTTTTATGAGGAGAGAATAGGAATAGGAAGATCCTACCGGGTAGGATTGGCTCCAGAAGGAGGTTAGAAGCAGATTGAGGTTTGTCTACCTTAGAATATGAGGCCTGCTCACTCAGATGTGCTTCTTTCTAGCTTCTTCTGGTAATGCCATGCTCATATTCATCATCATACTGCCATTTTCCAAAGCTGTCATCCCGTCATCCTTTTGTCAACAAACCTCCCACCAGTTTGGGTGACAGACACATGTTAGGCTCAGCTCCTGTGGGGAAGGTGTGATGACCCTCCAAAACAAGCCAGTCCCTGTCTGCCGCGGTGACGCAGCAGTGCTCCTGTCCATCTGCCTTGGCCGTCTTTGGGAATGCTGCACTAGTAAGCTCAGTCACATCACTACTGCTTTTTTTTTTTAAGCCACCCCTACATCCCTGATGTCTTTAATATTGATGGGAGGGTAAGTAATATTTTCCCATGCGCAAATGGAGAATAGTACCACAAAGTGTTACAAAAACTAAGTTGATTCATTAAGCAATAACTTTCGGCAAAACCTGGACATTTAAAATTTATAAAGATGTATTTTTCCCCTTTTCTATCAGTGTATAAAAACTGTTTATAAAAGATCATTTGAATCTTAGACTGCTCTAGATGTTTTTATGCTGTGAAGCCTTTTGCTTGCTGATGAATTTGATAAATGCATTCACAGTGCTTCAGTAACCCTTCTTTAACAGCCTCTTCTGCAAGTTCTCGCAATATAAACCTTCTGGCTGAATCTGAATTATCACATGCAACACAGCCCAAGTTGGTTCCATGGCATGCTACCATAATTTTCATTTGTTAAAAAGTCTTAGGACTGCTAGGAAAGTATTTTGTGTGAAATGGATGGTGTTTATTGCATCCTTCAAATAAACTTAACACTCAAGACTCCAAGCATAAATTACTAAGGAAACTCAGAAGCAAAAATTATGACATGATCTTATACATAGTTGAGAGTAAGCAAAATCAGAAGTTTTTTCGGCAGACAAGACTTTTGCCAACTTAGAATTTTTTACAGCCTGATGCATGGCATTGTTTAACCAGCAGCTATATTAAGAAAAGACAACCTGAAATTAGTACAGGAATTCACCCAGTCACCTTAGCTGAACTCACAGTGACTTGGTGACCTCTCTTGCTCTTTGCTTACTTTTAATCCAGAATCCATCTGCCTTTCTTCAGTAGCTTCTGCTAAGACTTTTATATAGTGATTATGTTGTGAAGAATGTTTTGGTGCTGTCCCATCAGTGTTTGGACCTTTGGATCAAGTGGACCTTTCTACCCAATTTTTCCAGGTTACCATTCCTCTGTGCTTGCTGTGGTCATGTTGCATTAGAAAGTGTGTGTGTGTGCCAGTGCTAAATCCATGGCTCCAGAGTGTCTTTACATGACAACATTCTCCTCATGTTGGATCCACACTACAGTATCATGATGCCAATGTGACCTGAAGTGTGTTAGGATCTCCTTACAGGCAGGTATGCAATGATGTATTCTGTCCAGGGTTTTTTTTTTTTTCCTTAAGAATCATGACAGTTTAAAATGGTGCTGAGGAAAATTGTTGAGCCATATGTGCTTTTAGAAAGAGAAGCAATGCTGAGCCAGTGTATAGCATACAGTGGAAAGGAAACCAAATACAATGTGATCTCTGATACTGCCTGTACTCTGGAGCTGAGCAACTTCTTTGGAACTATAAAGGGATTTGAGCATGTGCTCATTTACTAATTATTATTTTTTTACTTATATCTGTGCCATTTGCAGCAAGCCCTATATCACAGACTTGATACCATGCTTGCTCATATTGTACAAAATAATGTGGCTGAAACATCACTCAGCACATTTAAATGCATGCCTGTATGTGTAATCAATGTGCATATAGCCACACATTTGGGGTTCTCTCATTTTCAGAATGATACAGTCTGTCAGCATGGCTGTGTGCTTTTTACAGTAATTTAAGCAGGTAAAAATCAGATAGTGTGTATTCTATTGCACATGCTGATACCCTTTTATTTTCCCATTTCCTATAGACAGTGATAATAAGAATTGATATTTTTGCATGAAGAATTTCATTATCCAGAAATACCCTTAATGCTGACATGCAGAACTGGTGTAGCAGAAAAAGCATATCTGATCCAAGTCATCAATTGCTCAGTAATTACAATGGCAATACAAAAATGAAGCAACCTTACCTTAGCTCAGGAGAGTCTTTTTGCTCTATCCCAGGCAGTTTTCTCTCCTTATTCAACTGAAAATGGAAAATCCACTTAAATGAAGAAAGATAAGTACTAGAAGAGTGAGGGATTTAAGGAGTTCTCATCTGAACTGCTGATCCACTTGTTTTTAGCAAATTGCAAAAAACCTCGATCCAGCAGTAGCTCAGAGCGACTTTCCTATCCTCATGTGTTCTGTGGGCTGAGAATCTGCAAGAATAAACCTGAGACGGTGCTGCAAGAGAGAGACAGCAGGGGGGACCTTGGCACGGAGTTGGACCAAACTCTAAATATAGCCCAACCCACTTTCTGTGCAATTCTCTTCATACTCTGAAGGCAGATGACCTTGTCGGAAAACTGACCTCCCGGTATGTCCCTCTCTTAGTAGAGAGGATCTAAGGGAACAGGACTGCAGCATAAAGGGACAGAAAAGCAATCCACCATCTGCTTGCAGCAAATGGATTTAGGTATGAGCTCGTATTTTCCTGGTGGTTAGAACTGATTGGCTCATAATGTGCTTTATTTGATCATTTAAACAAATGAGCTGCATGTCAGTTCACAAAAGGCCTGTACAGATGAGGGATTGCATTGTAATTGTTAGTCTTAAATAGAGAGCACTGACATAGATGACAAGCCTGATGCTTTTCCTCCTCTAAAAAACCTTAATACATCAGAGTGTGCAGTATTGCCTTAAATGCTTCTGACTATAAAAAATTATCCCTCCTTTCACTTGCTCTTATAATGAGTAAGACTTTTTGGAAAAGTGAGTTAAATCCGCAAATGTATATTCTAGTACCGTATAAATTTGAGATGCTAGGATAGCTTGAAAGGGGATGAGGACTTGCAATATCAGAGATCAAACTGCAGAGAAATGTGAAGTATATGCAGAGGAGAAGGAAGCAGAGAATAAGAGGCATAGAAACATAACCCTTGTGCCTTAGATAGGGAACTGGTTTTCAACAGATGTTTTATAATCTGGGGAATTTGCCACTCTAACTCTGTGTGGCAACATGTCAGGGTATTTTGTTCTTAGCCTGAAGGAAAGTTTAACTTGATATGAGTCAACTTGATACTCTGTCAAATGGGGACCTGATACTTTTATGTCATATGAAGGCTTCTGAATAAAAAAAGCCGCAGAAATCAGAGCAGCTCAAAATGTCAACTCTCATGTTGTGTGGAAAGATGGGTAGGAGAGTTGGGATAAAAGACTGTTTGCAGTATTGTTCTTCAGTGGGATATATTATTTGGTGGTGACATCTATCTGAGTGTATGCTATATTGTATGCATGCGTGCAGTTTTCAGAAAAAACCTGAGAAAAATCAGGACTGTGATAACTGCATACTACAGATGTGTGCATCTGCAAAATATCCATGAGCCAAAAAGGTGGAAATGGTACCAGTAGTCAGTAAAGTAGCAATGTGTATCTGTGAACAATAATTTGTGCTGTTAAGTTATTGTGAAGTGTGCTATATATCCTTTTTAATTGCAGCCTACCATTTTTGGCAAGTTCCACTGTGTAATTTTATCATGATCTATAGACTTGAAGTGCACAGGATCAGCCAGACTGTGTTACCCTCACAGCAAGAACTACAGCTGTGAGCCACAGCTGCTTCCCAACATAGAGAACAGTAAAAAAGCATGAATCACTGGCAGTATTAAGGGAGACATCACATCTGGGGCCATGTTACATTCCTGGCTAAAACTCGCTCTCATAGTCAGACCTAGGCTAGACCCCACCCATTAAGTAGTTTTATGGATTTATCCAAGTTCATCTTTCCTCCCAGTTTACCTATTTCTTCACCATTAACAAGAATAAATGTTTGTCAGAAGTTAATATTATAACAAATGAAGAATGCTGGTGTGTGATTTTGAAGAGAGGACCTGAAAAAGGAACAAGTCCACCTCCAGAGAGGTGTATATTGAATAGCACTGTGTAAGTAGTGAACTTCTGGATGTATGGGTCACCAGCATCATTAAACATGAATAGCATTGTGCTGTCTGTGCTCCAGGGTGGTACCCTCACAAGAGCCACACCAACCCTACCAGTTTCAGCTCCACAGTGCCACTGCCAATTTTCCCCCACTCCCTAGTGCCAGGATATTGAATTCACCACAGAGCCCTCCGTTCAGACTACGGAGGTGATGAGGATAAAGGAGGGAATATATACTCCTCCCCAGCATGAGGAGTCTACTTTTTACCCTCTTTGTCACCAGCTTTTCACCCTCTGCAGCGAACAGCAGCTTCCATACATGATGGATGGGTAGTTCTTAGAAAAAGAAGGAATCGCAGTGCTTGGTGGGTCTTGAAGCACAGGAATAGTCATACTTTGCCAGGAACTGTGACATACCCTTCTCCCATAGGAATGCTGTGGAGAAGGAGTGATTTCTTGTTCATACAAATGATACACTGGTTGGCTTTGGGCAGGGAGTTAATTTTTGGGGAGGCTTTTATAGAGTGGTGCTGTTCATGTGTACAGGGCTCTAAATGTTGCGTGACCAGCCCCAGTCAGGGGGATGCAAGCTTCCTGGAAGAAGGGGAAAAGGCTTTAAGAGTGGTTGTATGTGTTTGACAGCTGTATACACTCAAGTTTTCTTTAGGATGACTTTAATGTTTCTGTCTGCACCATGAAGAGGAAAATGCAGTAGAGAGTCAGGCCCTAATTTGTGCCTAGCTTTTCCTGAGCTCTTAACTTGTGTTTTCCTTATGATTCTGAATGGTTTTTCTGCTTATTTGTTGACAGCTTTTAACTGCCCAGCTTTCTTTGGTAGCATTTCCTCTGGAATGACTTGGGTCTGACTTTTCCAGAGCCCAGGCAGTTTCCTCTCCCAGAAGCCTGTGCTGGGGTTGAGACTTAGTTCAAGCCAGGCTTGAGGGATTCTCCCTCAACACAGTTAAACATTCTGTAACTGGTACTTGTGAGCTGATTTTTCTTTTGATTAACCCCAAATTCCTAGACATTTTTAGCTGTTTAAATATCCCATGGAGCATTTACAAGGTGAGATTGTGAACCATAATGGCTCAGATAGTTTCCAGTGTGGTCAGCTGTATCCTGGCTTGCCCTGTTCCTCTGCTTTTCGGGGTTGGATAGCGTTGTCTTATGAGCATGAACTGTTGCACAGGATTGCTGGCACCCTTTTGAGTGGTTTCTAAACTGACTGTATGGCGTGCAATGCTTGGCATCTGTCAGGAAGAGAAGCTCTTTCTACGAGGTTAAGATTTATAATGTTCATCCAGTAGATTTGAAAAAGGCCAAAACCCCATGCTACTTAAACAAAACAGTCTCCCACTTCCCCATCTCTCTAGAAATATGCTTCTGAATTTAATTTGGAATTATACAGATTACTGGAAGTTTCAGCATGAAGGATAGTTTTTGAGAGAACAAAAGAAAAAGAGTAGACTGACATGATTTGTTAATGTTATCTCAGCCTTCACTCATGATACTGTAGGTGAAGCGTACAGACAACAGAACTGATTTGTACCCTGTGCTGAAATGTTCTTGTATCTTTAGGCTCTGGTTGCTCTTTTCTGGCGAGCTCATAATGAAGAAATTAAATTGGATGGTGAACAGTAAAAGGACCTGTCATGTTCCTATCATGTCAAATCTTCGTGTTTGTCCTTTGCTTACCATGGGTTTTGAAACTCCAGTGACTAAATGAATAGCGAGTTCTCCCTGCTTACCTTGGTGGTGCTGCTTGTCACTGTCCGTGGCAGCAGTAGGATGTCAAATTCAACCTTTACTTAGCAGGTGTAAAAGTTATTCTTATTAGAGCGGGGTGGCCTACTACTTTTTGCCTCTGATCAGTCACATTCTATGGCTTTTCTACCATCTTTCTGTCTTACAGGCAAAATATAACAATGAAAAAGTCAAATTATGACTAGGGCGATGTTGTAGCTCTACCACAAGCTGTGCTTAGCCTTATCATATAAAATTTATTCTTCTGTGCTTACATGTGTACAACAGAGGATTTCCTCTGGTCTTATTCTCTGATATGCCCTTTATTTTGTCTTTTATTTCACTCCAGTCAGCAAGTTGTGTCAAAAATTAGTTTGAAAGTACCTGTTTTAAATATTAAAGGAAAAGTGTTTAAAAAAAAGGGAGATGTAGTTGTTAGAAATGTATTGTGGGAAATCCTTTGCATTGCAGATAGTTATGTCTGTGAGCTAAACACTTTTTATCATATCAGAGTATAGTGAAAATTAACTTGATATTATTCCATTAAGACCTATTCTTTTTTGCTTGAATGGACAGTGATTTTAATTTAAATTGTCCATCAAGGTAAAGAAGAGGAACTTAAACTGAATATCCTGTCACAGGATTTATCAGGCAAAAATAGTTGTTTGTGCTAGATATGCCTTTTGAACTGCCCCAGGAAGGGGTTTGCATTTTTAGAAGAATGTCATCTTTGACTTTGTAGTACAAGTTTTTGCCAGTCCTTAGAAACTATTACAGGGAATTCCTACAGACTGGCTTGGCATAGGCTTAGGCTGGCTGGAGTGTGAAGAAGTTTATGCCATCTGAATGTTACCTGTGGGGACAAAGACGAAGCTCGTTTGATTCTTTGATAGGACTGTGTCTGTTTGTGCTGAGTCGCGCGTTGTCTGCCCTTCAGGTGTGCCTCACAAGCACACTTGGAAATACCTTCTTTCAAACACCTTGGGAGGTAAAGCCTGCAGTTCAAGGCATCCTCGCCGGTATCAAAACTTACTGTTGTGCTGGAATGCGCCTTCTTTGGGAAAGGACTCATTAGTTCGTAGACTTTGGAAGGCAAAACTGCCTGGCCCGTGGGGACTGGGAATGGTCTGGGATGATGGAGCGCTGGCACCACGTGTAATTCCTGTGGAGGTTGTCTCAGCCCGAGCAGAGAGGCAGCTCTGTTCTCTGTTGCAGCAGGCTGATAAAGTCAGAGGAATGGTTACTAACTGGGAACAACCTGCAGCAGAGCTTTCTGTGCAGCTCCGTGCTTCCTAGTGACAATAACAGGTACCAGTGCATTCACGGTGTTCTCTGTTTGCTTCTGAATGGTCAAAATACCCAAATATTTTGAGGCCTTATGGATGAAAGCACATCCTTTGATTTGTGTGCCCATTTTGCAAAAGCTAAACTGAAAAAATTGCGTAAGTTTTCCATTAGGCTATAATATTATGTCTTTTGATACAATTAAATACTACTTTTTCATTTCTTGTGAGTATGTGTTCTTGTATTGATTTCTAAGACTAGATCTTGTCTTACTCTACTATTTTAAATTGTTTAGCTAATCCCCATTCAAGGAGGTAAGGAGATGTTTTGTTGTTTGGGGATTTTTTCTGTAATGTGTCATCTAGATGTCTCAGTTGTGCCACTCACTGCACTTGATGCATGCCTGTGATGGGGAGAATTACTTATTTTTCTTGAGTTGCCAGGGGACTCTTTCTAATTTAGCTAGAGCAATTTGGGAAAAGAAAAGGGTGCTGACACTGTCGTAGCTATTTTTGATGCAATGGTTATGTGGTGATCTTTCCCAAGGACAGATTACTTCTGTGTCTAACATTTTTATCTCATTTAGTAGAAATTTCTAAAGTATTGCCATGGTAAATAGCCAGCAGCTGATCCGAAGAATCATATTAATAATAAAATTTGCATTCTTAGTCTGGAAGTCCCCAGAAGAGCTTCATAGCTGTTGCTTGGCCAGTTGGCTTTACACCGTGGGCTCCAGGGTATCTGAGCTATTATTAGGCTTCTCAACAGGAAAAATCAAAGCTGTCCACTGCCTACAGAGAGGGAATTTAGGGAGGATTGACTGGGTAGACATGAAAGAGATCCTCCCTTTGGGTTTAGTTGTGCTGGTGACACACAGCTGAGTAATTTGGGATTTGTCCAGGAGATGGTTTGGACTGCTGTGAAGTACTGAATTCTGTACCTCCTTCTCCCACTGCTATGCAGAACCTTTCCCTTTTGTCCATTTTGCTTGCTTAGCCAGCCCACTAGCCAGGCCCGTTGCATTTGTAAGAGCTCACCTGTTGTTTGGGTGTGGTGGGCAGTGTGGCAGGGGCTGCCTGAGCCTCGTGTTCTCTGCTGCCTTGAGGAGTGGTACCGCAGGGGTGTGTTAAAATACTGCCATTGCACTTTTAGCCCAGCTACTGTGGTCAGCACAACTCTGCTGGCAACAGGAGCCCTCGCAGCTGAGCAAGGATGAACAGGGACTCGGGAGCCAATTTTGCTGACAGCTGTTACATTTTACAGAAATTTAATTGACCTTGCACTGTGTGTACCTGATGGGACATGCAGGAGAGATGCAGTGAGAAAAGTTCCAAATAGTGCATTGACCTTGAGATTACTTAATCTGATTCACTGAAGATTCAGGCCACTTTTTAATAGCAAAACTGAGAATAATAAGGAAGTCTCAGAATTTATTTTTTTCCCTCTGACCTCATCTCCGCCCCTCTTCTCCCTTCCTCCCAAAGAAAAATGGCAATTAAGAAAAGTCTCAAGATGTGCCCAACACACTTGGCATTTTAATTGGCATCAAATATGTCTCAATCTACTGAATTTAGAGGTGGGAGCCCTGAGAAATATTTTTCCCCAGATTAATGAACACAGATCAGTACAATTGAATCAACCAGTAAATAAAAACACCCCTTGCAAAGCAGCCTGAATAATCCATCATAGCACACCCAAACCGAGTGAACTATGCCCACCTACAGAATAATGACAAGCACATAATTTCCTGTAACATATCTGAAACTAGAAAGAGGGCATAACAAGTATAAAACCTGTTTCCACAGGGTGCTGAACTTTCTGTTAAAAATTAGAAAACAGAGGCTTTATTTTAAATCTGGTTTCTGATATGAGACAATTTTAGAACCAGCAAGAGAAGGATGGAAATCAGGAAGGGGAAAAGGGATGGGGGGCATAATAAATTTTGTACAAACTTTGTTCTCATGTAATTCTGGTTTAGTACTGATACATAGCCCTGATGAAAGCGTAAGGGAAAAAACAGGGATTTCTGACCCAGAGTGTGTCTGATTGCAGGCAGATGCATCAAATGAAAGTTGAGGGATTTTCCCTTGTGGGCATGTAAAACAGATTCCTCCCAAATTTTGCCACAGAGATTAATTTAGTGGTAAGAAAGGAACTTGTCCTGTACTGGCCTCTGTCACTGGGAGCCTTTTGGACACCAAATAGATGCCTGGTCTCACTTAGCTTCCATAACGAAAAAAACCCCAAACAAAACCAAAAAAACACCTAGTAGAAATTATTCTCTCGTTTGTCTTTGGGTATGTATACAAAACAACATATTTCTGTTCCAAGCTTTCTTTTTAATTACATGTTGGTTGTTCCTACATTATGAAGAGTTCTAAGAACCTTGCTTCCTTCCTCTCTCAAAAAGCTCCTTTTGTTTTCTTCATATTCTTGTCTTGTAACAAGCTTCCCATGGCTGCCATAATTTCTGTGAGCTGCCTTTATCTTTATTTCAGTCATAGGCTGGCTTGAAGCACAAGTTGCATTTCCCAAAGTATTTTAAGATTATTTTCAGTCATAACTTTTTATTTATTTTCAGGCATTTGGAGGTGTCCTGCCTGGAAGAGTTTCACTTTTTCAGTCAGCCTTGGTTCTTACAGGAATTAATGATTTATGTCGTTGTCGCTATAACTCCTATATTAATAATTTCAGAGTAGAAAAGTGGCATGTGAAGGTCAGAGGTCTCAGTAATGGTGAATCAGCCTAGCAAATGCAAATTTGTATGTACTAGCTATTTTGTATGAACAAAATTGCATTCACATCAAAGCACATGTCATTACGTCATGTATCATTAAGGTCTTGTTTGCCTTTGAAAGTACTATAGTAAATAATGAAAAAATATGCATTCTTTATGAATATATTAGTTAGTAAAGGTGATTATTAAAGGGAACCTGTTAAATTATCTAAATATCTCTGTATGTTTTATGTGAATGTGTATAAATGTGCAGATGTGTATGTATTAAATGTGTTTATATGTATATAATTAGTACACATATTGATGTACTTAGATGTGTGTATGTTAATATTAAATTTGTAAGAAGTTAGAAACCAGTGCACTGGATGATTTTAACCAGTGATTGATATAAATAAGAAAGTCTTTGTGTGTGTGTGTGTGTGTGCGTGTGTGTGTGCATGTGTGTGTGCGCGTGTGAAGCAGAAACGGCTTTTTCCATTTTTGCGTGGCTCAAAATAAGATCAAATGTAAATACTTCATGACTGGCAAGCCTGTTGATATGTGCCACGCTGCTGGTGTAATACCAAAGCAAAACACCTGGAGAGTTACGGAATTCCCATTTATTTTTCTATATTGAGAGAGAGCATTTTGTGACTGTTCTGATGCCTTTGACGACCTTGTAGTTGTGTAAATGCCGTAAGTCTCAGGAAAGCAGAGGCAGAGAATTGCTGTGCTCAACAGCATCACCCTCCAAGTGGTGTGTCCTGTCAGCACCTGCCTGCCCACTCCTTTGCACCTCAAGCCAGATGAAAGTCAGCTTTGTATTAATCGATTACATTCTGCATTTGCACCAGCTTATTATTAAGGAAGGATTTGTGAATTCTCCTGTTCTGGCAGAGAGAGGTCTCCTGGGAAGCTCAACACCTCAAAGCAGAGCAAATAGTGCTGGTCTCTTACAGACATGTTTGCCATCTCTGAGCTTCTGCATTTATTTGCATCAAGTTATGATTTATTTTGTGGATAACCCCACTGACATCAAGGTAACTCTTTGCAGAGAAAGGTACACGGTTTTATGTGAGCATGGTTGGCAGAGTCTGGCCTGTGGTACTTTGATGCCTGCAACAAAATGCTCCTGTCATCACAGGAGCTGACATGGTGTCACAAACAATTACAGCTTGAGACGAGCTGCTGTCCTGACTGGGACGTGGGTGACTGTTTCTGCAATAGATAGAAAGTTCTCCAGTTGTATGAAATAAAGATACTCAAGTACTGCAGAAAGATGCTCAAATTTGAGCTGATGTTTGTTGAGTCTGAGTTTGTGCCCTCTTCTCTCACTTCTTGCTGAGAGCAGAGGACATTGCACCATGAAGTGCTGTCCAAAACTCAAATGAGCTGTGAACAGGTGGTACATTGTCAGGCTATTTCAGATCATGGAAACCATTTGTCCAGTTTTAGATTGCTATTGCTAGCAGCGTGTCTTTTAGTTGTGAGAAAGAGAAGAGGTTATTTAAAGCTTACATGACTCCTGTTTGTCTTTCAGAGCGTGCCAAGAGAGATTTCAGAAGGAATGCTTGCAGATCACAGGCAGCTTCCCCTGAATCTATTTGATGCAATTCTCATTTATTTTCAATGTGAAACATTGGAAAGAGCTCACACAGCAGTTCAGTTCAGTGACACATGCACAAATTCATTTTGGAGTGGGTGTTTGGGGCTCAAGTGTAGTGAGCAAGAGGGATGAAAAGGCAGTTCTGGTTTCTTTGATGTACTTCATTTATATCATCTCTCCACAGCCTCCTTCAATGCAGTGTGTCCAAGTCCGCAGGGGTGTGGAGCTGGTGTGTGTTAAAGCTGGTTGCTCTTTCAGGATCTCTGGAGTCAGGGCACATGAGACAGAAGTCAGTGATGGGTCCTTAAATACAGAAGCTGCCCTACCAAAATACAGCACAATAAATTTGCCAGGGGAAGGGTGATCCACAGGGAAACAAGCCCATGGTAATGGCCAGTGGTGTAACACTGAATTACCAAGACACCTCTTAAACTTTCTGGAGTATGCTGAATGGTGTGATTTTTCAGCTTCTCTAACGAAGTGTTGTATCTGAGATTCCAGAGTGGCTGGAGGACATAAGTGGTCAGTGACTTTGGAGAGGAATAGACAGGAAAGACTGGCTGCTATGCAGGGACAGCCATATGGTACAGTGTCGGAAATGAAGTCGTGGGAGACAAGCCTCAGGCTATCAAGATCAGCAAGTCTCAGTTTATTAAAGATATACATAGTTCTTTTATACAGGCATTAATTAACTCATGCATATTGCAAAAGCGGAGCTCATGATTGGCTACTTCTATTAACACAAGTGTCTTTCAGCGTTTAGCCTTGCAGTTACTGCTTCCCTATCTTTGTGGTTACTGTTTCTCTATCTTTCTGCAGTTTAAGGTTTTTCGATATTCCGGTGGTTAGGATACATCTGTTGCTCAAGGATATATTATGAAACATTTGTCGCTCAAAGGCATATTGTTCTTGCCACAAGACAATCTATTGTTCAAGGAATAGCTATCCTTCTTGCAAATCACATTCTTACCAGCCTGATCTCATGTCCCTTGCTGTGCAACCATTCTTCTGACAAGCTCTCTGCAGTACAGGAACTCTTGGACATCCTCAGGAGAAAGATATTTGGCCTGTAATGTAAGGAAAAGCTTCGTCTACAAACTTTGAGCTTTCTTTGTTCCCCTGTTGACCTGCTGCCATGTGTTGGGCTGTACAGGGCTAGGCACATGATTTCTATATGGGCTCTGGCACTCGTGTGGCCACAGCCCGTTCAGCCCCGATTCGGGGCTGTGCCTGCAAGGAGAATGAAGCAGATAGGCCAGCTGAGCTGAAACGTTCACTTGCTGCACACATTCCTGCATTTGCTCTAGATCTGGAAAATGGGGGCTTCTCTTGGTGGATTCCTATTTTAAGATTTCAGATTATGTCTTCATCCTATGTAAAGATGCAAACAAGCGTTATCATTTATTCCATGGCATTTATTTTGGTCTTTATTAAGTTCATTAACATATTTATCTGCCCTCTTGACTTAGGAGTCTCTTAGTTGTACTGAACAGAAAACAAATTCTCTTCTCAGTTGCTGCTCTCTTTCTAAAGCTCTTGTGGTTTGCCAAGAATCTAATCTATATCAAGTAAGATTTAATAACAAATGGCATCCAACCTGCTAAAACATTCGCTGATTTTCTTTACTATCTTTCAACTTCCTAAACTTTCTTAAACTCCTGACAGCTGTCAGAACCCAACTTTAGGGTGCTGACTGTTACACAGGCCTTTCAAGGTGGGAAAAAGGAGTGAAGATTACGAGATGGTATCTTTCCAGGAATAAATATGTACCCATTTTGTTACCCATTCTGTCACATTAGGATTTTTAAAGCCACTGCCATATTGCCACATAATATATAATGTTGCATCTGTGGATTAATAGAGATTCTCCCCCTGCCCTTTCATCACTTTACTTACCTTTCATTTAAATTATTTTGCATATTTTTCACATATCCTTTCACTTACCTTTCTTTAGTGGGTAGCTATTTCAACATGGAATTTGTAAATACCAGCTATAACTGATTTTGTCTCTCTCATGTTCTCTGGCCATCAGTTTACTCTGCTCACAACTAGTGATTGCATAGATATAGTTATATCATGTATACTTGGGGTGATGCATAAGAAATCCTTCTATTCCTCTTTTCAAAATAAATAACTTAATCTTGAAGCTGTACATTTATAACTTTGGAATACAGAAGATGGCAAATAATGACTGAATACCTGTTGGGCAGAAATATTCTAATAACTGAAGTTGAATTAATTCAGTTTGATGGATGATAATGCTTCTGGCAATAATCAGGGAAGTAACTCAGTCCCCAGCAGAAATGTCTGTGTGTGAATACATCTAAAGCACTATTATAACACTGTTAGAGGGAGCTGTTGCTGTGCATTTGTTTTTTCCCTGAAGTCTCTCTGTAGGTAGAAGAGATGAAGAAGAGAATGGGTAGAGACATCTAAATTTAAACACTTGTCTTTTAAAATGTAAATGTGTTTTAGTCTTTAGTGGACATTCTGCTAAAACTTTGGGAGTGGTGCCTTTGTCTAATTATTGCTGAAGTAAGAGACACAATTAAAATGTACTTGCAGGAAACGTGTGCATATATTTTATACAATGGGACATTATACCTGTCTTGTAATTTTTCCTCTTTAATGTGTGTTAGTAAGGCCTTTGGGATCTTGGAATGGGGATTTTGTGCATTTTTGTATGTGTTTGCTTGGATTTTCTTTTCCTTCATGTGCAAGACTTGTTTTAGTAGGAGGAAATAACTTTATTTTGAAAGAAGTACCAGCAACCTTAGCCGGAAGAACGTATTTGTTACAGCTGTATTTATTGCCAACCATGAAATTGTATTATTGTGAGAACCTTTCAGCTGGAGATTTTATCCTTATTTTTGAATGCAAAGATGGATACATGGATTTGAAAAACAGTAACAAGAACTCTTTCTTTTTTCTGATTAGATCCTTCAGATGATGAAGCTATTGAAAAAGCCAGTGATAACAGGACAGCAGCACATCAAGATTCAGATTCCAAACCTGCTGTGAAAAAGAAAAGAAAGCAGGTTTGTAAATTAAGCAATTGTTTAGCACAAAGATGATACTGCATAGGGAAACATAATCTCCTTTCTTCGGTAAAGGGACAGTTTTCTTCACTCTATCTGATCTGTTCATGTAAGATTTTTTTTTTTATTGTTGCCTTATTTGGAAGTGATCAAATTCTAGTAAATTTCAGTAATAACTTCACACTTGTTTTGTGTGGGTTGAGATTGCCAGGCCTGTCCTACAAAGTGGCTGTGTAGTGGTACAAGCCTAGATGGTGTTACTGAGTGTCCTCCCCTGCAATCTTTTCCCTTTCCCTACACACACAAGGTCTAGAAAGCTATATTTGTATGTTGTACAGATTCTCTACCCAGGCGTGTCCCCAGTGCAAGGTCCACGTGAAAAAGAATTTAGGTCTACATGGATTGATGTTTTCCTACCCTTGCACTGCTGAAAACTTCATTTAATGCCTGTAAGAACTGTGTTGTTCAGCATTGCATGGAGAATGCCAAGGAACAGGCAGCATCACCTCAGTCTGAGGAAAAAAGTCATCTAGAGGTCGGCTGATTTTAAGAAGTTTCTTGTTTGAAGTTAAATTTGTTCTGCCTTCCTCATACCACCCAGGAGAATCGACTGAGTGGCTGTCGGAGAGCTAAAATTACATTGGAAGTTACCTCTCCTTGAGGTTATGGATATTAATTTTGACCCCTAGGTCAATAGTAAATTCACTCTGTAATGCCTAGGCAATTGCCCAAGTGAAAGCCATTTGCAGGGATGTTCTTTTTTTGTAACAGAGAAGTGTAAACAGCATGGTAGCAATTACTATGCTTCTGGGTGTCTTTCCAAAGAGACCAAAGGTGAAGTGATCCAAATATCAGAATGAGATCAATGTTTTGATTAGGAAAGAGAACCAAGCAATACAGGGGAAAGCTGTATTGCCTTTGTACGTGCTCTACCAGAGGGTCAGATGCTGAGGAGTGAGAATTCTTATGGAGCCACTTTTTATCACCATTTTCACTTGGGCATTTAGAAGTAGGTTATGACACTTTGTTTGGAAGGGTTGCTTGACCCTTTTTATGAGAACATTAGAAAGGATAGCCAACACAAGTGACTTGCCAAGGTGGCCTGGGGCTGCTCAGCTGTAGCAGAACACCTGCCACTGGTCTTTCTGTCATATAAAGAATATCAGCCTGCATGTTGGAATCAGGTAATTTGATGTTAAGATGTGAGACTGCAAGAGGGAAATACTTTATGGGAGCACAAAGTCATGGATGGGTTATTGCACGTCTTTTAGACATACAAGATCAGAGATATTTTTAGAAAGCTGGTGGTTTTGTAGTTCTGGTGCAAATAACATAACCCATTTTACTCATCTCTGCCTTATTCAGAGGCTGGAAGCTGTTCTGCAATGGACTTGGCACCTTAAAGCCTGTCACGAGACAACCAAACAGAGTTATGAGCATCTATGTTCCTAGTCTGCAGGCTGCCCTCGAGCTTACAGTGAAATGAATAATCTGTCTCCAATCTGAATGATGCAGTGATGTGTTTACTTTGTCACAAACTCCAGAAGTCAGACTGTGTGGCTGACCTGGAATGTAAACTTTCACACACATGCAAGACTGTTTTCACTCAACATTTGAATTTCCCGTAACTTTGGCAACATCTAAAGAAAAAAAGCATGTTAGAAATATAATACAGGAAATATTTTATGTTCTGTGTATGATTAACAAACAAGGAATTTATGACATTTTAGTTCATAAATCAGTGGTCTCAGCACAAATTTCCTGTTTTCTGCATTTTAAGAATTTCCATGTAAAAATAGCATATAAACACAGAGCACAAGGGAGCCATGTCAAAAAACAGTTGGTTGTCTGCTTTGTGTCTTGCATAAGGAAAGCATGCAAATGACCTTTTCTTAAGGGTGGCATGCAAAGAGCTATTGCATGAGTAGGTGGGCAACTAATGCTTGGATAAGGGTCAGAAGTTCAGGCTAGATGAGATGCTGAAATATTTTAGACTGCACATCATCAAAGACGTGTAAGTTTACAGCCATTCACCACCATGAAGTTACTCTTTTTTTATGTCATTATTTTTAATGTCCAAATAAAGTGGATTTACTATTGCTGGGCTAATAATATACTATGCCTAAATATATGTATGCAGTGTAAAGGAGGCAATTTTGAGTCTTAACATGCTTCTCTAAGGAAGCAAGGCCTTGACTAGAAGCTGGCTGTGTGCTTGTGTTGCCTGCTGTGTGTTTCTCTGTCTGCCTTCAAAAAAGAAGCCATGGCATTTGGTGGTACTTTCAGACATTTGAATGAAGGCTTAGCAGTGGGAAGTTTTTTCTTGTAGAGAAGTTTTTTCAGCCGTGTGGCACATTCATTCTTTTCTCGTACAGATACCAGTTGGGAGTGTTTGCAGAGTTATATAAAGCAGTTCGCAATGTATAAGAAGGGAGAAATGGGCCTAAAGTGATTGAGTGACATTTTTCAATGTGCTGTAAGAGTGGTAGCACCACTGGGATACGGACCATCATACTCTGCCGAAGGACAGAGATTCAGGTTGGCCCTTTTCTGACTTTTTGATTGCTTGTAGGTATCCCTTGACTGAAGCTATCCAAAGGCTTGTTCTCTGCATAAAATACGATGTTGAACATAAAATTTATGATTAAAACACTTGGCAAATGGCCTTTAAGTATCTATGGACAGCTGGGATGTGTAAGAGTAGAGCAGAGGGTAGCTCTGTTTCAGTCTCAATGTCTGGGAATGCTAATGGTAGGGATAGGAATGAAGAAACGTATGGTGATGTTTCAAAAACACTTGAATCAGAGTCAGGACAGAGATTTTTTAAATAGCAACAAACCAAAAGTAAAGCCAAAAAAATTACATTAACTCTGGAACAATTTTGTTAATTGAAGTGGGTTTCCACTTGCAGTCATTCCCTTCATTTCTAGTGAAGATAATCTCTGTTTATACCTGAGAAAATCACAGGGACAGATCTCTGTTGTTGAGGCATGATCCCTTTCACAGCTTCTCATGGGTAGTGATGCAGGCTGTGTTACATTCCAGCCGTAGCTGTAGAGTGCTATGCTGGCTGCAGCATGTCCCCAGCCAAATTTTCTCTGGTAATTCCTAAATTTCATTCCAATCCTCAACCAGTTTCAGAGCCACTGCTATACCATACTCTTGCCTTTGCAAGGGCAGTGACTGTGGCTGCATCACAGCACAGAAAGCAAGAGGTCATTTATCTGTGTGGAGCATGGTGGTTACCTGTTTATATAGCTAATTTAGCCAGGGGAGTGGGGGGGGAAAGAGAAGTGTAGGCATAATATGAACAATTAAACTTCAAAAAATGCTTCTGATAAGGCTGTGAGAGTTGGAAAGGCAGGAGTGTGCTGGGTTGGGTCATTCAGCACCAGTTGCCATGAAGTGTCCTCCTGTTGAGGTGGGGCAGTGCAGGGAGGGCTCAGAAAGGCCCAGGTACTCCGAAATTCTGTTAGCTTTCCTTTGGCCCTCTTGGCCTGACTGGAGCTGCCTTCCCAAGGGAACAAAGGAACAGCTCTGGCTTTCAGCTAGGCTCCCTTTCCTGCTGATACTTTTCTTTCAGGCTTTCCCCAGGGAGGAGTGCTGGATTTGCTGTTCCTGAGCTTTTTAATGCTCCATGTGATGAGTCTTCTCCACATTTTCTCACAAGAGCAGAGTTTTCCAGCCAAATGCATCAGAGTAGCATGGAGCTTTTTCCTGCAGCTCAGCCTATTTTCCCATTACTCTTCACCAAGTCACTTAGTGAGTTCCAAAGCCTGTCTATGTAGATAAATGTGCATTTCCATGAGGTAGAAGGCCCTAAGAAGGCAAAAGAGAAGAGAATCGCTATGCTAAAAACAAGAGAAGTCTGTGCCTCGCTGTTTTGGACAATTTTAGGAGGCTAAGGACAAACCCCATCCCTGGATTATGTGAACAGGGACTCTGGTACAAATGGACCAATTCAGCCTGTTCACTCAGGCACAAAAGAGGGTTAATGATAGCAGCACGTGTTGGATTAGTCTGAAATGCACCGTGTATTTTTCTTGTGTGTGTTTGACCCTGCCTGCTATGCAGAGACAAAGCAAGAATAGGGTAGGACAAATTTGAAACGTTTTCCTAAATTTTGCATTGCAAGTGTGGAAGGAACTCCAGAGCATGATTGTTTCCAATTAATCTTGCCCAGTTCCATGCTATTTCTTACTGTCTGGATGCTCACCTTAGATCCAGTTATTTTAAAACACTACTGGCAAAGTTTAGAAAAACTATCACACGCAATAATGGAGATTAAAAATATAAATTTAGTGGTAGATTTTGTTAATATTTTCCTTCTGATGTTTCTTTTTAAAGTATAAAAACCTGTTTTTCACCATTTTATGGAATTATGACTGCTCCCTGAATGTTTCAATTTTCTCTTCTTTTATTCCCTCTCTTGGTTGCAACAACAATCTCAATTGCAAAATTACTTTATATACATACAACTGTAAGAATTTGATTACTTCTACAGGTAGAGAAGTTCAGTTTTATTTGTTTTTTCCTAACCCAGCATTACAGTTTCTGTATCTTCTCTCACCTACTTTGCCTCCCTTTGGTGACATTTTTTTCTTACTTTTTTTTTAATGTGTTTTGCAGCCTACAGAGTGTTTTTTGAGTCAGCCTGAAGAAAAGCAAGAGAGCACTGTAAAGGCAAAGAGGAGGAAGAAGGTATGAGTGTCCTAGAGTGTGTTTGGGGAGTGGGCAGTGAGTTTATAGGCTACAACAAGATGCAGAATGGGGACGACCCTGTGGTGATGAGAAGTAATATGGTCATAATATTGCAGCCTCTTTTAGAGAAGAAGAGAAATTGCTAATTTTGAAACCTCACTCGAGATACCTATTCCCAACCTGACCTGTGGCATAACTGTGTATTCCACTCGAGGGTTGTATATGTCTACACCTCACTTGCAAGTGTTGCCCAGCAGGAAAGGTTGTCTGTATGGATGAAAGGTGGAACTTCAGTTACTGCAGAATCTGCCCCATTCCTACAGTGTGGTCAAGCTCCAGCTGCTGTTACGTCTTTTGAGCCAAGGACTGACTTTGTTCACTCTTCTCCTCATAGCACAAGGATATAAATAAATACTCTGCATTGTCCCTCTGGCCGTGCTCCATCCTCACCCACAACAACAAACACACTCTGCAGTCTAAATGGAGATTATATGGCACCAGGCAAGTTAATTGTCTTTCAGGACAGACTGTAAATAGTTGGCTCCCTCACAAGGCTGAGGGATGGCCTTTTTATGTTATGTTAGCCCTCTTAATCATCTAGGGAATGGGAAGCGGGAAGAGTGGGATTTTGCTTTCAATGTGGCTCTGGCAGAGTAAGTACAGTACTTACTCCCCTGGGGCCAGAGCAAAGGCATCCCATGGCAGAGGCTGGTAAACCCACCTAGCAAGAAATCCCCTTCTCAGGCAAACAGCAGCTGCTTGCTTACCTTTGCTTTCAGTGGGCCACTAAGCTGACATACACAGCCTGTCAAAAAATCCCGTTAGGAAACATTTATTAGGTTGATCTGTGGCTTCCGAAGTGCTGTCTCCAAAAGTAAGGAGAAGGGGTGAAAGCCCTTTAGTTTTTAAGCATCTGGAATGAATTGAAAGAAAAATAGTAAAACTTCCTGCATGAGGAGCATTTCCCCACAGCTCTCCTTGAAGGAAGACAGTTTGCTCAGGTGTCCTTGCTCTTGCTCTTAAAGAATTTCTTGTTGTATCAGGCTTCTCCCCTCCAGAGGGCAATAATTTTTCTGAAGGAACCAAGTGACACAATGAATGATGTAATGGTCCTGTGGAACAGCATCTTATGCTGAATTACCAAGTAGAATGAGCCTGATAGTTCTGTCTTGCTGTCTGCTAAATCAGAGGTTCCCAAATGTGGGTCATTTCAGAGGCAGCTTGTGAGGCAGGGCTGGGGAAAAGCATTTGGGGTTGTTGGGAAGAACAATGGAGAGGTTTGGTTGTGGGCCTCATACAGAGGCTGGCTGTGCTCCCACGGCCTCTGGTCCTGCTTTGGGAAGACACTTGTTCCATTGCAGAAAAATATAACAGTGTCAGGTGAAGGAGAATCTTGGAAGGAACGCTACAGATTCAAGCACTGCAGAAACCTGCAGAACAGCCAGACGGCCTCTGCAAAGTCATCCAGGGAGTGCAGAGGGCTTTGCACCAGGCCAAAGCTAGACTGAGAGGAAGGCATGAACACTTCATCCCCATGTCTCCCACTGTCAGAGGTTCAGCTGGGGTCTTGCAAACCCACAGGTGGCTTTTAGTGGGGGTGAAACAGGCAGGGCCGAAGTGGCAGTGGCTGGGGGAAGCAGCGCCTGCCTTGCCTTTGCTGTTTTGGCAGCTCCCAGATGGCTCTTCCCTGTTCAGCCTTGTGCCCCTTATGCTGCTGTTACAGGAGTATTTGAGGTGTAATTGGGCAAGAGGGAGAGACAGAGTGGTGGGGAATGGAAGAGAGCAGGGATTGGGTGCTGTGATGGAATGAGGGAAAGAATAGATGGGAGGTCTGTCCCCGACATTAAAATTCCTGCCATACCTCTCTTCAAAATTTCCACTGATCTTTCCTGTCCTGGGCCTCAACCTACCAAACTGAAGGTACCCACTGTCCCTCCAAAGCTGCCAAAAATGCTTCCAAACCCACCTCATCTCTGTGAAATCCCACTTTGCCTCAAAAGTAAGGACCCTATGGCTCCATCCTTACCACACCCTTCTTTTTTTCACTTCTAGACTTATGCTGCCATATGTCCCCTTGATGACGAGTTCAGTTTAGCTTACACAGCTGAGAAACCTTGAGCTGTCCTTTCAAAAACTAAACACATCTCAGCGAGAACTAGAGAGGCATCACATTCTTGTCATTCTCTCCAGACTGCCTCTGTCCTTGCAAATTTGCTGTTTCCTTAAATGCTTAAAATTTGCTTTTCTTAAATGCTGGCAGATCAGTCGATGGGAGCCTCAGGCTCTTCTACCCACCTGTTCCATTTAATTATGCGAAAAAATACAGCAACCCTTTCACTTCAGTGAGGATTCAGACCTGTTACTTGGTAACATTCCTAAGGTGTAGAACACAATCACTATGAGCTCGTGTTCAGTCTCTAAATATTGGTAGTTTGTTTTAAAAATTACACAGTGTGGGAGAACAAAGTAGCAGTGGTGCTTAACCTGTGGTTTTGTTGTTTTAACTTATTTTCATCACCCTGGCACGGTATTCTGTGAATACAGCTAACCGTCTTCCCTTCCAAATATACATCGATAGTTACCCTGATTGAATCAAAATGTAACCATGTCACATATAACCACTTGATTCCTGTTGTTACGCCTTAAGAGTAATAAACTAAAACAAATTATGAAAAAATACCTGAATTTTTAGACTGATGCTAAAGTGTACCAATGGCAAAACTAAAAAAAACAGCTTTTAGTTATGTTTTTGTTACAGCAGCATTTCGGGTGAGAGCACCAGACTTTTCATGTTCAGGCTCACAGACCGCCTTGTCCAAGTATCTCAACTTGCATCTGAAGTCTGCATTCCCTCTAAAGACAAAGGGAATCTTGTCACATTGTAAGGTGTTTTTTCAATTAAGTCATAATTAAGCAAATATAACGGCATAAAGATATGGAGGAACATTTATTTACAGTGCTGTTAGCTAGTCAAAGAGCTATATAGAAATACCATATTAACCCATTTTACTTGGATTTTTTAGAAGAAAATTTCTGATGTTCTGCAAAAATCTGCTCCAAAGCCTGGTGCCCCTGCAGATCTACAAAATCTGCTTACTCAACATTTTGGTGAAAACCGTTCCGTGATTGAAATAGAGGAATTAAAGCTGTCAGGTAACTTATCCTATATTTAATATATAAATAATGTTTTTTCCATTATAATATTGACTTCTTTTTCTGCAGAACAAAGAAGATTTTTGGGACAGGTTTTGAGTTCTACTTTTTAATGAAAATATTTTCTTATATTTCTTTTTTACTGTATATTAATTTGCTGTTTAAGTTGAAATGTTAGTTTCTTTGGAATAAAAGTGAGGTTTCTTGGAGTAATGGAAATGAAACATTGCCTAAATGTCACTTTTTAATGAAAAGTATTAATTTATGGAGCTCACTTTTCTGGTAGAAATTTTATGATTCCTAATAGTAGTTCCCAAGATGCTACAAGAGATGTATTTTGTTCCTGGGATTATCTCAGCTAATCCAGATGCATAATGAGGGGCTGACAGAAATAGACAAAGAAATAATGAGGCATCATTCTCATATGGATATGAGATGTTGAATGCAGTGGTTTTTCAGGGAATGGCTTGAATTGAGGTGGTGATTTTGGTCCAAGTGTGAAGTGACCAAGTTTTAATCATGAGGACCTTCTTTGTTCCCTGTATCCTGCCTCCAGTTAAAAGCCAGATAGAAAAGGCAAAAAGCAGGACAGAGCAGGCTTAGCTTCTGTCAGTTGGAGGTTGCATTGGAGATGATGGCAATGTTGCACTTCCCTGCCTCTCCTGTGCAGACAGAGGCACTGTCCATTATTTGTTGGCAGTGCTCATGAAGAGCAGCAGCCTGGTAACCAACCTGCACTCACCTTGGGGACTTCTTGAACTGTCAGTGACCTAAGCCCAATGTAGAGCCTTCTAGTCCAGCAGTGCTTTTTCTTTTTTAATGCATAAGCCTGTCCCTCTAGGTAAATGTGCTCTTCCTTAACCCCCATGATTCTAGGTGGACCCTCCTTTATTTCTGTGGGGCAGTCTCAGCTTTGTTACTGAATCAAGAAAACCTGGAAAAGTCCTATATAGATTTCTTTGAAAAGCTTGTGTTAGGTATTTTTTGGCATATAAGGTTTTTAGGAAATATTAAATTGCTTTGGTTTCTTTCTTATTAAAAGAGCCCTTTGGGCTACTGAAGTGACCCATTTCCATATGTGTTGGATGGAGATATTCTTTTCCTAATTTTTTTTGCTGGGAGTTGAAGGCTTAGAGTGCCAAGGAGTTTATGAGCTTGTACAGCTGTCAAGTCATTCACGTCAAAGCACTGAGTAAATAACAAGCAACTGATTTGGAGTTGTGTGTTCCTCTTCACTGACAAAGTGCAGAAGGTCAGGGTGGTCAGAAAGTCAGCATGGTCTCTTGCTGCAGGCTGGAGCTGTGTATTTCTTTCCCATTTTCTGAAACTTCCATTTAAAACTGTTGTCAATACCGCAGTGTTGCTGGACTGTTGGTGAGGAGTCAGTGACTGAAGCTGTGTCCTTCAAAAACCATCTCTTGAATTGTCAGTCATTAATGAGAGCATGTATTCAGAAGATCAGCCCCTGCTCTTCCCCAGCAGCATCAAGTGCATCTTTTAAACATGATTTTTAAAGTAAATTGGCTGCTGATCCTTCAGTTGTACGTATTAATTTCCTTTGAAGCTCAAGTCCCAGTAAATGTCAGTCTCGGGATTTAATAGGAATCAGTGCAAAATAAAAGTTTTTTAGCAAGACAGGACTTCAGCCGGGCATTAGCTACAAACCAGTTTTGTCACACTGTCTGTTCCAGTGAAGCTCTTGGATTGGTGCTCTCAACATTAGCGCAGTGCACCATCCATGTGAGCATGAATAATGTCTTTGAAGAAACCTCCTTCGTTTAGAAAATGTATCAGCAAACGTCCATGGACACCCTGAGGGGCTGTGCTTCATGCAGGATGATGACAAATACGTTAAGTCTTTAAAGGCAGAATTGTTAATGCTCTGCAGAAGCATATTGTTCCGTCAGGCAAAGAGCTCTTAACAACAGTGGCAAGTTTTCAGACCATGGAATTTTAATCACCTTTTTAAGAACTTTGATTTTCTGTACAGACATGAGAAAGGACCTTCCAAAGAACCTGTTAGGATCTTCATTGCCATTATATGAAGTTAAATGGCATATCTGCCACAGAGTGTTTTTGAAAGACTTCCTAGTTAACACAGTGACCAGGGAAAGGGAAGTCAGCAGGAAATGGAGGAAGAGAAAGGCACTGAAATGCAGTGTAGGTGTTGCTGGTAGGGTCGATGTTATTAGGTAAGTTACCACAATATGAAAGACCAGAAGGTGAACAAACTTACAAGTAGATCATTAGTAGATTCTTGCATTTGCACAGTATGAATTATTTGGGGGATGTACAAACATATTTCATCATAGGTACATTGGAGGACCAGTCTGGGAGTGTAAGGCTTTTGGCTGAGGCTTGATTCATTGTGGCAAAGACATATGAAAACTTTCTTTAAAGCATATGATCACACCTATACAGCAGCCCTGTATTCAAGGTTTCAGGCTGGGAGAAAAAAAAAAAGAATTGCAATTCAGAGATGTTACTTTCATTGATTTAACCCTTATAAAGTTTCTTCGACATTAATTTTTGTTTCAGAAATGGTAATTTATTGATGATGGATTTTATGAATTTTGGATTTGATCAATATGACTAGTGGGTATGCTGCAAACATATATTCTCCCTTTGCTGTTAAAATACACCAACAAAAATATTTTTTCCTTTATGTTTTCAGATTCCTGTTTTTTGCCAGCCAATGATCTTACCCACAGTTTTTCTTCATACCTGAAGGAAAGTGAGTTTAAATGTTGGTCTGGGTGAGATGAAAGTTGTATAAAAAATATTATTAAGACAATATTATTGCACTTTTTATATGTAGTTCCAAATACTATTATGAAATACTAATCACTTTAAGGCTTTTTAAATTTTTTTTTATGACAGGTCTTGTTTTTCTGGATCTTTTCTACTCTATTTTTTTTTTTTTAAATCAAAAGTGTTTTAGGCTTCCTTTTAATTGCTAGGGATTATTTGTCAGTAATTTATTGTGGCTTCATGAGTAGGTGTATGTATTATCTTACAGTGGAAGTCCTGCAGCTGTCTGCTGACATGAACCAAGAGAATTTTTATTCTTTTGTATATTTATATAGAATTTCTGGTCTGGTAAATGTTTCTTTGCAGTTGTTTTTCTCTGATACAAATTGCCCTATGTGGCAAATGAAGACAATGGGCTCATCACCTTGAGAACTGTTGATTATTAATGCTTATCTAGTTTGTTCAGTTATGTGATATTTCTGTATTTTATTTATTTTGGGCATTTCATTTTCCAGTTTCTCAGCCATGATTAAATGCAGAAGTGTTGCCAAAGTTCCAGACCTCAAGGGAGTCAGCATGTGTGTTCTTGCTGCTGGCTACCATTCATCATGTACTCTAGTAATTTAAAATTGTGGCATGCAGTACTTTGTGTGTGTACAAGGGCTTTTGCATTGCAGTCTGTCCTAAGTGGGCGAAGCTCCGGAGAAGCCACACGGAGAAGAAGTCGGTGGTGATGCTGGTTCTCTGCAGCTCTGCCCTTCGCTCCTTGGAACTCATTAAGTATGTCAATAGCAAATGCTGTGTTGAGGTTGGCAGTCGGTCAGGAGTTTTGTCTTGGAACCACAGGCAAAAAGGCAGAACTGGGACACTGTCCTCTGCTAGCCAGCAAATTCACTGACTCAAACTGATGCAATATCCCTTCCTTTAAACTCTGGGAGTGTGGTGTTCGGTTTTGGACTGAAGTAATGCTCCGTACTTCAGTTGCCTGGGAAGTGTTACTTTTGTTAAAAACCAAAAGTGTAACCAATTTAGGAGAAACAGAACATGTTATACTTGGGAGCAGAGTAAGCCCATAAAGCATCATGATCCACCACTAGAAATCATGGCTTTGCACCAAAGGCAGCAAGGACATGGCATGTCAGGGCCTCAGATGCCAAGATGTGTCTGGCCTGAGTGCCTCCAGGTCTGTGTCAGTGTTCTCAGCTGGCTCAGGCAGGCAAAACTGCTGGGCAGAGATGACGATTTTCAGTGGGCCCTGTCCCCGTCTTTTCCCTTTCTCTATCCTCCCGCTTCTCGTGGCAGAAGTTTTGATGGCTTTGATGAATTAATGTATACCTCATGAATTTCATGGTTGTCTTCGATGTCTTGACCCTACTTCCTGTGATTATCTGTCAGTACAAAATGAGATGGAGAGTTGGGAACTTTGATTCCATGACACAGATATAAGCACAGATAAGGCAGATAAGTGCATGCAGAGACTAGCACCTGAGACTTAGGTGGTTTAGATGTATATAAACCTTTAGCTTTGCAAATTAAAAATTTGGTGCACTACAAGAAGCATGCAGAGCAAGCTGTCTTAAATGACGTTCAGCAAATACTGAATATGTTGTCTCCTGTTTGGTGAATACAGAACATAGAGTTGTTACTGTGTGCCAAAATGGAGTGCCAGAAAAACAAGTCAGGATTTCTAACAAATGAGTTTTGGTTAACTGGAATTATTTTTTAATTAGGATTTGGTGATTAAGCAGTTTTGAACTAAATTAGCTGTGAAAGCACAGGCCATAATATTAAATATTATCTGAAAAGCTATCTAAGCAATATTGCCCTCTACTGATATCTTCCATTGTGTCTGTCCAGTTGTTGATTTCTGTTGGTAAGTAGCAAACAAGAATGTACATAGTGTTCAGAGTACAACCAGGGTTCACTGGAGGACTGTGTGTGTCTCAAGCATATTGAGAAATGCCAGTTAGTTTTTCTTTTCCTCATGTGTGGTCTTAAGCCCAGCCCTGATTCTTGTATTTCATTGTTCATTTTTTTTTGTTGCTAGGTCAATGATGGCATTTAAAGGAGATTGCAGAGTCCTCAAGTTGTTTGCAAAGCACATAAAGGTAGGGAATTACAATAGAGCAAGTAAACAGCTAAATAGTGTGATAGAATTTTCTTTTTAAATCCTTTGGCAGTAGTGCCTTCCATATAGTGCTCAAATGAAGTTCCCTCCTTTAGGTAGTGCTTCCTTTGGTCACCCATTGCTGCAGTGTGAGGAATTTCACTAAGCACCATCTCCAGTAGCTCTGGTGCAACCCATGTGGAATGTAGATGCTTGTGCACCTGCTGAGTTTTACTGTTCCACATTCCCATGAGGTGCTCACTCAAATGCCTGGAGGCTCACACACACAGGTCTGTGGAAGCAAACTGAACCAGCACCCGCATTTGGATTCTGAAAACTGAATGCCTGGATCCCCGCTATCCATACCTGTTAAAAAGCACAAATTATGGGGGTGCTGGGAATAATGAGTGGACACTTGGCCTTTGATATAAATGCTGTCAAACACACAATTGTCATTTGCTTTATTTTGCCTTTTTCCATTATCTTTATCTTGAAGGACTTCAGTGTTAATTCAAGTTTTTCAGTTTTCCAGAAAACTTGTTTAAATGCCGAAGGAATCTTACTGTTCTCACCTCCAAAAATAGTTGGTGCAATAGCAGATTTTCAAAGTTAAAAAAGATTGAACTTCTAGAGAAGTGTGATGCCCAGCTGGCTTGTTACATTTCTTAAACTTTCTTCCAGATATAATCGTCTGACAGTTTGAAAAACAAATATCATTTGTTACTTGATGGTGTTCTAGAAAGAAATATGATGAGATCTTGAATTTATTTCCAACTCCTTGAAAAGACATTTTAAAACCATTGTGGGTTTACTGTGGTTTTTCTTTCTCTCTTCAAATTAGATAAAGGAACAGATGAATATGTTGGAGAAAGGTGTGTTCCACATTGGGGTTGGAACTCCTGGGAGAGTAAAGGCACTAGTGGAGCAAGGTAGGAGAACAAGGAGGGTTTCCTGCCTAGGTATTTTATATTCGGTCTCATGAGAAGTGAAACTTCAACTGGTGTTTTTTAGGGTGATACGAGCATGTAGATTTGGGTACTAAACTATATGGTTCTGTTTCTTCCCTTGAGCTATGTCAGTCAAAACAAGGCCAAGATTCTAGTACTTTGTTTTATGATCACTTTAAGCTGGCATAAGGCAGTATTAGCAGAGAAATGCCGAGTAATGCTTCCTCTCACCCGCCAGTCAGTGCTTGCTTATTCCCCCTTCCTGCTCCCTGTGCAAGCCCAAGACTCTGTTTGGCAGGTCAGTGAAATGACCTCAATTAAACCAAAACCAGTGTGCACACAAAATCAGGTAATGAGCAGGCAGAGGTGGGGGACTTCCTCTTTTGGCAGGGATACTGATTTATGCTGACTTGAAAGTGATTGCAAAACCATAGTGTGAGATTTAAAGCTCCAGGAAACCAAACACTGCAAGTGGATCAAAAGGAAATAGTGGCAGAAGTCACTGTATCATATGTCACTCTGAGCTCAGTGTAAACTTTTGTAAGGGGTGGATGGAAGATCTGCTTGCTGATTTGATCTTATTTCTCATTTGCCTATAATAAAATTAATTATTCTATATAAATCTCCTTTTCTCTTCCCAAATTTTGAGCATTTTTACTTACTCAGTAGACAGTATCTACACAAAGAAAAAGAAACAACAAAATGACAAGATGATAAGGCAATTCTTTCCATTCCTCTTATGCAAGACACTGTCTTGCTCCTTCCAAGAGAGTACAGGAATAACATTATTTTGTTGCTTCCACCAGCATTAAATTGTTAGTGCTCAGCACATCAGCACATTGCCATGAGGGTGGTGAGGCACTGGAGCACATTGCCCAGAGATGCTGTGGATGCCCCATCTCTGGAAGTGTTAAGTTTTATCCCAAGCTGTAGTTCTTTTTTGACAGTTTAGTGTTGCAGTGCCAAGTCAGTTAAAGAAGGGAGAGGAATCGAAACTGATGGAAAAAAATGGTGGGCATCATGTAGAAGACCAGGGAAAAAATAGGAGAATGGCTGAAAAGCAAGTTCAGAAAGGGCCCTTTTTTTTCACCACAATTTATTTGAAGGATAAAGGAATTCTTCAGCAGCACCACTGACCTGACTCATATTCACATGGTACCCAGTCCTGTAAATTGCTGAACACTGTCTGTTCCTGTTAACATCAATTTTCAGGTTAGGGTCCTTGTAGCTTACCAGTGACATCAGCTGCGGAAATTCAACTCCTGTGGTTTCATCAAGAGGAAGCTTGAGGAATTACTTTCTGGCAGGATGTTAAGCTCTTGACAAGTCTGGCAACAGTAGTTGTTCTGCTTTTGTGTTTATCTTCCAAAAAGGCATGGGATTATGTGGCTAAGGGAGTTTGCAGTGTCAGTGCATTAGTTTTCCAACTGGCAAATGTAGTACTTAAGTGTACAAAGATTAGTTTCCTTGGAAACAGACAGCAAAAGATGTAAAAGGCAAAAATCATTTTGATAAGCACGTGTCATGTTATCTTGGTAGTGAAATTTATGTCGCCTTTTTAGATGCCCTGTGCTTGAACTCCACAAAATACATGATTCTGGATTGGAACTGGAGAGATCAGAAACTAAGGAGAATGATGGACATCCCTGAGGTATTGTATAAGCACCTGTATATATTATATTCTGTGTATTCATTACTTTTGTTTCTAGTTCTCAGGTCTTGGTCAGTAAAGTTTTCTTTCTGTAAAGCTGTCTTCAGTGGTATAGAAACACTAAGAAGTCGACATTGACTGAGAGGTTTGTACTCTTAGGTCTCAAAATTATCTCCTGAAAAAGGAGATAATTTCCTTTATTGTTGCAAGTCACAACTGTGACTTCTATGGCTATGCTGTGAGTTTCCCCTGTTTATGCTCAATGGATGTTCTACCTGTCCCCAGGAAGTCCCCTCGGTAGGAGGACTTTGTACAGAGTCCTAGACCTCAACAAATGAGAGAGATGGGCATCACCAACTGTGTGAAATTTAACAAAGGGAAGTGCTGGATTCTGCACCTGGGATGGGGCAACCCTGGATGTACAGACAGACTGGGAAATGAGATGCTGGGAAGCAGTGCCATGGAAAGGGACCTGGGGGTCCTAGTCAATGGAAAGCTGAACCTGAGTCAGCAGTGCCCTGGAGCCAGGGGGGCCAAGCGTGTCCTGGGGGCATCAGGCACAGCATCACAGCCAGGCAAGGGAGGGGATTGTCCCGCTCTGCTCTGCGCTGGGGCGGCCTCACCTCGAGTGCTGGGGGCAGTTTGGGGTGCCACAATATGAGAAGGATATAAAGCTGTTAGAGAGCTTCCTGAGGAGGGCAGTGAAGATGGTGAAGGGGGAAGGGGAAGCCCTGTGAGGAGGGGCTGTTACTTGATCTGTTCAGCCTGGAGAAGAGGAGACTGAGGGGAGACCTCACTGCAGTTACAGCTTCCTCATGAGGGGAGAGGAGGGGCAGGCACTGATCTCTTCTCTGTGCTGACCAGTGATAGGACCCGAGCGAATGGCCTGGAGTTGTGTCAGGGGAGGTTTAGGTCGGATATCAGGAAAAGGTTTTTCACCCAGAGGGTGTTTGGGCACTGGAACAGGCTCCCCAGAGAAGTGGTCACAGCACCAAGCCTGACAGAGTTCAAGAAGTGTTTGGACAACACCCTCAGGCAGGCACGTGGTGTGACTCTTGGGGTGTCCTGTGCAGGGCCAGGATTTGGGCTTGATTCTTGTGGGTCCCTTCCAACTCAGCATATTCTGTGATTCTGTGAAAAGTTTCCTCAAAAACTAAACAAAACTATGGACAAACATCTATGTTTCTCCACCTGAGAGTAAGATAGCATCATGTGAGTAAATCTACAGACAGTTCTCTTGGTTTTTTATTTTCTTTCTTTTCTTTTTTTCCTTTTTGTTTCTTTTTTGACAGGAGATAAGGTACAAACAACTTAGAGCCATCCATCATTTGTACACTCCTTCTAAGATGATTCCCAATTCTTTTCAGTTCTGTAATCCAGCTTTTATATTTAATGCTGTAACAATCTATGTTTACAGTATGTTGTGGGGCCTCGCCTATTTCTAGCCAGATGAAGAGGCAGATTCCTCTATTAGTGCTTGTTAGAAAGCTCCCAGTTTCCTCCCAATGTCTTCAGGTTTTGTACATTTAGAACAAGCCCATACATGGAATCTCCAGGGAAAAGGACTTTTTTTGGATGTAGACATTAAGCTGTTTCACAAGTGAAACAAAATATCAGTCATTAATCCATCTATATACTTGTCTAAGTATTCGAATGTGCTGTATTTTACAACCCCACATACACAGATCGAAAAAAAAAATACATTATGGAAATGAAGTAACAAAAAAAAAAAACCCTGCCTTTGCTTTTTTGGAGGCAAGGAGGCTCCCTCTTGTGGTAAATACATGAGGCTTTTTTTGTATGGTGCTTGCACTTACCTGTAAGTTTCTTGAAGGACAGAAAACATGGAATCACAGATAATACAGAACAAAATCACAGGCAGTACAAAAGGTGCTGATGGCAGTGGGATGGGTTTTTTAAGTCATCTGAAGTCAATATCCATAAAGTAGGCCATAGGTGATCCACCTCAAAAAAATGAAGATTATGTTGCTAATATTTCATTTTGGGCTATTGCAAACCTGAACTATACCTTTCAGCTCACTGTAGGCAGCATCATAGCAGTTCTGTGTGTCTGTCTAGGAATATAGGCCAAAAATTGTGACTCCAAGTCTATTTTATTAAGGCAAAATCCTAAGGCTATCTTAGCATAAAAAGTTAAAGCTTTTAAAGTTAAAATTCAAGTTAAATCCAACTAAGAACATTACACCATCATATATTGTGTTAGGATAAGCAAAAGATATTTATGTGTGATTACAGAATAGAGAATATGTAATTACAGAAAAGTCTTCAAACTGCTCTTGACTCAGGTAACACATCATAAAGGAAGGGTTTTGACATCTTGAGCTTTGTCAGTGGAGAATCTTTGCAGATATTTATCCCACTGCAGACATCAGGCAGATTCCTTAAAGTTATGTGTAAGGAATGTCAACAGCGAAAGACACCCAAATAATGTTTTGGTGATAAGGCATTTTAACACCACATATAAACCAGTGGAATGTTCTAGCAACTTGTGGGCTTCAAATATGGAATACAGTCTTAGTCAGCTTTTCTAATTGTATAGGAAAATGTCAAATACATGCTATAAATAGTCATAAGTTTTCTCAGGGAGAGGAAATACAGTACCAAAGACAATTTAGAGAATTGGCTGTTTGATGTACTAATTTCTTTCACCTGTGTTAGTTATGGAGGCAAAATTGTACACTTAAAATTAGAACCTCAGCATGCTGGCCTGTTTGCAGTGCAAACCTCAATTGTCAATTTCTTTGCATACTTAATGTGCAACACTGCTGAATTTCATTGTGTTTACACCAGAAAGCAAGAACAGCTGGAAGCACATGCCCATTGTACTTGCTGTTTTTGTAGTCACCCGATGTTCAGTGGAGAATTGTGTACACAGTGGTATATTCTGATAAATATAGGAATTTAAAAACGTGTGGATCTTCCCATGTGACAGTTCTGTATCCCATCATACCCACACACGGGATGGTGCCCTGATCCACTGCTCTGTCAGCTGCCTCAGCATCTCATTAGTTAATGCTGTAGATTCTTTCATTCTCTGTTTCTGTCTCCCACTTCATTCATCCCAAGCAATGGAGAGAGAAGGAGATAAAAAGAAAGCTCCCACAGAAACCACAGGAGGAGTGAATGAGTTTATCAGACTATGTCTTGGCACACTGGAGTTAAAGTAAAGCACAATGATCTACATAAAAATGGATTGTATACTTTTTGATCTGACCAAAGGACAAGCTTCTCGTTTTGAAAGCTTTTTGTACAGAGGTTGATGGCAATACAGAGCTGTCTCAACTCCTCAAATTATTTGTTCCTAAGATTCAAGTGAAGTTTTTTTCAACAAAACCCAATATTGTATTGTTTGCAAACAATGCACATGCCAAGCCTTCAGTAAATTTGAAAATATGGAAAGTTTAAGTTTCAGACTTCATGAAAATTAAAAGTTTGTGAAGAATGGACTTGTGATAGAAAGACCACTGTTTTCACCTTCATGTAGCACATTCAGTCTGAAATTGAGGCTGGCCAGGCTTGCTTACATCATTTATTCCTCTGCAAAGTGGAGGCACAGCAGGATATAATCCTGAGAGAAAACCTGCAAACAAGTTATTTGTAACTGGTAAGAGGGAGCTATAAGGAAACTCTGGACTAGCCATGATGATAAAGAATCTTGTGTTC
Organism: Melanocharis versteri; assembly: GCA_013397845.1. NCBI lineage: Eukaryota > Metazoa > Chordata > Aves > Passeriformes > Melanocharitidae > Melanocharis > Melanocharis versteri. The sequence continues at coordinate 91,613 of VZTG01000993.1, read as the reverse complement.
CCTCTGAAATATGTAGTCAGTATTTACTCTGTAATACATTTGTTTTATCTTTAGATAAGCCATAAGCTACAGCCATATCAGTGTCATAAACCAAAGTACTTTGTATGCAGCACAGGCAGAGCTGACCTTCATGCTCATTTTCATTCAGGTTTCTCAGACACAGACAGGGCTGTGCCTGTTGCACTGCCCTTGATCTGCTTTGTGCCAATTGTTTCTCTGGAAAGTCCTGTAGGGACTTTGAAGCCCAGGATGGGCCTTTTGCTGTGGTGTGCTTTATCAACTCTTTTGCCAATGACAACCTTCCTGTAGCCATGTGAAATGGGGCTTCAGGGCTGCAGGGGAAATGCCTGGTATTTTAAAAAATGGAAACATTCTAAAGGACCTGGTATAGGAATCTCTTTAATTTCTAGTCTTATAGTAAGGTGCCTGAGTAAATAAATAATGGTATCAATATCAGTAACTTTTTATGCTTTCTTTGATTTTGTTTTCTTCAGATAAAGAAAGAAACGATTGACCTCCTGGAGAAGAGTATTATAAAGCTGTGCAGAGATGGATCTGTGAAGCTGGGGCTCTTTTAATGAGTTTACCAACAAGGAAGTAATTTGCAGCTGCCTTTTACTATTATCCTGCCTGCAACTGGATTTTGACTTTTCAGAGGTCTCTCAATACAGAATGCACGTTTGCAACTTTTTCTGAGTTTTCTTTTAATAAAAACCTAGAAGTTTTGTTTGTAGTTCTAGTATTATTTTTATTGCAGGAACAATGTCATACTGAAATCAGAGTTACATTGCTTTCACCTGCTAGATTTACTGCTCTATGTCACTAGTAAGACTTTGAAGATGAGCAAACATGGGTGTGAAAGTCTTTGCACAACTCAGTTTTCTGTTCCCTCCTTGTGCTGTCCCAAATGAGACAGGTGGGAGACTCTCTCATGGGAGTGGTAATCTAGTTCTTGCCCTTGCAAGTCTTCGAAAAAGTTGTATGAATTTCAGTAACATGTCAAAAAGGTAATTTTCACCTATCTGTTCTAGAGCTGGCCAAATGCTGTTTTTTGCTTTTACATGATCAATTATCTGTATATTATATTGAGACTTTATTTTGGTTAAACTGTTGAAGTGTGCAAAAAGTATTCTGATGTTTGCCCATTTAAATTAAAAGGAGGTGATCTCTGGGTGATTCTTTTGTCATTATGGACAGCAGGGAATGGATGGATTCTTTTTCAGAGAACGAGATGAATAGAGATGAGGAGATCCTCAGTGTCTTGGAAAGCCATTGATCCAAATTGGATGTTCTAAAAATGAATCGTCCTTCTGTGATAAAGAACACACAACCTTTTTACTACCTTTAATTGCATGTCAGTCAATAGCAGTGAATGTAATAGGTTAAGGAAATTGACTCAGTCTTCCAAAGCAATGTTTTCCATCCAGTTCTGTCTCAGCATCTGCAGTCCTCCCCAGTGGCATCCAGTGCAACTGGAGTAGAACTCTTTCCATTGTGTGCCATGCCTGTTAGCCGGGCAGCTGTGGAAGTGAAGGGAGAAGAAATAATGCATCTGAAATTACACAGAAATTCCAGTATAGCTGATAGTATCCCTGCAAATGAATAAGACATAACGAATCCTACTGAGCTGTGGGGAAGGAGAAATATCTCTTAAGCTTTTCCAGGAGGAATGAACTGGACACCCTGATCAAAGTACACAATCACTTGATTGGTGCAAGCTGATCATAGAGATCCAGGCACAAATAGAGAAAACAAGGAAGAGAGAGGTCTGGTTAATAAGTAATTCCTTACCATAATGCAGGTTTGAACAAACAATACAGCCTCCCAACAATAAAGACAGTATCTCAGCTGAAACACTCTCCAGCACAAGGATATTATTCCTTTCTCTCGCCAAGAAGAAAATGAAAAACAAGACAAGTTCTCTTCCCGGAGAAGGAGAAGCACAACCTTCCAGGTGTCCGGATAACAGTGCATTCAAACAGCAGAGGCTGCCAGCTTGGAAGCCCCAGCTCACCATTGCATCTGTGCTCTCCTGCTTCTTTCTGACAGGGGCATTCTGCCTCACTGTGGGAGTCTGCCTTGTCCTGTCTGCAAACAGTGTCAGAGAAATACAGGTTGGTTTGGGGGGTGCTGTTCTTTGATATTCTGTAAGTAAGAAACCAGGCCAGGTTTGGAGGGAAAAGGCTTTGAGGTTTTGCTTCTGAGTAAAGGTGATAGCAATGGTTTCATGCTTTGGGCATGTGTCCAACAGCTGGGATTCCTGTGAAAATCTTCAGAGGCAATTGATCATCAATAAAATCAGAGCACTGGGTGATTAACTTGGTGGTAATATCTGAAATATGGGTGATAATTACTGCCACTGGCTGGTAATACCAAAACGTTGTCATTATTTTCTGGGGTTTTGAAGGGAAATAAGCAAATCGCTCTGAGAGTGTTCTAGAAGAACATATATGTTTGCTGGGGCAAAATCTTGAAATACAAGGAATCTTAATGTTTAAATCCCTCCTGCAGACAAGGTTATTCATACCTGTGGTGTTGTGAATAGGCTCCTGTTTGGAGCCAACACTCAGCACTACACCCAGGCTGTTCAGCAGGGGTGGACCACGATGCCTGTGGGGATTTGTCAAGCATGACTTGGTCAGCCAGTCCAAGGTGCAGGAGTGTTCTTCACTCAGCACTCCTTTGCCAAGGAGCAGATGTGAAAGTTCTGCAACAGCCGTCAAAAGGCTCTAAACCAGCTTTAAACTAGGGATAAATTTTGTGGTTGTTCATTGAGGCCAAGTCCTGACTCTCTGCCTCTTCATTTTCAACAATGTTTTTTGGCAGTCCAGAGTCACTTAGAAGAGAACTGCTCTGAGAAGCCTTGGACCTAAAACATTAATCTTTTCCTATGAGCATGTCCTTTATTACAATATATTTGCTTGTTCACTTCTCTGACAGATAGATTATTCAGATAAATGCTCAGATTGTTCAAAGCTCCGTGAAAATTCCTCTAACTGGAATAAGGAATGCCACTGTTCTGTTAATTTCACGCTAAAGGAAGATATATTGGTAAGTGGGTGCCAAAAACCAACTCAAGTTGCTTAGTACCACCTGTTGCTTATATCCCTAAATGATAAAAGGCACTAATTCTGTTCTGTAGAGCTCCTGATTAAATTTTCTTTGTTCTTTTTCAAAACCTGTAATGCTCAAAATTTTACACTTTTGCCTTTGTTGTTCATTTTGGTATTTATAACCAAGACCAGGCTCCTCGGTTGGGAGATATCCAAGGAGAAGATGGCGGTGGAGGCAGTGGTGTTCGATTGTGGAGGTGACTGTGTCTCTCTCTGAGTCAGTGGCAAACCCCTGCCCGTGGCCTGGGGTTGGTTGTTGCTGCCCTGCTAAGCTCTCAAGTGAGAAGGAAATCTGAAGCTCTGACCACTTTACATCAGTAGACCCCTGTAGTCATTTTTACAAGAGTTGTGCTGCTAATCCCCAAGGTCCTTGAAATAATTCAAGTCTAGCAATGTGATTCTGAAGTTTCTTTTGGAAGAAGTATCCTTCGTTTCCTGTCTTAAACTACTAGGTCATGTTGTTGAGACTGTTAAAATGCTTCATGTTCTGCCAAAGAGATCTTATACTTAGTACTGAATAAATGATCCCTGAAAATTACAGTGCAATTTAAAGTCACTTTAGGATTCTTCAGTATTGAGGAGGCTGCTAAAATACTTTGTAGTTCTTCGATTACAGTGATGTTTGAGATGAGAAGTTAATTTAACTGAGTTTCAACGCAGTTTAACTGGGTTTTTTATAGTAGCATAATTACCTTTCATGCATGATTTGCCTGCCTAGCACTCTCATTTTAATGTGAAGGGTTTTCTGCACCTTCTTTTCTGGAAAATGAGTGCTTGTCTCTACAAAAAGATTCATAGTCATTGCAAGTTCATGGCCAGCCATGCCCTCTTGAGTAAGATAATTATCAGGCATTTTTATTTTAGGTTTTGTTTGGTGATTTAAATTATGTTTAATTTTGTGCCAGAACATAAAAACTTACACTTACAGTAAAGACTAGATTCTAGCCCATGTCTGCTGCATTGCTTAGAGGGTAGTTGCCAACATTTTCATTTGAGTTGAGTACTCTCTTCCCCTCTTTTTTAGCAAGGAATAGGATTTCTCATTGCCTTCATGAACTCTCCTTATTGAAGGGATTTATCCTTGGATTCTAGGGTGATGTTTTTATGTACTATGGTCTGCAAAACTTCTATCAAAACCACCGTCGATACAAGATGTCAAGAAGCGATGCACAATTATTGGGCCGAAATGTAAATGTAAGTTTTCTTTTTATGTTGTGAGATCAGCAGCACTTCCAGCAGGTGTGCCTTTGACCATATGGAGACCTAACTAGGCAGAACCACAAGTGTGTTTAGGTGGCTTTAGGGAATAATAAAGTACAGATTTTCAGTGTTTGGTCCCGGCTTTTATGCTTCTTGGGGCCATTATGTCTAATAAGTTAATAAGAGAGGAAGGTCGAGCGGGGATTTCAGTCCAGTGTTGCAGTTCTCAAACCTGCACCTTGTAGTGCTGATTAAAATTACATTGTCTTTTTCAAATAAACACACAGAAAGGTTTTTGTTGTAGGGCTAGGGAATTAAGTTATTCTAAGTCTTTAGTTTTGCCATCTGGCTTTGGAAGGGGACAAGGAGCGGGAAAGGGTTCGTTCTGAAGTAAGTGATCATGTAGCATTCTAAGTATGCAATTTAGAGGTCTAAAGAGGGAGGTAGACAGCACCACCTGCAGCAGACCTGCATGAGGAAACTGGAGAATGCAATCATGGCATTCACGTTTTTTAACTTACAAATCTAAAGCATATTTTCTTTGGCTTAAAAGTAGCATTTCTAAATATACACATAGTCCTCATGTCCTTTCAAAAGGTACATATGATGGTTATGCCATGATAATCTGTTGTTTGTATAAAATGCTTCTTACAACTCCCCAGATATGTTCCTCATTTCTATAAAATGCTTCTTACAGCTCTCCAGGTGTCCTTTTAGCTTGTTTGTTTGCATCCAGATGCAGCTGCTTCTGGCTTTTGTGCTGATCAGATACACAGCTCATTGGAGTTCCTTGAAAATGTTTCTGTGTTTAAACCTGAAGATTTATAGTTTCTTATAAAATGGGATAGGAAAGATGTGATAAAGCTGAGGCGGACTTTTGTTTTTTATTTTGTATCTCCATACATCAAGATTTGCCCATGTTGAACTGCAGTAATGTGGCCAACTATATCTGCTGTTCTTCAGCACTAATGCAGCCCAGGTCAGAATTAAAAAGAAGGAAAACCAAGATGTTCTAGGGTAAGCCAGGACTTCACTGGAATATTTTCAGTTGTAGCCATTTTACCATAGCAGATCCCCAAACCTGTTTTTGTAGTCTGGAGCATGCAAGTTGGCAGCAGAATTTGGTGAAGACCTTAACTTTCTGTACCTAGATATGGAAGGTGTTCCCGAGCTACAGACCCGTTCATATGGATGTCTCTCTAACGTGACCAAAAGATACTGGAGACTTAATTGTTCAGTGGCTTTTAAAAGAAGGCATGGGAGGACACCAGCAAATTAAAACCAAACCCCCAGCCTGTGCCTGACTGTTGTGTGACCTTGAATGCAGATCCAGAGGAGCTACTGCGCGCCCTTCAGCACCTACAGGAACGGGACCCCGATGGCGCCGTGCGGGGCCATTGCCAACAGCATGTTCAATGGTACGTGGGCACCTTCCTCTCCCCCTCACTGATCCCCTCCTGAAACTATTCCCTTGCCCCAGTCCAGGGAGTCCTGGCATTGCAAGGTCTCTTCTCTCTCCCACAAAAGGCTTTGTTTGGTGGTGCTGCTCTAGTGAATGTGGGGCTCTGCTTCCTACTGCTTAGTAACTTGGCCCTTGTTTGGAAACTGAGGGAGATTTCTCATTTTCTAAGGCTCTCTGCTGAGTTTACAGCAGGAGTGAGGAATTTAGGCCCTCTTGAAATAAGGAACAAGGATACAACAGATTCAATGTACTTCCTTGCTAAAAAGCACATTCTTGTACAGTGATGGGAGAGCCCAGGTTCTGCCTTCCCACAGTCATGTGCTTAGAAGGAGGGAGTCTCCATGTTCTCCGCATTAGTTTGGATCTTTGGATCTACATGGTTTCATTTTTGTTCTTAGAATGCTGGAAGCATACATAGTGGTAATTTGATCCTGGGTTTGATCTTTGTAGTAACCTAGTGGAAATAATCTGCTTATGAGCACACATGGGAGATTTCAGAATGTATCTCTGGAAGGAAAAGCAACAAAAAACCTGCACAGACTTTTCTCCACCACCCCATCTTTTTTGTCTTCCAATCTCTACCACTCCCTGCTCCCACCCTTTTTTTTAACCTGTTCCGTTCAGCAGGTTTTGGGAAGGCAGCAGCTCTTTCCAAGCAGCTGAGCCACCCACACCAGGGGCCTTGTGAAAGCCAGTTGCATTCAGTAACTTCTAGATCTGTTTGATTTTTGTCTGCCTGCTTACCCACCTGCTGCCCTGGAAGTGTGATTTACTGGGTTGGGCCCAGACCCAGGCCAGCAGAGCCCAGCTGTGGTCAGCCCACGCTGTTCTGGAGCATGTGAGGGAGAGTCAAGACAAGCAACTAAGCAGGCAGAGCTCACGGCGTTGCAACTCCTGTTAATGAAGTGGTGACAGATAGCTGGGGATGTGGTGGGCCATGGAAGGATCACTTCCCCAGAAGATTGTGTCTGAGCTTTAAGGAGCTGTGTGAACACAGGTTTTGTAGGAGAAAATGAAAAAATATGTTTCCATTGATGCTTATGCAGCTGAGTTGTGCTTTTCATGTCTCCTAGAAGGCAACCCCTCCCCATCTGTACCATCTGATTGTCCCTGCCCATCATCCCATTGGCTGCCGAGGGCGTTACAGAGCTGCTAATGAGACCTGTCATGTTTTTACCTTATGTTAAACTCATCTATGTAGGAAAATAATAATGGATAAAAACAGGTACACTTCACCCACTGAAACTGGATGGCATGGTTAAGCACAGTTTTAGCTAAGTGGTTTTTGATTGAAGAAAGTGTTTGTGTCCAAGCTGGTAGGCAAGCTCTAATTGGCATAAGACTAAAGCGAAATTTTCTCCAAAGGGCTGGATTCCCTTGATTGTGCTTTTACTTCTACCCTAGTCCCTGAAGACACATCATGTATAGCAGTTTTAGGACAGCTGTCAAAGAAATTCTAGGGAAAACTAACTAGGACAGTAACTTCTGTAACTAGCTAGAGAGCTCAAAAAGTGATTTGCAAAGAAGTAAGTCCCACAGGAGTTGATGGACATGAGAAACGTGCCCAATGTACACAGGGATTGGTAGGAAATGTTCAGTCTTTAAAACTTCAGAAGTTCTAAGACTCTGGTGCCTTAATTCTTCTCATGAAATGTGCAGTGCTCCATACACATGATGAAACCTTTCTCAGGAAAGGTTTTCAATCTACTTGAAAGATGCTTCAATGTGATATTCTTTTGTTAGTCATGCTGGCAATTAGAATGACTGTCTCTGACTCACAGATGTTGCTTATTGTATTTCCTGCAGATACTATTGATCTTTTCTATAATCATAACTCATCTGTGATTCAAGTGCCACTGCTGAAGACTGGAAACAGTTGGTGGACAGATAAAAATGTGAAATTTCGTAATCCTGAATCATACAATCTCTCTTCTGCATTTGCAGGTAAGAATTGTTCTGCTGGTGTTCCTTATTTTTCAGTGGCTTCCCTATCCCCCTTCATGTGTCGCCCATTCTGAGAAAAATCACTTTTAGGAGAAATACCTCCCAAAGCAGGTTGAAGAAGCAGCTTTAGAGGGTGACTGAGAGCAGAAGGCACATTTAGCTAAAATATCACCATTTTACTTTTTTAATCAGTGACCACAGAAATTGAGAGAAAATGGTTTTGGAAGACTGAAGTTAGCTCACATCAACACCCTTTTGTATAGCTTCTTGTAATGCTTAATCTGTCCAGAGAAAGCAAGGATGCAGATGCTTTTTTTTCTCCTGTTGAAAACATCTGTGAAGGAAAATGGCATATCCCATCTTTCCTTCATGCCTGTGTAGATTCTTGGGCAGTTGTGAGACACGAGAGGTCTCACAAGAACTTTGGACACAAGAACTTTGTCACCAGTTTTTTCAGACCTGTTTCCTAGGGCTGTTTCCTTGTCATGGTTGATCTCTATTGAAGTGGGACTAAGAGCTGCCTGTTCTGGATCGGGGCAGTGCTGTGCTGGATGCAATATGCAAGAGTTAATTATCTGAGTAGTTTTCACGGGACAGATTTGAAATGTCATAGGCTGTGCCATTAGACTGCAAGAAGGTGCCTTTCTGGTTGTACAGGAATATATTAATGTATAAAAATGAAGGCAAGCTCCTCATTATAGAGAACATGTTGCTTGCTGAAGAGGCAAGAATCCAGAATAAACAGTATTTTCACTTCTGCAAGTCACTTTGATTTTCCTGTGCTTGAAGGTTCTAACGTGTAGCAGTGCCTGGGTGCTGTTAAACTGTTAACTCCTGTTAGAGGTGAGTGGGCATGCTTGGAGATGCTGTTATCTGGCATATATAATTTTGCACAGTGTCTTCTATCTCTTCCATATCTCATATTCTGTGTCGGTTGTGTGAGGCCCAGTATTTCAGCAACCACTGTTTTTTACTGACAGCGTCTTTCCTGCTTTGTCTCTTTGTCACCAGGTACAGCGAGACCTCCTTACTGGCAGAAACCAGTATATCTGTTGGACGAGGAAGACGAGAGGAACAATGGTTATGTGAATGACGACTTCATTATCTGGATGCGAGTGTCGGCCTTCGCGACGTTCAGGAACCTCTACCGGCGGCTCAGGCGGGTGCGGCGCTTCGCGGAGGGCCTGCCAGCAGGGAATTACACCTTCCGTATTTCCTACAGTATCCTTTCAGGTTCCCTAAGGCTGTTAGGGAGCTACAGTGAGACGGAAGTGAATAGGACTTGTATGGTCAACTGGCGGAGAAACTGTGCGGAGCAGCCCTGTGTCAGCAGAGCCCTCTGACAGATTTGGGCCATGGCCTGACTGACAGGAGCTTTTGTGCTGGTGTAACTGCCCCCTCACACCCACCAGTGGGAACTCTGCTGACTGAAGCACTCCTTTTGTCAGCAGGAGCTGTGTCAACGTGACCATAAACGTCTCTTCTTTCTCAGCTGATAGAGCTGCGGTTTTAAATGTTCTGTCACAGTTCTATCCCATGGGAGAGATGAAAGGTAAACTCATATAATGTTCTGGCTACAACATATTAGGTAGAGGTGAGCACTTATCCTCACAGAGGCTGTGGAGTATCCTGATAAGCTTCCCAAAAGGCCCATTTTCAACTGAGCTTTCATAGCAAATTAAGGCAGTAGCAGTTCTATAAATTATGAATCCAAAATTTACAATGTTTAAGAAAGGAAGTATTTTGATGCCTTGGAGTGGCTACCTAAAACAGAGGCTAGACAAAATTAAGAGAATAAAAGTGGGTATTTATTGAAGGCCTTCAATAGGTGCACCTTGGGCAGTCAGAAGCTTCCAAGAGGCTATGCCCAAGATGGACAATGGTCACGAGTTTTTCAGGCACATATAAGTTTGGTCCATTTACATATCAGGGGTTAATCCTCTAATTACAGTTTCAGGTAATGAAGTAATTTACTCCAAGTTCACCTCCCCCCCCCCACCCCAGTTCACTGTTGTTCACCTCTCTCGGGCCCTGAGACAATAAGGTGTCCTTGAGTTTCAGGCCTAGAGAGGAATTGTTTTGTCTGAATAAAGTGGGAGAACAGCTGACAGGCTATGGAGTTTTAGAGTGATACACTAAAGCAGTACAGGATCTGAAAAATATAAAAGCTAAATCCTAAGGCATCATTTCCATGTGCGCACAAATACTGGATCTAAAATAACTGGGTTTCTTACCACCAGCTGCCTGCCACCACCCAAAAACCAGCTGGGTTTTTGGATCCAGAATAGCAGAGACATCACCGATTAGTTAAAGGAGTTTTGGCAGCAAATGCAGACCTCAAAACTCTTTATGCCTTGGAAAGCTTTTTGAGCATTTAACCACTACTTTCTCTTCTCCTGGAAATAATGTACGGTTTGTTAGTGAAATCTTAACATCCTTCTCTCAGATTTCCCTGTTACCAGGTTCAAGGGGAGGAAGCATGTGATTCTTTCAACCGTGGTGTGGAGCGGCGGAAGTAACCCATTCCTGGGAATTGCCTACCTGGTTTCTGGCACAGCAGCAACCCTGGCAGGTTTTGTCATAACTGGCATCCATTTAAAGCTCAGGAAAAAGAAAACATACTTTCAGAAGCAGTAAGGTTCACCTGACTTTCTGAACAAAGACAAAAGTGTGCAGTGAACAAAGAAGGTGCAGCGCAGACCTTTCACTCTTTCCCCTGAGCTCTGGACCATTTTCAGTGTCAGGTTTGGTGAATGTGAGCAGACTGAGGGGCGGGGCTATTCCATCATCTGAAACCAAACATACCTGAGGTGCCATTCTCATTAATGTATGTGTGAGCCTAAATTTGTTTCCTAGGAAACTTGCAGTGAGATGAGCTTCCAAGAGCAGATAGCACAGCGGATCAGAATTGCAGCGGCAAAGAAATTGTGTGGTACCAATGTCTGGCCAGAAGTCAGGGTCCGTGTTAATTTCCTACTCAGCCCATAATTCAGACAACATTTCTCTTAACTGAAATGGAGCTTTGGATGGATAAAATGTGACGTCTTAATCCAACAAAAAGCTTGAGCACATTTTTATTGCTAAAATGTGCTTGTGGGCCACATACATGTGCTGGATGGCTTGGCTTGGGTTTTATATACCTTTTTCAGCTATGCTGAAAAAGCAACCAGTTTACATCAGTGTATTCACTCCAGTTTGACACCTGATTTGTGATTGAATACAGATCATTTATTAGGAATTTGGAGGTTGTTCAGACCAAATTTATTGGATTTATCTAGCTACTGAGAGCTGGAGGGCATCCAATCACTGATTTACATTTTTTAAAATTATGGTTTAGCAGGAATCCTAAATTAAAAGCTCCTTTAATGCAAAATATTTTAGCAGAACCATCTACCTAATTTAATTATTATGCCAAAATTGCACTCCTACCTACCCCACCCTTCCATGTGAAAGTTCACAAATTCTTACATGACACAGAATGGTAATTTATTGTCAATAAAAAACAAAGCACCAGAACATCTGTCAACTTAATTTAAAGCAAACACTGCAGCTCATGAACAGGTTCATCAATTTTCATGTTGCATGTTCAAAATTTTACACATTAGGACTTATTTCTCGTCTCACAAAATGAAGGAACAGCACTGAAGAATTTAGGTCAAGCATACGATGGTAGGTGCTAATTTTTTTTAATTGTCTTTGTGTTGTACAAGTGCAAGTGGAATAAAACACTTTCATTCCTTTCATAAGTATTTTGTGTCCCTTGCCTCTCTCTCTCCTAAAAAACCTTCTCACTAGAACAAGAAAGAAGTCACAGGCTGGAGCAGGAGAAGAGGATGCGGCACAGGGAGGCTGCGTGCCACGGTCAGGGCACCTGCGACTGCTTTTGAGAGTGTCTGGGGCTGGGGGTCTGGTGGCCTGTGACAGATGGCCCCTGGTGAGGGGGTTTGCAGCTCAGAAGGTGCAGTTTCCTTGAAGCTCTGCTTCGTAGCTGAGCCATGAGCAGCAGAACGGGAGCTGCTCTAGTTCCCAGCCCAGCCTGGGAGGCCAGTCGTGCTCCACCGATGCTTTGTGCTGACCTGGGAAGGGTGCCTGTCCCCTCTGCTCTTCCTGCTCAGGGCCACTCACCTCCATCCTGAAGCTGTAGGGTTCCTGGATTTCAGCCCTCGCACAGATCTGTCAGGAGCTGTGGAAGAACCCCACCCCTCACTGGGCTGGACAAGACAGAGCATGAAGCAGTGCATTTGACAATGCTTAAGCTCGTTAGTCTAAATCACTTCTAACAGTGGGACATGCTCCTAAACTTTTAAGTCCTTTTGAAAATGTAATCCCATGCAGCTCTCTGGAAAGCGCTGATGGGATTTCCTGACAAAGCTGAACTTATATTTTCTGGCTCCTAACAGACCATAGGAACTTCTTTATTTTTCTCTTTCTTTTTTATGTTTTTTTTTTTTTTTTCATTGTCTGAGAAACTTGCTTTCAAGAAATGATAGGGGTGGTTAAGTCATGATGCAATTGTCATTGATTTAATTTTTTCATGAAGTATCTGGTAAAAATGTTAGTAAAAGGAGACTGAATAATGAGGTATGTATTTCAGTGAGTCAGTGTCTACCAGGAGAAAAGTTATCTAGAAAACACAGCCCAGCAAGTAGTGTTTGCCCATTATCTCCCAGAGGTTTGTGCAAGAACCTCTTCTCTTGAAATGCGGACTGTCTTCAAACCCCTCCATAGAGAAGGCCTGTCTTCAGTCTCTCTGCTTTTCCAGAAGTTGTCTAAGTCTTCATTTATAAACCCAGAATCTTATTTTTCATCTTACCACAGCTTTAAACATGCCTTACATCTTTCTGGTGCCCTCTGAACAGTGTCCTTGGAAGCTGCTGCTTCAGCTCCAGCCATTTCTGTTAGCTTGGGAGGAGCTCTGCAGTGTCTGTCTGGTTCAGGACGGTGCTGCCCAGACCAGAGCAGTGGGAATGGCAGCTCTGATTAATTACTCTCAGCAGATGGAATCTGCCTTGCTCAAAAGGGTGGAAAATGAGTGTTAGCAACCTCCTTATTCTGCCTTTTGTGCCAGCGCTGCAGCCACACTGTGGGTCTGCCCCCGTGCCAGAAATGGCACAATTGTACCTTTTCAAGAGAGCTTTGCAGGTGTGCTCCTCAGTGCCCACACTGGGAATACTTTTCTATCGATATGAAATGTCTGTCAAATTTTTTTATGCTGCTGCTGCATTATTCCCTTTCTTGCAGGGGCTGGAACAGAAGTGAGAGGCTGGGCTGAAGGACTGGCCTAACCTAACAGAAAGGTGGTAAAAGCCATCATTGACTGCTCCTTGGTGTGCCAGGTGCCAGGGGATTGTCCCCTTTTGTCAGCTGCTGACAGCAGCAGGAGGCACGAGTCCAGGCAGATATCCAGTGGGATTTTGAGTTCATTTATTCTGGCTATTCAGAGATCATTAGGTCAGTCGGATCAGGGAAAGCAACACTGAGGTTTGGAGGGCAGGGGTTTGAAGCAACCAGAGATGTTGCACTTTTGCTGAGGTGCAAATTGCTTTCAGAATACCTGGAGAGTTATGACCAGTACTGTCTTTGGCACAGTGCTGCTTTTGCCTTGCACATTTGATTTCGTGAATTATGTGTCTTGAGTAAAGAGGAAAATAAAAAACAGTGCCTGGGTAAAACTTTCCAAAGTAGAATTTTAATTAGCTTATCAATCAAACATACTTTCACCAATAGTAAGTGGGCTCTTTTCTCAGAGAGATTGACTTTAATTGTAGAAAACTCAGAGCAAAGATGTCTGGGTTTGTGATTGCTGAATGACATTGAGCTGTACCTGAAAAGTCTTAAGCCAACAGCACCACCCTGAGGGCTACAACACTAAGCCATAAAAGTCTAATTGCCATTATTTGTAATATCTTGGCATATCAAAATTATTGAATTGTTGGTTCCTTTGTTACAGCTACTTAAAGCCTCGTCTTGCATCATTGCTGCATTTTCAGTCCCTTTGAGCTAAATGATATTTTGCAATTTCCTTCACTCTCAATGAAAGATGCATGTCAGAAATGGGGTTTAGGTTTGGTGAACTGAAATTAATGATGTCATAGATACTAAAAGTACTAGAAAGTGTGGGGTTTTTTTATTTTCCCCATCATTTTTCCTAGAACAGCTAAATAAAGGAAGACATTATTTATTCAATTTTTTTTCTTTAGGGGAGTGGATATTTAGTAAATGGAAAACTGGACAGAGGATTCCTGTTAAGAGATGTAATCTAAACTTATATGGTAAAAATGGTCTAAAATAGGTAAGTCAAATGGGATATATGTTTCTGGAGTTTGTTTATGATTTTGGAGATGGTAGTTACATGTGGGAGCATCTTCGGGGGTTTTTTTGTTCAGTTTTTAACAGTAACAAAAATATCTGGAGAGGACAAGATCCCATCATTATGAAAAATGTACATGCAATTTAAATCTCATTTCTAAATTACAGGGAGGTATAGGAGACATTATATTTTAATGTCAAAAACTGTTGTAGTGGTTTTGTTGCCAGCTCCTTTTAGGATTAAATTTCATTAATGGATATAACTCTATATCTAAAAAGAGAGACATAAGAATTAATCAGGTGTTACAGGATATTTCAGTAGCACTTCAGTTAGAGAATTTTTCCAAGCCTTTTTCAGGCTTTACAGTCTCATGAATATATGTCCAGTATCTGTCTGCCTCAGTTGGTTTTTCTGTTTCTGATCACAGACATTTGCTTTCATCTAAAAATAAAGGGATGGGTCCTTCAGGTGAAACAGATTAGCATGATCACAGACCTATAGAATCTGGAAAAATTAGTTACATGTGGCATCTATTTCATATTAACAGCTGTGTTACATGCAGATTATTAATATTAGTGTTTGGATGGTGTATTTTAGTGATGCACTGCAGTCTAAAAGCTTCCTCTCCTTCCTCTGAGAATACAAGAGTAAAGTCAAAGATGGCAGTTTAGGGAAGGGAGGGCTTTGCAAGCTTTGACAATATAAAGAGAGGTTGCAGAGCAATTTGGATTTGAGTTAGATCTAAAACAGGAGAGAGCATTTGCTTGTCACATAAGAGGGTGCTGTCATCCTCACTGGGAGCAGTAGGGTTTGAAACAGCTGATTTGAGAAAAACCTGTAACCACAAAATGAGGGGAACGGCTGAAGGGGAAGAAGTACTGTTCCTGCTCTTGGGTGTGGAGGCAAATTTGGCTGAGCTGCTCCAGATGATGGTATATCCTGACACTGATCTGGAAAGCCCATATGATTTTGAGCAGCAGCCAAGTTAAGGAAAAGTTTCTTGGTTTTCAGTGCAGTCTGAACTACAGTGCATAGTTTTTGAGCTAAGGTGTTTTGGCTGGGTTCTCTGTAATTGCATTATTCCCTACAATTCCAAGAATAATTTTATTATGAGCTGGGAGTGCCTTGGGCAGCTGCCTTCAATTTGGTGGTCTCTTGTTTCCAAAAGAGGGATTGTGGAGCATTTTTTGTTCTCTTTGGGTCCTGCTTTTTCCTCAGGGTGTGGAAGCCAGGCAGGGGAAGAGTGGGGCTTGTTTTGCTTTTGCTCACATTCATGAATGGATGAAAAAGGTTAGAAAGACTAAGGAGTATTAGGGAAGGTGAAAGGGAAATAGACTGGTGGAGTTTCACCCTTCCATCCCTGAGAGAAGCCCTTCAGGAGTCAGAGGACTCCCAGGAGGAGACCCAGTAGATGAAGGGGAGTGGAAATGGGTCCCTACTCCCAGAGTCAATAAAAATTCCTCCCAACCCCCATCACCTACCCAGGTGCCACTCCAGAATAGGTATGAGGCCCTTCTTCACTGAAAGAGTGATTGGGCACCGGAATCATCTGCCCAGGGAGGTCCCATCCCTGGATGTGTTTAAAAAGACAGGACGTGGCACTCAGTGCCATGGTTTAGTTGATGAGGAGGTGTTTGGTCGTAGGTTGGACTTGATGATCTCGAAGGTCTTTTCCAGCCTAGTTCATTCTGTGATTCTGTGATTCTGTGAAAATAGCTCATACCCTGGAAAGCTTCTATTTCAGAGAGCTCTATCCAAAATATCTGTGTGTTTACTGAGTAGGTACTATGTGTTCTCTGAACAAAAACATACTGCATGAAACAAGATGAAAAAAGGCCATTTTGTTACAGTCCTACGGAATTGCAGCTATTGTCACTTTGCATTAAAGTGCCTAAAATGGTCCCTTTCAAACTGAGACAATTAAAAAAGCTTGTGAGAAAAATGAGGTTTTCTACTCTGTCAAACCCAGCTACCCAAAGTTATTTGCTTTTTTCCCTATGGCAATTCCTGTCTGTAGTGAAGACCGTTGCATTCCCAGTTATCATACTGGGGTATTCAGGTTTTAAGATTAGGTTAAAAGGTCTTGAGATTTCTCAGGTAACTTACATGTATCCCTGGGCTATCTCTGGGCTGTGCAATTAGTGACAATGAACCTGAAGACGCTGGGTAATGAAATGTGTCCCAGAAACCGGAATGGTTAAAAAAGGAAGGAAGTACGTGCCCATAGCGCTGGTTGTCACAACCAGTTAATGTGCGGGGAGAGTGTGGAGCCAGTGTGCTGCCTCTGACGTGAAACGTGGCACTCCCTTGACAGTGCAGAGAGAGGCTTCGCACCCGCTCAGGACAATTGTAACATCTGCAGCCAATAACCCTGCTCCCCGCAGAGGCTGTGCCGGGACATCCGTCACGGCGGCGGGGGACAGCGGGGCCGTGTCCCCAGTGCTGGGCTCTGAGGGAATTCGTCCTGGTGGGTGGCAGCCTGTGCTTGCGAGTTGTGTAACTCGATGACAGGCCCTGCATGGGCTGGCTTTTGCTGGCCTGTGTGGTGCCATCCCGGTGTGGCACATCCAGCAGTTGGAACCAGAATCACTAAAACTAATAAAGGAATAATCAGTGAGGCATCACCTGCGCCTTACACCAGTGCTTGTAGTCGGATTTCTGTCTTTTGAGCTTGTTGACATGAGACCCAGCAATGATCGTGAAAGCCTTTGAGCAGGCTTTCCTCATGCACTGTCATTTCTGGCTGTGCAGTTAATAACAATTGATCCTGAATGAAGTTGGTGAGCTAAGAAGAAAAGCTATGGATAAGATTTTATCTCTGCATGTTTTCGTTTCTGAGAAAATGAATTAAATACAAGAACTGCTTAACATATGTATAAACTGTAATTGTGCCAATGGGTTTTAGGCTGTAACTTGAGGAATTTATCATTCAGATTTCTAAGTTCAGAACTTCACCTCTGGCAACCAGTGGAAAGCCAAGTCTTAACTGAAAAGGCCAAGAGCTGCTTTTCAAAGGGAGGTGAGAAAATGAGAAGGCAGAGCACAAGCCTGTTGGGCATTTTCATATTTCTTTGCTTTTTGGGGGTTCTGATTAAAATGGAATGTCTCACACAGTGTAAGTAAATAGGCTAAGTTTTGTAATTTAGGATTTGCCCTGAAACTTACTTATTCTGTCAGGACTTCCCACAGCAACCTAACAGGTGACAGTGATCATGTCATAGAAATAAATGAAGCATGAATGTGTCAGGTGTAATTTTAAGTGTTCTCAGCTGCTGAAAGATTATTTTCCATAATTACTTCGATTTGAGAATGCTGAGCTCTGGGGCAAATATATTCTTTTCCTGTGGGGGAGTGGTATAATTTTAAAGTTTTAGGATCATACGAGAGTTGAGTTGTCCCTGTGTAACATGTATGATCCTCACTGATCAGTTAAGGGCCTGTAAGGAAAACACTGGATTTATCCTGACATTTTCCAGGCATTAGCACTTTCCTTCTCTAGTAGGAAGAGTAGGAAATATGTGGTGTGCTTATTTTTGGGGCCTTTTGAATACATTTTTTATCTGTAAATAGTTATGTTACTGAACAGATGTACAATAATTGCTTGTCATAATACGTAATATAAAGTGGTTTTTTTGTATAAATAATTATGTTGTGAGCTGAACTTATTTGATATGAAAGCAAAAATTTTATTTTTCCTTTTTTAAGCGGCAATAACCCACACTCAGAATTCAGGCATTTTTTGACTCAGTGGGTTTTTTTGTAAGTATTTGCCATTGCATATTTAGATTATACAGTCACAGTTTTACTTTACTAATCAACCTCCAAGCAGCTGGTAAAAAAATCCACTCGTTTCCATGGAATTGTAAATGCTGTGAGGAAATAAACTTCAGTGCAGGTGTACTAGAGAAAAGATGATTAAGACAGTGGTATTTTTATATAATTGATTGCATAGAAAAAATAGGACTCCACATGCTGATTTTCCTCAAGTTATGTGAGAATAAGAGTTTGGTTTCATTTTGCAAAACTTAGTAATGCTATATTGAATTGGAACTGCATATGGCATGTAACTACATGTAAATAATTATATGTGGTCATATTTATTGTAGACTTGTAAACAAATATTGTATATACATTCTTTGTGCATGTGTTTGTAGATAAAGGATCAGTTAAGAAAAAAAACCTTTTTTTTTAATGTTAAGTTTCTGTTTGGTTCTATATGCAGCTTCATGGTTGAGAAACATGGAAAGCATCTGAGGTTAAGCCTGAGGACGCACAAAAAGGAATGCCAGGTAGGGGTTTTTTTAACCATGTGAACAAAGATCTGAAAATATTTGTGTTTGAACTGCAGAACTTGAAAATAGTGAATTTGTCCGATATATCTTACCATGCAAAATGAAAGGGGAAAAAAGCTTGTTGAAACAATGTAAAACTGTTTCCTCCGAACTGTTGTCAGTCTGCTGGCTCTGAGATGTTCTGCATCCAAGATCCTGAAATAATGTGAAGTTTCATAACTAGTTATTTTAAAAAAATCAAATTCTGAAGTATAGCAGTGTTCCCATGGGAAAACAGCTTCCTTGCACCCCTCTCTGCTTGTACCAACAAAGCAATTCGTCACTAGAGAGAGTTTCTAAACTGTCCCATTTATGAAGGAGGATTCAGCTGGGATGCAGTGGAGCATCTTGGGACTCCTTCTTGCAGGCAGCTGTATTTGTACTGGATATCATGTGGCTGTCTCATTATCATGTGAGTTTAAAATCTGATACAGATGCAAAGAAATTAAAACTCTTGAAATAATCAGTAATGATTTCAGTCTTTTGATGCTGGCAAATGTAGCATCTGCCACTGTTTAGAGTGGGAATGTTGTCAGGGGAGGTCTGGTTTCATGAGAGACATTTGATTTAATAATCAGCATTCATTTTTGTTTGTTTGCTTTATGCAGAGACCAGTACTTTGTGATTATGGTTTCATCTTCCCCTACTGTGTTTGGAGAAATACTCTAACATATACATAGAAGCATAAATTATTTGTATTTTGCTGAGAAAATGTAATTGACATGCCATTGGCTATAATCTGCTCTTGGGAACTGGAATTTTGTTAGGATGTTGGGTCTTTTTCCTTCGCATGAAAGTACTGAATTTTGATCCCATTTATTTTGATAAACAAAGATAACTGTTGAGGTAACACTGCATTGTGGTTTGCTGTCATTCCCCAAAAGCTGGGCTGGAAGACAGCTCTGAAAATTCTGGATGCCCATGGTAGTGAGGAGTGTTTTCCATGTGTGGTGTTAACCAGGTGCCCCGTGGTGTACTCCAGCTGTGTAATAGGTGCTTATAAACACCTTCAGGAATGTAAAATAATGGATCAGGCAGTGGCCACCGAGGCTAATAGCAGAAGGACATACCAAAAAACATAATTCCTTTTGGAAGAGACAGCAGAGCTTCCCTGGGGCCTGGTGTGTGTCCAGCCCCTGCCGGACATTGCCTGGGCAGGTTCTCAAACCTCATTATTCCAGCACTGTGCTGGACCTTGCCCCATCCATCTGGACGCTCTCCTTCATTAACTTAGCTGCAAAATGGGACCAAACATTATGCTGGGGATCTGGCTGCTGCTGGGAGAGAGAATGTCCTCAGAATGTCACTTACTTGAAGCCTTAAAAACTCTGGATGCGAGATCAGGGGAGGGGGAAATTTGCCTTTTACATGCTTGTCAATTCTGGAAAGCTGCTCTTCGCTAGTGATCAATGAACTATTACTAGTGTTTGAATCTCTAAAATAATTTTGCCTTGAATAATGTAGGGTAGTGAGATTTATTGTGTAGGTAGATTCGGGCACTGTGTACTGTATGTGGTGAGTGCTTATTCGTATGGTGCAGACTGTGCCAGGTGTGACTCAAGGCAGGATGCTGAGCAGCACTTTGAGGATGTATCAGGAGGTCTGTTTGCCCCCTTGTCTGAAGGAAGATGACCTTTCAGGATTGCAGGGTTCATTGCTGCACGAAGGTGCAGCTGGAAACTCTCTTAAAGTTATGAAACATTTGAGTTTTACTGAAAAATGAAAGTTTTTGCTCCCCATAAATAAAACTTTTTGTATGGAAGGATACACTGGACAAAGTTACCTTCTAATACAAATGGCTTAGGAACTTTGGGATTTTATTTTATTTTTTGTTTTGTTGTTTGGTTTGGTTTTTTTTTCTAAAATTGTCATTGTAAAACCTGAAGAAAAAAGCATAGGCTTGTTTGAAGTATTTTGTCTCAGCATCTGGAGACTAGTCTAATTTTTGTTCTGCAAATCCAATCCTGAATAAATTCCAAATATATTCCATCATAGGTGTTTTACATACACAAGTGAGTTTACACTTTTGTCTGTATTTTACAGTGCTGTTATTTCTCGTAACGAGTATTATTTTGTGTTCACAAAAGGAGCTAAAAACAACTCTTGGATCTCAACAAGATTCCTGTGAATCAGGAGTTTTCACTGCTGTGGCAGGAGATTGAACATCACAAACCAGTTCAGGACAGGTGCTGTTTCCATGTCTGCATGAGCTCCTGTTCAAGGTACTGTTACCTACTAGACTGCAGTGAATGTAAATTATACATTCCTGATTCAGTTCCCATGCAAATTCTGTAGCTTTGAGAGGGGATCTTCTGTGGGGTGGAGCTTTGAGATGGATTTCCCTGGACCTCAACTTACAGTGAACCTCTAAAGAGAAACATTTCTCAATTTTCAAAAAACAACATAAAGAGGAGAGAATCACGGTTAAGGCAAAACAAAGAGAGACATCAAAACCCCCACATGTTCCTGTGGTGTTGGTGTCAGCTCTGTCCTAGCCTGAATGGTAGAATTTGGCCTGTAGGTAATTGTAAAAGACCTTTGTTCTTATTTTTTTCTGTTCAGTTTCTTTTTTGTGTATTTTTTATAACACTCCACACTGGTTTTAAAGCCTTTTACCTGTACCAAGTTTTCCAGGGATGTTTGTCTAGTTTTCATCCTTCCCTTAAACTGTTTACTATGATAGAGCAGACATTACTCTTAAAGTAAGGTTGGTTTCTGTCCCTTTGAAGTGTGAAGGAGTACAAAATAGCACTGGCTTTTTTGGTTGATTTGCATCAGGCTCTGAATTACCATCTTCATTTCCTCTTAGAGGTAATGTGCGAAATTTGTCTGCCTTTTGATCCCAAACTACAGAACACACATTTAACATCCCCTCTGCTCTGTCTTCTTTGTAGCCATTCCTCACTTGCTCCTAATAATTGCTATGGAAATTTCTTCTTGTCTCTTTAGCTCATGAAGTGCAAAGCAGATAGCTTTTCATGACTGGCAGCTAAGGAATGTTACTCAAATGCTGACACAACGTTTACCTTTTAAACAATTCCCTCTAAGTTGATACTACAAACCTCCACTGAAAACACGACTGCAAAATTTTGCAGTCACGGGCAGGTCAGGGAGTGCAACCAGCTTCCAAAACAATTAATAGGGATGTACGTGGGGGGACAGTTGTTCCACTGCCCTTCTCTCCTGCCTGCCCCCACCTGCCCTCCTTCCCTGAGCAGATTCACGAGAAGCCTTGGCAGAGGCTGCACTTCCGTGCTTTGCTGGCACTGATGGCCATTAAGTTTTGACAAATCCTTTTATTATCATATCATGAAGGAATCGAGGTTTTCTGTATTGTCTATGAGCCAAATTTGAAAAACCACAGTCTTCAGGCTGTTTTTTTTTTATTAAAAAACCCTAAAAGCAGATGGCCAGGTGAAGGAAACCCAGCTGAGCGCTTCCCACTGCAGAGCAGCAGAGAGAACTCCTCTATGAACCTTCCATTCTGCTCTGGCTGCTCGGGGTCTTTGGAGAACATGCACAAGAAGATGAAAGACAGAAGTTTCTATTTCCCCTCCTGTAGATTAATTGGCTGCAGTGCAGCCAGCTGAGCTCTTCTCAGATAGGGATGTGTTTCAGTAAATTGTTTTTCCTCTCCTGTGCAAGCACTCGGCGTTTTGGTAATCAGGAAGTTGGCAAAACTCCTCGCTTTAGGCAAAAAAAGGCACTTGTATTTCTTTGTGAGCAGGCTTCAGTGAAGCACGTATGGGAGGAGTATAAAGAGGTTACAGATGCACAAGAGAGGATTTAGAATTTCCCCAACACATGAAGAATCACGCCCAGCTCAGGTATTTTAGGTAAGTGTATTGGTTATGCTGAAGGATGAGAAACACCACAAATCTTGCTCCACCCAAAAGATGAGCAAGACATGAGGAACTGTTCAATACTTGTAACATGCCTCCTTATCAGAAACAAGATTCTAATCTTGGATATGCTTTCAGTGGAGAGGCAGCTGCTCACCTCAGCTGCAGGTGACTTCACTGGATGATCCAGTGCCTTCCTATCCCACAGTCACAGCTGGGCGATTGTATGACTTTTGATGGAGGGGAAAAAAAAATCACAATTACTGAAAGGACAGCAGTAGAGACCATATCTTTCAATCTACTTTTGAGAGGTTATAGAGCAAATCTATGGGAGGGCTTGAGACAGACCTATTTCTATGACTTCTGAAAGAGTATTTTAATCATCCATGCCTTTGTATCAGCTGCTTTAGATAGGGATCAAGTGCCTGATACATATAGCATGGCTTCTTTTTTTTTTTAACTAACAAAACTCAACTTTTTTGCCTTGTTTCAGAAAGCCTCATGTACTAGAACAGCCCAGAATGAAGGAGCCTTCCTGAGCAGAATGGATTCTGGCACTCAGCCTGTTGTTGCCAAAAGCTGGTTTTGGAGAGCTAAAATCTTATGAAGCTGCAGCATGTTCAGGAGCAAGGCAAGTGATCTGCAGGCATTTAGAAAATGATATAAGACTTTATAGTCTGTAAATAACTTTTATGTATTGTGGCATTGTATTAGTGTGCAAGCTGACCTGCAGACTTTCTCTTTCTCCTTCAGCTGCATCCTGACCAGTTTGGACTCTGTCTTGCATCAAGCCACACACAAAGGTAAAAAAAGTAAAAAATCACAACATTATTTGAGTTTGGTTTTAGGGAGACTGATTGTGCTGTAATTTGATCATACTGTTGTGGGTGTGCTCGCCCTAGCTCAGGTCAGCTTGCAGACAGGACACTTAAAAGCTGTTCTAATCTTCTGATATTTAAACTTGAAGGTAAGTAGAATTCTTTCATCCAATTCACGTGCAGAGCTGTCATTCCATGTGCAGGAAAACTGTTTCCTTTCCTTTCTCAAGGCATCAGAGCCAACCTCGGTAGGGACTTCTGGCTACGCAGAAAACTGACACCAGTTTCAAGTTTTATATCCCTCTTTAGATGAGAATTTGGTTACTGATCATAAAGGTGGTTTCATAAAGGTGATAGTTGTGCATCTCTCCAAGTTGAGCCACACTTCATTTGATTACACTGTCACCAATTACTTTAATTCTTACCTAAGGACCAGACAACGCATAAAGCTGACTGACACTGGACTAGCACATGCAGTAGAATTCCTCAGTGCTCACCTCCCCACAGGTCAGCATCACCTGTTTTAATTGTGTGCATTTCTTTGATGTTTTAAGAGACATTTGAAGTGCCTGCTAGAGCAACGGGAGTTTCTTCCAGCTTGCAATGAGACACTGTGAACTCAGGCCACCTTTTACTCATAAAAGAAGAGTAATTATAACTGAGTTCTTTTTATGAGGCACTGCACAGCTGGAATTCATACGAAGAAGGGGAAAATGCACAAGCAGCATCAGCTTTACTCAGTAACTGGAAAAAGCCGTGGTCCAGTTGAAGACTGACCCAGCAGCAGCTGTAGCAGTGCAGAGGTGTTGTGCTGACTGGGGACAGGGACCAGCCCAACCTGCTGCCAGGAAACTCCTGCAGACAGGGCATGACCCTGTGAACTCACAAATAACCCCCACACTTCCAGCCTGCAGATGAATTAGATACAAGGTAGGTGGTAACTGCAGACATTCTGAGTAGTATGTATGTACAATTTATTTAAAATACTTTTTAACATATAAAACCCCCTCACTATTTATACAGTCTAAGTCCTAGCAACATATACAAATACTGAGCAACTGCAATACATGCTGAGGTAAGAACATACATTCTGGAAGAATACTCAAGCCAAACAAGATTGAAATACATTTTATATACATACGTCTTCACATATAAGAGAGACCCATGAAATGTACCTTTGCTTTATTGTACACAAGCAAATTCTAGTCTTAGTGTGTCATGCAATTAAACCCACCTGTTACATATCCAAATGTATCTTAGCCCGAGCAGATAACATGTTCAAAGTCTGAAGCAGGAGCAAAGCCTGGGATCAAATTCCTTCAGAAAAGGGGCTTAAATTTTAAAACCATCCATTTCTTTAACAGCTTGTGCTCCTCAGATAATGAAGTTGCAGTATGTTTGCTTAAAAAATAACCCACTGTAGAGAAACTGCTTAATTCTTACACCACCTGAGCCTCCAGCTCTCCACAGGTCTACCATTCCTGGTCTGCAGTAAAAATTGAATCGAGGTATGTTTATACTGACTTGAACACATCCATTTATTTTTATGGTAGATTAGTTATTCTAAGCCTAAACTGGGACAGGTTGAGAATGGAGAGGATTCTTACTTGGCTGTAGTTGTCTTGTTACATCTTAGTGGAAACAACTTCCTATCCCTTGCAAATAAAATCAGCTCAGATAATTTCAGTCACAGTTGCTGCTGATAGCTAAGAACGGTTACTTACCTGTTTAAGCAAAACTACAAAGATTGCAGAGTATTTTTGTCAGGCAGAAAAAGTTGCAGCAACATCAAAAGTACAATTATAGACAGGAATTCGCTGTTCACAAATGGATCTTATTTACCATCCTTACTTACATTCACATTTAGGCTTAAGAGACCCAGCTCTTAAACAAATAATTAAAAAATGTCATTCTCAATGAATGAGAATGAATGATCAGAAATTGTAGAACTGGGCTTTAAAGGTAGCACAGAGAATGTTCAGCATCTTTGTTGGTGACAGGGACAGTGGGACTGAGCACGAGTCTGCCAACAGCACCAAGCTTTGAGGTGCAGTCGACATGCTGGAGGGAAGGGATGCCTTCCAGAGGGACTGGACAGGCCTGGGAGCTGGCACCTCGTGGAGTTGAACAAGGTACTGTCCTACACCTGGGGCAGGGCAATCCCAGGCTCACAGACAGGTTGGGCAGAGAAGTGACTGAGAGCAGCCCTGCAGAGAAGGACTGCGGGGTGATGGCTGATGAAAAACTCAAACTCAGCACGAGCCAGCAATGTGCTCTCACGGCCCAGAAAGCCAATGGCAGCCTGGGCTGCATCAAAAGGAGTGTGGCCAGCAGGGTCAGAGATTCTCCTCTGCTCTGCTGAGACCCCACCTGGAGCGCTGCATCCAGCTCTGGTGCCCCCAGTGTAAGAAGGACATGGAATCGTTGGAGCATGTCCAGAGGGGGCCACGAGGTTGGTAAGAGGACGGGAGCACCTCCCCTGTAGAGACAGGCTGAGAAGGTTGGGGTTGTTCAGCCTGGAAAAGAGGAGATTGTGTGGAAACCTCGTTACAACCTCCCGTTATCCGAAGGGGCCTGCAGGGAAGCCAGAGAGGGACTCCTTGTCAGGAACTGCAGTGGCAGCTCAAGGGGAGATGGGTACAGACTGAAAGAGGGGAAGCTTAGGTTGGATAGAAGGAAGAAATTCTTTACAGTGAGGGTGGTGAGACACTGGAACAGGCTGCTCGAAGAAGTTATGAACACCCCATGCCTGAAAGTGTTCAAGGCCAGGCTGGATGGAGCTCTGCGCAACCTGATCTAGTGGAAGGTGTCCCTGCCCATGGCAGGAGGGTCGGAACTAGATGGTCTTTAAGGTTCCTTCCAACCCCAGCCATTCTATGATTCTATGAAATACCATATTTTAGATGCTGAACAGGCCACAAGTGATTTTTGACTCCAGAGTTTCTATACAGCCCCTCTGCAAACGGATTTCCAAGTGGTGGTGGAGGATACTGCACAGGAGTTAAGGCGTGGTGGCACCCCCTTGAACAGCACCGCAGTTTCCATTCAGACATTCTCCACGGTATTTAAGGACCTGGGCAGTAAACAAGGCTTTGAATTGCATCACAAAAACAAACAGTAACCCCTGAAGTCCATAAAACTGGGCTACTGTGCGGGGAGGGTGTCTCACATGTACTAATTATTTCAGCATCCCTCCAACAGTGCTGTTAGAATAAAAATACAGCATTTTTATAGCGGGTTTTTTCCTACTACTTAGGTAAGAAAGCTGTGCTTTTTTTTCTAACAAGATAAAAAATGGCAAATATGACATTCAGACTGTTTTCATTTTGTGATTACCTAGCTAAAATGAGTCTACATTATGCCAATAAATGACTGACTGCAATGTTTTCATAGTACAGAACACTGGAACATTCAAAGGATACAAATTCCAATAAATACATCTGAAATGGACACTCTTTGGAATAGTACTGGTTCTTTACAAAGGTTTTAGAATCTTTCATGCTTCTAGTAAGAACAATCATAAAAAAAGCCCTAAGGCTAAGGTTTGTCAGTTGTGCTAAAACGTACCATATGTGCTAAATGCATGTCTAACACAAACTGTGCACCATTAGAATATTTGTGTGCTTCCTTAAGCACTCACAAAAGTATGTACAGATCTTTTTTTGTATAAGCTCACACCTGAACACAGAACAATGGACACTGGGGGAGGGCAGGGCAGGGCCTTTCTCAATTCAAGTCACCTCCAAGACCTGGATGCTTCTTGCACTGAGCATCAGGGAAGTCTGACTTGGAGGCAGATGCTATTCAAATGGCCCTCAGCATAGGGAAAAATGTACAAGCAGTTGCCAGGTAGTTTGCTTGTGCTAATCTGTGCCTCCTGGATCCCTAGGAAGGAACAAGACTGAGTGGCTAAAGGAGAAAAGGCAGAAAAGAGATTGTACAGACAGCAGCTTCTAGTTTTGGAATGCTAAGCAAAAAGGCAGGAACCTTCTGAGGAATACACAGCTGACAATTCCCAATTCTGTTAACAAAAGCTGAAATAATGTAATTCAGAATCAAAACTATTTTATGCCATGAAGCTAAAGGCATTTTTGCCATCAGTCCGGATAGTGGCTTGTCAAGTCCAAAGTTGTGCAGACATTTCATAAGGAAAGAGGAATTTTAGAAGCTGTAGTGCTTGCACAGAAATTAAGAGCTTTGGGTTTTGAGGTGGAGAAATAGTACCATTAGGAAGAAATAGCTGGCTTTTGTACTTAATCAGTTTCTCCCAATTTATCTTTCACATCTATGAATTACTGGAGCTAATCATGAAGAGTTCTTCTCTCATGTCTGACAGACAATTGTACAGCAGTAATAAAAAAGTCCACGGTTTTGCAGGAGATAAGCTGTTAATTGTACATACAGCTTAAGGAAAGGCAGAATTACTGTCTTCCCAGACCTCCCACACCACATCTTTTGGTTCAACACTGTATTATTTAAGACTAACAATATCAAAACAATGGAATTAAAAAAATGAAACTGTGAGCTTTGCAGAACTGGCTTTTAGAAACAAGCCACCATTCAACCTTACTCGTGAGCTAACTGTGTTCATCCTTACTCCCAGCGGGATGGGCCATGCTCTGTGGCACCTGGTACATGAGTTGGTCGGCACTGCCCGGCCCCGGCTGCCCCTTTGGTATATCGTACAGTGCCTGTGCTGAGGATGCACTGTCTGTCCTGGATAACAGCTTATTGCACGTTCCAACCAGTGGAGGAGCTTGATTCCCTGCAGCCTTGAAGGTGGAAATGGAAGGAGCCCCAAGAGGTGTGCTGGGATGGCTGGACATGTCCATGATTATCGGCGTCGCGTACTCGGGTCCAGTGACGGGCAGTGGCTCGGCATAGGCGTGGTAAACTTCTTGGATGGGGGAATTGTAAGGGTCCAAGTCAGCGTAACTGGCTTCTTTCCCTTCCTCTGGTTTGAAGGTTGACCTCTGGTGAAGCGTGCCCACAATTCCCCCTACCAGGGGCTGAGCATATTCTGTGTTGCAAGCCCCAAGAAAACAGAACAAAATATAAACACACTTAATGGATTGTTTTACAGCAGCATCACATCCAATACAACCTCAGTAGTCCCACAGGGATCATTATCCTACATCAAACCTGTGGTCCATCTCTGTCCACCAGTGCCAATCGCTTTGGAAAAGGATTCCTTTCCACCCAAGAGGTAAAGCCACTGGGATAGCCAAAACAACCGCACTTCTCAGGTTTATACTTCTTCCCAGGTGAGCTGCAATTTCCCATGCTGCAAATCTGCCTGAAAATGAAGCTTATTGAAATGTTCTTCTCTTTAAATTAGATTTAGATAAAATTATTCTGCCTAGGTCTGGATGAAAAGTGGTCCTTGGGGTGGAGGGTCTGTCCTTTGAGAGGGGAAGCCTGCATGTAGTCAGCTGAGATGTTTTAGCTCAACAGATAATCTGAGTTACAAAAGCTGGGGTGAAAAGCCTGACTTAGCTGGGTAAAAACAGACAAGCAGCCCAAAGGAGAAAAGTAATTCTGCCTGCAGTGAAGTTGTAATTCCTGCACATCTGCCCAATTCTGCCATCAGCAGGTAAGCACAGAACCAAAGGCACAGTCAGTCATCCTCCTCTCATGCTGGGGTCACCAGGGAAAGGGCATGTGCCACTATCCATAAATCCTCCTTTTCTGGATCATTTAACCCATACAGTGAGGGTAGAGAATCAAGTGCCACATTTCAGATTTGTGCATAAAAATATTGTGATGAAATTATTTCCACTGCATGAAAATGTAACCAAAATAATTCTTTAGCCCCTTATGAGGTTTAAAAACAAGTAAAGGACCTTTCAGTTACTGCATTGACTTGGGCAAGTGTCTGTCTACAGCAATGAGACAATGAATGAGACAACAGACCTGAAAAAGCCTGCATTTTGATAGATATGCTTACCCACAGAACTATTCATTTCTCCTCTGTTCCCCACCCAAAAACCAGGAAATAACTATATGTAGCCAGATTCCTGACATTTTTTTTGCATGTAATATATATATATAAAAAAAAGGATATAAATATATATATAAATAAATATATAAATAAATAAAAATAAATAAANGACAGGCTGAGAAGGTTGGGGTTGTTCAGCCTGGAAAAGAGGAGATTGTGTGGAAACCTCGTTACAACCTCCCGTTATCCGAAGGGGCCTGCAGGGAAGCCAGAGAGGGACTCCTTGTCAGGAACTGCAGTGGCAGCTCAAGGGGAGATGGGTACAGACTGAAAGAGGGGAAGCTTAGGTTGGATAGAAGGAAGAAATTCTTTACAGTGA
Source organism: Melanocharis versteri (assembly GCA_013397845.1). Taxonomy (NCBI): domain Eukaryota; kingdom Metazoa; phylum Chordata; class Aves; order Passeriformes; family Melanocharitidae; genus Melanocharis; species Melanocharis versteri. The sequence continues at coordinate 62,273 of VZTG01000993.1, read as the reverse complement.
GGGTGGTGAGACACTGGAACAGGCTGCTCGAAGAAGTTATGAACACCCCATGCCTGAAAGTGTTCAAGGCCAGGCTGGATGGAGCTCTGCGCAACCTGATCTAGTGGAAGGTGTCCCTGCCCATGGCAGGAGGGTCGGAACTAGATGGTCTTTAAGGTTCCTTCCAACCCCAGCCATTCTATGATTCTATGAAATACCATATTTTAGATGCTGAACAGGCCACAAGTGATTTTTGACTCCAGAGTTTCTATACAGCCCCTCTGCAAACGGATTTCCAAGTGGTGGTGGAGGATACTGCACAGGAGTTAAGGCGTGGTGGCACCCCCTTGAACAGCACCGCAGTTTCCATTCAGACATTCTCCACGGTATTTAAGGACCTGGGCAGTAAACAAGGCTTTGAATTGCATCACAAAAACAAACAGTAACCCCTGAAGTCCATAAAACTGGGCTACTGTGCGGGGAGGGTGTCTCACATGTACTAATTATTTCAGCATCCCTCCAACAGTGCTGTTAGAATAAAAATACAGCATTTTTATAGCGGGTTTTTTCCTACTACTTAGGTAAGAAAGCTGTGCTTTTTTTTCTAACAAGATAAAAAATGGCAAATATGACATTCAGACTGTTTTCATTTTGTGATTACCTAGCTAAAATGAGTCTACATTATGCCAATAAATGACTGACTGCAATGTTTTCATAGTACAGAACACTGGAACATTCAAAGGATACAAATTCCAATAAATACATCTGAAATGGACACTCTTTGGAATAGTACTGGTTCTTTACAAAGGTTTTAGAATCTTTCATGCTTCTAGTAAGAACAATCATAAAAAAAGCCCTAAGGCTAAGGTTTGTCAGTTGTGCTAAAACGTACCATATGTGCTAAATGCATGTCTAACACAAACTGTGCACCATTAGAATATTTGTGTGCTTCCTTAAGCACTCACAAAAGTATGTACAGATCTTTTTTTGTATAAGCTCACACCTGAACACAGAACAATGGACACTGGGGGAGGGCAGGGCAGGGCCTTTCTCAATTCAAGTCACCTCCAAGACCTGGATGCTTCTTGCACTGAGCATCAGGGAAGTCTGACTTGGAGGCAGATGCTATTCAAATGGCCCTCAGCATAGGGAAAAATGTACAAGCAGTTGCCAGGTAGTTTGCTTGTGCTAATCTGTGCCTCCTGGATCCCTAGGAAGGAACAAGACTGAGTGGCTAAAGGAGAAAAGGCAGAAAAGAGATTGTACAGACAGCAGCTTCTAGTTTTGGAATGCTAAGCAAAAAGGCAGGAACCTTCTGAGGAATACACAGCTGACAATTCCCAATTCTGTTAACAAAAGCTGAAATAATGTAATTCAGAATCAAAACTATTTTATGCCATGAAGCTAAAGGCATTTTTGCCATCAGTCCGGATAGTGGCTTGTCAAGTCCAAAGTTGTGCAGACATTTCATAAGGAAAGAGGAATTTTAGAAGCTGTAGTGCTTGCACAGAAATTAAGAGCTTTGGGTTTTGAGGTGGAGAAATAGTACCATTAGGAAGAAATAGCTGGCTTTTGTACTTAATCAGTTTCTCCCAATTTATCTTTCACATCTATGAATTACTGGAGCTAATCATGAAGAGTTCTTCTCTCATGTCTGACAGACAATTGTACAGCAGTAATAAAAAAGTCCACGGTTTTGCAGGAGATAAGCTGTTAATTGTACATACAGCTTAAGGAAAGGCAGAATTACTGTCTTCCCAGACCTCCCACACCACATCTTTTGGTTCAACACTGTATTATTTAAGACTAACAATATCAAAACAATGGAATTAAAAAAATGAAACTGTGAGCTTTGCAGAACTGGCTTTTAGAAACAAGCCACCATTCAACCTTACTCGTGAGCTAACTGTGTTCATCCTTACTCCCAGCGGGATGGGCCATGCTCTGTGGCACCTGGTACATGAGTTGGTCGGCACTGCCCGGCCCCGGCTGCCCCTTTGGTATATCGTACAGTGCCTGTGCTGAGGATGCACTGTCTGTCCTGGATAACAGCTTATTGCACGTTCCAACCAGTGGAGGAGCTTGATTCCCTGCAGCCTTGAAGGTGGAAATGGAAGGAGCCCCAAGAGGTGTGCTGGGATGGCTGGACATGTCCATGATTATCGGCGTCGCGTACTCGGGTCCAGTGACGGGCAGTGGCTCGGCATAGGCGTGGTAAACTTCTTGGATGGGGGAATTGTAAGGGTCCAAGTCAGCGTAACTGGCTTCTTTCCCTTCCTCTGGTTTGAAGGTTGACCTCTGGTGAAGCGTGCCCACAATTCCCCCTACCAGGGGCTGAGCATATTCTGTGTTGCAAGCCCCAAGAAAACAGAACAAAATATAAACACACTTAATGGATTGTTTTACAGCAGCATCACATCCAATACAACCTCAGTAGTCCCACAGGGATCATTATCCTACATCAAACCTGTGGTCCATCTCTGTCCACCAGTGCCAATCGCTTTGGAAAAGGATTCCTTTCCACCCAAGAGGTAAAGCCACTGGGATAGCCAAAACAACCGCACTTCTCAGGTTTATACTTCTTCCCAGGTGAGCTGCAATTTCCCATGCTGCAAATCTGCCTGAAAATGAAGCTTATTGAAATGTTCTTCTCTTTAAATTAGATTTAGATAAAATTATTCTGCCTAGGTCTGGATGAAAAGTGGTCCTTGGGGTGGAGGGTCTGTCCTTTGAGAGGGGAAGCCTGCATGTAGTCAGCTGAGATGTTTTAGCTCAACAGATAATCTGAGTTACAAAAGCTGGGGTGAAAAGCCTGACTTAGCTGGGTAAAAACAGACAAGCAGCCCAAAGGAGAAAAGTAATTCTGCCTGCAGTGAAGTTGTAATTCCTGCACATCTGCCCAATTCTGCCATCAGCAGGTAAGCACAGAACCAAAGGCACAGTCAGTCATCCTCCTCTCATGCTGGGGTCACCAGGGAAAGGGCATGTGCCACTATCCATAAATCCTCCTTTTCTGGATCATTTAACCCATACAGTGAGGGTAGAGAATCAAGTGCCACATTTCAGATTTGTGCATAAAAATATTGTGATGAAATTATTTCCACTGCATGAAAATGTAACCAAAATAATTCTTTAGCCCCTTATGAGGTTTAAAAACAAGTAAAGGACCTTTCAGTTACTGCATTGACTTGGGCAAGTGTCTGTCTACAGCAATGAGACAATGAATGAGACAACAGACCTGAAAAAGCCTGCATTTTGATAGATATGCTTACCCACAGAACTATTCATTTCTCCTCTGTTCCCCACCCAAAAACCAGGAAATAACTATATGTAGCCAGATTCCTGACATTTTTTTTGCATGTAATATATATATATAAAAAAAAGGATATAAATATATATATAAATAAATATATAAATAAATAAAAATAAATAAATAAATAAATAAATAAATATGTAAATATATAAATAAGTAAGAAACACGGCCCACAAAGTACCTGCAGACTCTGTTTGCAACATTGTTGGGACTTCTCTTGGTCTTAGGTGACTGATTTCACTGCTGCTGTAGCGTACAGGAGTTTCTTCATGTTCTGCTGATTTGGTCGGGAGAAACTGCTTCATTCCTTTCCACCAACCTTCGCATGGATTAGAAAAAAAAACAACAAACAAACCACCAGAGATTGTAAACATACACTGTGTTTTAAGCTACTAAAATATTTTTCAGCACAGCTTGCATTTTGTTGAAGCAGGTAAATAATTATCACTATTTTAAGTAATATGCTAAGACATCAGAGCTGGGAGCTATCAGAAACAGACACGTAATTAAAAAAAGTGAGGTCATTAAAAGGTTCCTTGCCTAGAGGGTAAGACACACTTAAGGTTGCCTGTGGGCAGACACGGGGCTGTGCAAGTTTTCAGCTGGAGGCCAGAGAAGTGGAGCACAGTCACACAGCAGTACCAGCAGCCCAACTGCTGCAGCTGCCCTTTGCCCTGGGGCACAGGCGGTTTCAGGACCACTGCAAGAGCTGCTTGGTGCAATTGTCTGAACTGAAGTTTGTGAGGCACAAGACAGCGGGATGGAAGATATACCTAAATCTCACATTCTTACTAGGGCAACGAAGGCAAATTTTTGACAGAACTTATACAACGAGATGAAAGATTTTTTCCAGGACAAGAAAGTACCAAAGAAATGGTTACTGAATGTATAAAAGACATTCCTTGTAAATTATTTTTTCCCTCATGTTGTATAATTAAGAGGTTCTATACTTTGTTCACTAAAAAAACCCTGAAGCTGTCAGCTCTAACAGGAGACACAACATTTAGTATTTCTGAAAAAAAAAAAGAAACCAGAAGAAGGAGCAGTGCACTAAAGTTTGTCCAGAAAAGAAATTCAGTGTTCGCTATGCCTCCTTCAGTTAGCATTAGAGAAGCTTCTGCTACTGGAAACTGTGTTACTGCAATCTGAAATACACATCGAACAAAAACCACTGAGTAAATGGTTTCATAAAACCATTTTGTTACCTGCACGATCCCAGTAAGGTAGATCATATGTGCCCTCAGTTTTTTTCTTGCTGTGAAAAAAAAAAAAAAAAAAAAAAAAGGGTTATTTTAGCTAGTCTGCTTATCAAAAGATGCATTAATTAACGCTCAGCATCTATCACCTTGGCTTTAACTGGTCTTCAAATTTAATGTATAAGCACCAGTAACCTGGCTTGCCATCACCAGTCTGCTGCTACCAGAGAAACCAGCTTTTAGTTAAAGCACTTCTAATGAAAACAGTTACAAAAAGCTATTTTGTCCTTGCTAGTCAAGTGGATTTTTTTCTCAGAAAGAATGCAATTCTTTCCACAAGTGCAGACCACAGAGTTCCCACAGCAAAACATGCAGCACTTTACTCCCACACACCAGGCTAACATTCAGTTAAAGCACTTTCATCCATCTATTCATTTACCGGTTTCTCCAATGCCACGCACAAACTAAGATAAGAATCAGAGTAGTGAAGACCATCACCAGCACTGGAACCAGAACTGCTGCCAATGCCACATCTGAAAGCCATTAAATTAAGTGGTGTCAGACAAAGAGCTTCTCATAAATCAGTTTTGGATTTGAAAATTACTTGGGTAAAGCACACAGTTTTGACGTTTAGTGTCTATCACACCAGATCCCCCAGCTAAGCCACTCTGCTGGATGCTCCCACAGTGCAAACTTCAATTAACATCTGGCTCTTCTACATGCATGCACAGCTGGTGGTTTTGCAGCGTTTTTCATCTAAATCAACCAGGTTGTTTCAATATATGGTTTTTCCATTACAGCAATGTATTCTATTATTTATGCAGAAAATCCATTAGTGCAACCACTGAAGTTTGAACCTCCTTTAAGAAGTAAATTCCACAGTACCTTAACAGTTAATCCCAATCAGCCTGTGCTGGGTCTGTGTGTGATCCTGTCCCCTGCCATCCAAAGGACACTTCAGCAGTGCCCACATCTGCAGTGACTTTGCTCCCTTTTCTGACCATTTTCTTCAATAAACAAAATCATTATGCCAGGTGATGTTTTTCAAATTTCAGATCAACAAGACTGCTCCAGAAAAGATTTGCTATGTCAAAGGTGTTTTGTTCTAAGAAATTATTAAATAAAACAGTTACACCTGATTAATTCAGAAGGGAAGTCCAAGCTGCAACTTCTCCTTCTGACAAGATTTGTTCAGTGATTAAAAGCTGAACTCAGTTTGAACAAGTTCTGGAAGATGGAACTATTATATATATATAAAATATATATCGTATATACATTTGTATTAGATATGTTACTTGGCAGATTGGTTTTGTTTCTGCATGCAGTATGCAACTGTACATCTTTTATCACATGTGTATTTAATAACTGGCAAATATTAAAAATAAAATATTGATAAGCTCCTGTAATATGTTAAGTTTTGAGAAAATTTCAATTCAGAAAGCATACTTAATATATGCCAAAGCACTACAAGGAGTTCCAAACACTTCTGCTGTTTAACTATGGATACCTTTGGTTACACTTGGAGTCACTGTAGTGTTTTTTATTTCAGGTGTGAAAGTTGTTTTATCCGTCTGCAGCGAAGTCTTCACTGAATGAATGAAGTCATCCATGAAGTCAGCATTCTTCTCGTCATTCTTGTTCTGAGGTGGTGGTGGCAAGGTGATTTTAGGAGCACGACCTTCAGAAGAAAATAATTTATGAGGTAAGTTCTTTGAAGTGCTAGTTTTCCGTATCTCCTTTTCAGGAGAAGATAGCTGGAACAGTTTGCTATAAAGCTTTTGTTCATGTTATACAATGAGGAAACCCCCTCATGAATCAATGACATGGAAAGCAAGTGATTGGCATCTTTTGTCACACTTATTTTGTAAATTACCTTGTGTACACCTAAATTCAGTATCTTCCTGGTTAAATGTAATAACTTTTGGATAAACTCAGAAGTACCAGCTAAAGAAGGATTATGCAGCCAAAAAGTACTTCAGTCTCATTTAAAATATACCCATGATATAACTTTTAACCTTAATAATTTCACGTGCAACCTTAATAGTTTCACTTCTTGTCTTGCACAGTTGAAAGTTTTCAGTTGTCTTACCTATACTAAACTGACATCCCAGCAACTCTACTTTCATTGCAATTTTCTGGTGCCATTTTAAGGGGTTAATCCTAAAAAACCGTGCAATAATAGGCGGAATGAAATTATTGCGAACTTCCTGGTACAATTCCGTATTCCCTTGAAAGACCTAGAAAAAGGGAAAAAAAAGAGAGAGAAACATTATGTTCTACAAATACAATAGCAATTAAGTAACTACTACCAATTTTGGTGTTTTATTTCGGAAGAATAAGCAGTGAAGGATCCAATTCACCCCAGAACGGCGCTGCTGCCTGTATTTGTCCACTCCCTTGGCCCCATGACATTTAAAACTAAATAGAATAAAGAAAGGTGTGTGCACATGTGTGCACACAGCTACACAGTTCAGAGTAAAGGTACCACGGAATATCCTGCTGATGCTCCCCAGGCAGTGCCTGCTGTTACACACAGCCCACACGTTTATGGCACTGAGCCATTCTGACTTGGTCCTGCTTGGTGTTTTGCACTTACTCTTCAAATATACCTGGACAGCAAGGAGGTGTGACGCTGTGCAAGCAGGAATGAAGCGGTGCCTTCACACAGCCCAGCAGCTCAGCACAGCCTGTCTGAGGAAGGCATTCATTAGAAAGCACTGGGAAGCACCCTCAAGTGTGTAACCACACCGTCCTCTCGTGGCTGCTGCCTACAAGTGCTGAGCCACAGCAGAATAAAAGAATTCGGGTTCAGAATGTGAAAGCTCCCCTCAGTCTCACACTGAGCCATGAGGTTCTGCAAGAGAAGGGTGCAGACTGCATGAAGGATGAGCTCAAGCTGGTCCTTCACTGCCATCCCTGCACACAAAGAACCCATCAAAATGTCACAATACAGAACGAGTCTGGTTGAAGTTTAAAGGCAGCGAGCAGAGTCCCTGTGAGATGCAATGTAAGCACACTGGCAGATTTACAGCCAACCATGGGTTTTTCAGCCCCGAGCTGCTTAAAACAATACAGCAGCTTGGCCCAGTACTCCAACCCTCCCTCTCCTTTAGGGCTGGCACCCTGTCTTTTGGTAGGAAGTGAGCTGTCTCCCCACGTTAGTGCACAGCAGTGGGGCTTTGGCCCTGCACACGCACCTCTGTGGGGCTGCTGCAACACAGGTCACCCCTGGGATGACAGCAGATGAGTTCTTTCTTTTGAAAGCACTGATACAGATACTGCAAGTCACAGTGGACACAATGCAGAACAGAATTATGGCACTTGCCTGGAAAAAGTCAGTATTACAAGGAGTTTTCTGCTCATTCACACCTCTTGGTAACCAATAAAGCAGCCTGCCATTCTTAAGGACAAGCACTGCATTGTGTAACAGCTGATGTGTCTGTGTAACATGGAGGAGTCAAGAGCTTTTAGCACATTTCTGATCAATGCAAATTGCTGCTGCTTCAGCCTTGATACACAAGAGAAGAGATTTCTGTATTGCATTCCTGAGTTTAAGGTATTTCAACAAAATTACTAGACTATCCCTAGAGGTCTGAAAAATTATTCCAGGAAACTATCCATTCAAAAGAAGTCCCCGCTCTGAATCTAAGCTTATTGTTCTTTAATACATTTAGTAGCAACAAATGAAGACAGAGTAAATGCAAGGCGCAAGCCTGTGATGTTATTTTGGAAATAAATGAGTAACACCAAGTAGCTACAGTTCATGTGCCCACAGCAGACTGGGTTCCAATTTACGGCCACTTTTCCCTTACTACCTTTTTTTTTCCTTCATGACAGGCTTGTAGCTACCTATCTCACCAAAGAATTATTTGTTTTGGGAAGGATGCAAGTGAGAAGCAAAACACAGAGGTGACTTCCTGAGGGGATGCACCCAGCCCAAATTGCTGTAGTGTATCCTTGCTTGTGCTGTGCCTGCCAGAGCCCAGCACCAAAAGAAGGCACATCTGGCTGCCTAAGCAACACATGCAGAGGTTACAGATTAGGGACACGGATGCCCAACCCTGAAAGTTAAATCTCATGTCAGGTTTCTGAGGCTGAGGTCTCTGAACATGAAACAGCAAGGGCAAAAAGAATCAGTGACAACTCTTACCTTCAACAAAGATTAACAGTAAAGATCTTCACTCCAGGCTTTTATCAGTCAAGCTTTTGATGTCCAGTGTTACACAAGTAACTTAACTTTACCTGCAGCTCTGTATTCTTTGTTACCCTAATTTTTGCATTAAAAAATAATTTGCTTCTGAGCTCAATACAGTACGAACTTTTTAATGAGAAATCACTTTCATATTCTTTTTATTATCAAACTCTTTCCATTTCCCTCTGTGCTGTTAAACAAGGCTTTTCCAACACTGCAACTCTGATTTGTCTTTTTTCCCTAATTCAAGCATTTACTCTTTTATTCATATATGCAAAGTTGAGAGAAGTTTTTCTTGAGTACTGCCAAATCTCTAAAAGGTATTTGCAAAAAAGACTACAGAAAAACCTTGGAAAAGCTTCTCGTCTCCTGAAAAACATTAGGAATTTCAAACATGTTTCAAAAAAACAGGGACTAGCACCTCCTGGTTGCCCTGGTGTGCTCAAAGGGAGAGGCCTACAAGCAGATGCATCCAACAGCAAATCTGTATCAAGTGAGGTGATGGCAGATAGAGAGAAAATCTGCTATTTTGAACCAAACTGAAGCATTTTTTCCTGTCATTTAACTACAGCTGCCACTTCCTGGGTACATAGGATTCTTCATGCCTGGTCCTTTGATGACACACAGAGTGCAAAGAAAGATCTGTTGCCTGTAATTTCAGGCTCCACAATTTGTTTCATTTCATGAGCATGCAAGAGGAACAATATGCTCAAATTCAAGGCAATAGCTGCAGAGTTTTTTTAAGAAAATTATCAAAGTAGCACTGAAGCCTAAATCCAGGCAGCTTGCTAACAGAGATCTTGTTTTATGGCCAGAAGAGGGCACTCAAAACTAGCAAAATATGCTTGTTTTTTCCTTTTTTTCCTTGAATACTTCACACCAACAGTCACTTTAGTTCACATGTAGGCTCAGACCTGACAGTAAATTCTCTTCCTCTCTTTCAAGTTTCCTACTGCAATAATGTTCAGTGTTCAAAAATCTCTTAATTTAACAATTAAAATCAGCCTTTTGCTTCATCACCAGGATGCTACATCCTACCTTGAAACATTCTTAACCCAGAGTAAAGAGAAGAAGACCAAGGACAGCCAAAGAGTGACCATTCTTAAAGCCTGTTTCTAAAAAACTACCAGGCTAGTAGTTACAGTCTCATGTACGTAATGCCACAGGCATATAGAACTAAGGTCAATTACATCCAAAGACTTTAAGGAAAAGAAGGAAAATCTAGTTCCACTCACATTACTAAGAATCCTGTCATTTCTTTAAGAAAATCTGACCTGAACCATTGGGAAGACATGCATTTTCTCATTTTTACTGTCTATTAAATACTGAATAGCTGTAAACACAGGGAAAATAAGATTATCTTGCTGCTAGCATTAGGGACTTTATCTGTACGGCAAAACATTTGCAATCTGAACATACCCTCTCTGCAAGGACTGTTCTCTAATATAAGAAATTTAACAGTATTTGGTTAAAAATTACAATTGACAGAAACATTATAAAACATGAAAAGTTATACAACCTGTAACACTTATTCTGTAACCACAAGAGGGTAAGAAGGTAAAGCTTAATTTTAAAACATAACCTCTTTTAAAAGAAATGTAGTTATTCCTGAAGTGATGCAGAACCAGACAGCCTGCCACTAGCAACAGAAGTTTCTTGTAGAGAATATTCCCACCCCAAACAGTAATAAAAATAATATCTGAATTTTAGAACTGTTCAAATCCTTACATATTTGCATATTTTCCTACTTTCTTCTGCTTATCTGCTGTTTATGGTTCAAAATAACACTGAAAAGGAAAATTATTTAATGACTCCTCACCATACCAAAATGAGTTGTATTTACAGTTGTGAAATCTCCATAGAACATACCTAGAAAATATGTGATATTTTTACCTTATCTTTATCCATGCCAGGTTCTCTGTACACTGTCCACTTCTGTGCATCATCACTGTATAAAATTCTGTAGGCTGAGACATAATAATAGTGCTCTGCTAAAGTTGATCCAGTAGTTATAATACCTGTGAAAATTGAGGTGCCCAGTTAAGACAAAAAAACTGGTACCACTTTGTACAAATTAACAGATCAGTTTTTGAATCCAGAGTTGCACAGTGCAGAGTCTTCACTGGTCCAGTTAATTTCAAGAAGTTTATCCAATGTGCCAGGGTCTGAAGTTTCCACAGTGACTGAAACTCAGTAATCATTTCACTTACTCTGTATTTTAATTTTCATGATGTAACCTTGCTAAGCCCTTTCCCCCCCATTTCTTGGTGGAAACAGCCTGTTCATTTGACCACAGCCCACTCCTGTCCCCAGCTGCTGACACAGCTCTTCCCTGCTCCTGTACTGCCAACCTAAAGGCACCATTGAAAGAACTGCAGCTTCCTACAGCTGACACTGCAGCACAACTCACACAGGAGAGCTGTTTTGGAAACGCTTATGAACACAGGAATTAGAGGAGTAATGCAAAATCCAAAGAGTCCCCAGGGAGGTAGTAACAAAGGCCACTAGCAAACCCAAGTTGCTTACTGACAGGAAGTCATGCTGCTGATAGCAGGGGCTGCAGCTGAGGTTACAGAGACCAATTCGGGCATTTTCAAAAGAGACAAACCCAAACTGATCAGCAGAACGTGTTTCACAACAGCCTTAAAGCCCTGGACTCTACGAAGCATTCACCTAAACCAAATTTATTTTTGATCTACATCAGATGACAAACATGCCCATTAACAACAGCAAACCACCTCTGAACGACTAAACCAGAAAACACTAACATTGACACTGAAGGTACAACAGCTGCACAGCTACCCTGGAGATTAAACTCAAAATGCCAATGCCTCATGAAGATTAAACTCAAAATGCCAACGCCTCAGTGTTTCACTACTTGGAATGAGCAACACTGCGGTGAAGGGGAATCGGTAACCATGAGCTGGCTGCTCAACTCCCAGAACAGAAAACAAACCATCCAGAGCAGCCTGGGAAACAGCACCTCCAGCTGTCTCTCCAAATCAACAGAGCTGCTAAAATCACCCGCTGTGTGAAGGAGCAGGGCCTAAGCTGCCTAAGCCAGCACTGCGTGGCCTGTTTGCTGAGGGAAGGCCCAGCAGAGACTGCTGGGGGGCTGCAGTCCCCAGCTCTGGGCCCCAGCCCCACTAGAGGCAAGGAGGTGAAGGGAAGGCTGCCAGCTGTTTTCCTGGTCTGCTGCTTCCTCACACTGCACTGGAAATGCTCCTTTCCCTGCTGCTTGGACTCACTGCAGCCACTGAGCTGAGTGGATCTCCACCTGCACCTTCAAGAAGACAATTAGCAGGAAAAAGGAAGCATCAAAGATCCAATAAAACCACAGGAAACACTTCAACAAATTCTGATTGAAGAGATGTCTTCTATTACGAAACTACAGCTCTTCAGCTCCAGGCTCCTCAGTGTATTAGCTAGGACATGGAACCAAATTAAGCGTAATGTAATTAAATGCCACCTGAGCTTTATCTAAGGTCCAGCCCAGGAAAAAGCATGTCAGTAACCAAAGTTTTTGAATGCTGCTGAGAAGCCACATCAGATTCACTTACCTGTTATTTTCTTTTCTTTATTCAAGTCAATCTGCAACCACTGATGTTCATCACTGATAAAAGCAGCCCAAGGAGGTCCAATCCTTTTTAGTCTGGCATTTTCAGGTTTCCAAATGTTTACTTGTCCTGTTTGGTTAGGCCACTCAAGAACAGATGATGATGTGATGTGGGAATCAGGAATCACCCCAGATTCCATCCCGAGTGTCCCATAACAACCTGAACAATAGAAAAGGTGAGGACTGAAAATGAGAACTGAAGTTACGCTGCTTGGATTTTTAGACTTTACATGCAAATATTAAACTGCCATCTAAATTTATTCCGTAACAACAATACTAACAAAACAGTCTTCTGCTTTCTAACAGGGATGCTAGAACGAAACTATTCATGAGAATGCCATGACTTATGTCTGTTCCAAGCATAATGTGGATATTCTCTCAGTCACCACTCACACAGAGCACTCGTCGAGAAGCACTGGGGAACCTCCATGGTTTAAGGCTATCTATGGTTGATGCAGGAATGGGAAACAGACTACTGCTTCATTTATTCCTTTTTTGTGTCTATATAACTTCTTGGGTTTCTAAACCAACCCCAGTATCACAGTGTTAATTTGAACAAAACCAAAGCACGTTGGAAATCGTGTCATAATCCTGGCCTTGAGCTCGAACATATCCTTGAAATTAGTTACATTTTTCTGGTCACCATTGTTACCAAATGTTTCTTTCCCTTGTTGCCTTCTGCTGGTGGCTAAAAAACATGTCCTAAATTCAGGGCTAAATTTCTTGTTCTGTAATACCAACAGTTTTCCCCTCTCACATGCATAGTCCCCAGAAGCATCAGCAGTCTTTGCCTTCAGTCAGGCAGGCTGAACAACCCAGCCTGGTTTCCCTTCTCCTGTGAACTCCCCCTCTGCACCAAGGTGGGCACTCATCCCTCAAGGGAGGCACAAGTGGCAGAGCCCACGTGTGACTGGATCCCAGAGAAAGCCCTGCCCATGTCCTGTCAGATGGCATTAATAGTTTATTGTCTCTGCTGGATGCACTTCACCTCCCACAGCACAGGATCGCTTCACTAAGGGAATCCTTTCCCTCATCTGTTGTTTTCCATCTACCATGCTGCCACTTTGAAGCAGAAATGCCTCAGTCTCTACATACCTGTTACACTCCACTTTTTGCTCTGTGATGCTTTGCTTCAGGTGATTTCTATCAAGTCTCAGAGTCAGGCAGTTCTTCCTGTATAAGCAGTCTTATCTTTCTCTGCACTGACCACGCCTCTAGTATTAAGAACACACTCCTCTATTTCATACCAAGTCATGAAACCAACTACAACAGCAGGAACACACTAGGACATTCACCACAGTCTGATAAACCTCATGTGAGCATACTACAGTTTTCTTTTTCCCTCACCTAACTCCTAGGCCACCCAACTACAGACACTTTAATCTACACCTGCATCTTGTCTCTAGCTTATCCAATAATTTCTCATGCGTCACGGAAATCCACAGAGTCTAGATCAGCATTTTGTCCTATCTCTTCCAATTTCCAGGTCATTTAATTACTCTCATACACACTATCAGATCACATTCTGAAAGACAAAAAAAAGCCCAGCAAATCCTGCCTGGATCATTGTGTTTAATATTCTTTATGCATAAGGACACCAGACATGTAATTCCTTCTTTCAGCTCTTGCAGAGGTCTGGGAGAGAAACAGTTTTATTATTATGTGCATTATATTTTCTAATTTTTGCTTGTTTATATATTTCCATCATCAAACACTCCCGCCCATCAGACTCCTGTCTTTATATCCCCATTCACTGTCCCTTTTATTTATGTACTAGGAAAATAATTTGCTTACTTTTGAGGAGCATGTGCATGATTCCCCCCCTTTCTTTTTTCATCTTTATGAAAAACAGACATGATGGTTTTATGGTTTTTACATTGTTATTAAAGCAGTTAAAGAGACTAAGGAAAGGCCACTGTCTTCACATAATTTCCAACATCCACTCAAAGATGGCATTTAAAGTGACTTACAGAAAAAACTAAATTCCACTTAGAAAACTACAGCTAAGATAGAAAGAAAAAACATGCAACGCAGTAAAGCTTCATAAAGGATCAACATTTGTTACACCAATCATCAACCTTGTACACATGGACAGAACAAAACACAGCAGCCAAGAAAGGACACAACTCAGACACAGAGCAAGGCCCAGGATGCCCTTCCAGAGCAAGAGAGACAGTCATTTATCACACAGCATCCAGCTGCATAAAAATGGGACATAAAAAAAACAAAAGGGGGTGGACAAAGGTGAGGAATCATGTTGAGATTTCTTCTAGCTTTCTAAACAGACAAGCAGGACAGTGTAAGGAGTAAACCTGGAAGAAAACTAGAACACAGTTTTTACCAATAAAGAGCAACTCTCAAGTGCCCAGCTCTGCTTTAGCAGTGTGTTTAAAGTATGAGAGTCAAGGCACTTTAAAATAGACTATAACAGGGAATGTAACCTGAAAGAATCTCTTTCTGCAGATAAGCAAGGCTTACTTTTAACATCACTGTACCTATAAATGTAGCGATGATTAATCATCAATTTGAGATAGTAAAACAATTCCAAAATATACATTATTGAGGAATGCACTAAAAAAGTCTCACAAATGAGAACGAAAATTAAGAAATCAAATACCTGCACACTTATTTCTATTCACAAAGTTTGTATGAAAGCAGTAAAGTAACACATGTGATAGCACTTACCACTTGTCTTAAAGGTGAAGAGACTTGTAGATATGGGTCCCCTGCAGAGAACAGAAGATGATGTTTTGCAGTACCCAGTGAGGAAAATTGAAACAAACTGTCTTCAATTTATTTTTCTTGTCTGACTGCTTGCCACTGAAACCTATGTTAATGATTAACACGCCCTGCCAGAAAGCTGCAGCGCTTTCAGTACAAACACCTTCTCAACTGAAATCAAGTCCAGAGATACTGGGTTAAAGACTTTCAAACAAACATCTACCCAGCAAAATGCAAAACTTCATTAAAATGCTTTCCTTTCAAATTAGGCTAATCATAATAACACAAATCAGTCGTCTGTGATTGCTTTCATTTGTGGGACTTGAGATAGAATGACAAGCTACACTCTTTCCCTGCAACTGAAAAGCTGCCATTAAATTACTGTTTTTCCATAGACCAGTAGGAATTTATGGCCAAGAAGGTAAAAAGTCTTTGCAGAATTTCAAAAATGAGTATTTCTGGTCTAGACATTAAAGATATTTGGTAAAACAACTACACTACAGCAAAAGTGTGAGAAACTTAGAGAACCTGTCCTGGGAACACATAGCTCCACAAGCCGAAATTAATCCCACAATGAGACACTACCAAGATCTAAGGTGCTAAAGATAAGAAAATTACAGCAAGTACACTTACACTTTTGAGGTGACATTGTTAGCCAAGGAGCCTTCATAGTATGGAATGCCCTTGCTGATTACAACATTAATTTGACCACCCAGAGTATTTGACACGACGCCTGCGTGAACACCAGCCATACAAAGTGATGATGACTTGAAGAAGGGAGGCAAAGAAAAATTTCATACTACTTAGTGAATAAATTAAACACCACACCATATATTGTAAATGCTACACTGTCCAGTTACAGTCTTTGTTATTATTACATTAAAATACTATTCTTAGTTCACTGTTATCTTGGTTATTTAGAAACTACTCATCTTCATTTATTACTGAATTTATAAAAACACAAGGAGGAGGCTCCACTTTTCACTGTGTCCTCACCCAGATGTATTTAGAATATAACTGTTGTAATTAAATAACCTCAAGCCAACACCAAGGTGAACTAATCTGAAAAAGCCAGACAGCCAGGCTCAGCCTATAATAAATTATATTAAGCAACAAAAGTTGAAGATGTAAATACACAGAAAAGCTTTCAATAGAAAGCAAATTGAAAGTATGTTTGCTTATTTTCTCACAATTAAGGAGTGATGCACTGCAGATTTTGTAGCTTTTAGCCAGGGGGTTGTATTTTTTATCTTAATTTGTGGTTAAACATGCTTTAACCATCCAGCACTCTGATCCATGTAAAGCCACAGTAATGCACGCATCCAACTCATCCTAAACAAGTCCTTTACCTACGTTGTACAAGTCAGTGAAGATCAGTAATAAAAAATGTTTTTGCAGGGCATCATGTTCTTGCCTCCTCTGCTTGGATGACAGCATCTACTAACAAATGTCACAGTGACACTTCCCCGGCTTGCAGGCTACCTGTGCCACAGTGAGCAGCACTCATCACACCAAGTCCTTCAGGCCTGCACAGAGTAAGCTCACATCCAGCAGGTCTGGGATCAACACAGCTCCCCTTTCCATTAAATAAGAGCTTCGATGGAAATAAAGTAAGGATTCTGCAGGACATGCAGCTCTCTCCTCCCTGCTCACTAGATGTCAGCAGTGAGTGCTCCGAGTCCTTGAGGACTGTGGACATTGGACTTTTCACACAGAAAAGAATCAAGATTTTGGGTATTTTTTAAAGCAGCAACTGGTTCCTGTACATCTGAAAGAGATGCATGAGAAACCTCAGCCTGAAACTTGGTCTAAAATGCTGGACAATTTCATTTCTTTCCACACAGCCTGACTTCTGGGAAATTCTCTGCCTTGAGTGATAAAGTATACAAAAAGAAAGTCACAGGGCATTTATTTCCTTAAGTTTCCTTAGGAAAAAGTTTCCTTTTCCTCCATAGAAAACAATTATTCCAGATTTTGGCAACAGAACTCCCAACAAGCAACACTCCTACAGATACTGCAAGTTTGTGAGGCAGAGAATCAATTTCATCTTGTTACTAGCTACAAAAATTACCTTGCAGCTATTTAGTGGGGACTCACTGTGGACCAGAACATGTAACACAGTTACATTGTGGTGACATATTTACATGGGGGTGATTTTTTAAGCAAGTAGCCTGGGATTTACAAATACTTGGGAAAAAAAAAACAGACAGGTACATTTTAAGTTCATATTTAATACTAAAATCTTTGATTATTAACATTTTTATGTTGTCTTATCACTGTGCCAGATCTAAGGGCTTATTAAAAGAGTATTTTAAGATAAAAACCACAGATTTAATGTAATTTTTAGTCGATTGCTAGCAAAATTATAATCACTTAAAATAAACAAAGCAAACATCCTCTCAGCCTATGGCAAGTTCATTAACTGACCTGCAAAGGCTTACATTAGAAAAATAGTGTATAGGGTTTTGCAGTGTTCTAAGTAAATAGTACGTTATTAAAGATGCTCATCACCGATTTATAGAACTGTTACAGTATGAACTTTGTTTTGCAAATTATTTTATAGCTGCTGAGCATAAAACAGTATTCCATCTCTCAAGTGTAATAAAAATTAAGATAACCACTAAGACACTGCTGAAAGAGGCTTTACAGTGTCAAAAACAAGAGGACATCATTAAAATAAATGGCTCTTTCTTTATAAATCTCAATTTCCCAGCCTGAGAAAACCAACAAAAAGAAAACAGGAAGTAGAAAAAAAACCCAATCTTTTGATTGATCCACCCTCCTCTGCAGGCCTTAGGAAAATATTTGAGCCTCCAGTCCACTACTTCACTACTTGGAGATGGCAACATCTGAAGCACCTGTCATGTAGCACCAGTGCTAAAAAATGAGTACCATGTTATTCACTTTTAGGAGGTACAAATCCCAGCTCACAGGAAGCACAACTAATGCCAGCAACTACAACTGACCTGTATTATCCATCATGTGTTTTACCACAATTCACTTGAGCCCACGGTATTTTTACTTACATCTCTGTATCCATGAGGGATAGTGCCTGAAATACCAGCAAAAGGAATCACACATCCAGCTGGACAGTACTTACTGAAAGAGAACAAAATATCAAGTCAGGATATGCATGCAACCTACAACTCTCTTACTGTTATAAAACAGTTATTAAGTTTTTGATTTACAACACTCTGCTATTCGTGTATCACTATGTAATGATATCTCCTAATTGAAGACCTACCTATCAAATCAGACCAAAAATACTCACAAGTACACTACAGGAGAACAGACATCTAAAAATGTTTTAAAACAAGTCTCAGCTGAAAGTACAGTTCCAGTCTCATTATGATGAACTAATAAAGCCAGCATTTTATAATATGAATACCACATGGCTCCTGTAAATTCAAAGTCATATAAGCAACAATATTAATGAATTTTATTTTATGAACTAGAGACTTGCATATCTATTTGTTTTGCACCCTTAAACAAAACATCTGAGAAGTAATGCTGTTTTGTAACAGCTTTTGGCAATGCTTTGATCATAAAAAGCTGGCCAAATTACCAGCTCATGAAAAGCAAGAGGCAAGACACCAGCATCTCTGGAGCAAGCCTGTGTTTGTGTTCTAGGGCCATTTCACACTGCACACATGAAAATTTTTACATCTTCAAGAGCTAAGGTAAAGTGGGGTAAACTCATCAACATTTTCACCACAGTTCAGCAACAGCTGAAGCAACATTGCAGGTTCCATGAAAACAGTGGGATTCAAAGACTTTGTCACATGTTGATTAATGCCAGAATCTACAATTAGAGCCCTATTTTGGAACCTAGGAAAATGAAGGAGAAATGCAAAGATTGCACCTTGAAATGTTCCATGATGCCATGGCTTAAGTTCTCCAAAAGGTAAGCTTAGATGCTTCACAGTAGTCTGCAGTTTTAAACACTGCCCTTGCTTTAGATGGAAATGGGGAAGGAGACGACAGGGAAATGACACATTTCCCCCATCAGAATGTACAACATTCTGTGTCTCCACAGAACCTCATTAATGAGCACCAAACTGTGAAATGAGTTTGCAATTTCTAACACATTTCATCATCTAGTGCTCCTTAGGTAACTGTATTATGAATTTCAGTAATTAAGTTGTGTACCTGCTGTAGTATGTTTATAAAAGCAATAGTCTTTCTATGGAAATGGGATATTAGCTCCTATGTGTTAGTGCAAATTAACGAGGTTCTACTGTATACTGCATGTAAAAACACAAATGGGAGAGACAGGAGGAGAAAGGAGGAGTGCAAATGTCAAAATTCTTCAGCTCTAACCCTAATTACCTTGTGTCTCAAGTTCTCTGGATGGCCAATTTTTAGGCTGCATCAGATAAAAGTAACAAGGCAAAGCACAAACACAAAAATTACTTCATTAAAGAGACTGGGAGGGAAACAGGTAAAAATCAGTCTTACTTGAATTCTGGTTCGGAAAAGTGACTTGCATTGTCTAAACACGTAATTAAGTCTGGAAAGAAAAAATGTTAGGTCAAGAGGATGATAAAGACAACAAGTTGGAGTATGCTTTTTAAAGTGCATGAATACATACATTTGAGCCTCTAAGGCTTAACCAAAAGTCTCAGAATGAAAAAACCACATTCCTACTAAGTTTTCTTGCAACAGATTTTGTATTACAGTAGAACCTTGCTAATTTGTCTGAGTAACTGGGAAATCTACTGAGAATATGACAAAAGATAAGGAGACACACTACAAAAAATCCTTTTCTATGCAGCTTAATCTTAATTTATAGCTATATTTCAGAGATAAATCAGAGATAGAAACATATGCTCTTTTCACAAAATTAAATTAATTAGCTAGAGGTCTGTGTTTTCAACATTTAATGGTTCTGCAGTGCTGAACCCAAGCACCACAGAGAACAAATGTCGGAATGCCATGTTACGGGCATCCATGACTGATATCACAAATTCCTTGTTTGTGTCTGCTGAGTATCAGCACATACAGCCCAAAATACAGAGAGGAAAGCATCAAAAACCCTACAAAATTAAAAATTGAAATTCTTTGTCTGCTCTTTTCAAAATAACTTCCAGGTAGGGTTTTTCCCTTCTGAAGCAGTTGCTGCAGCTCCTTCGTTTCCTTGCAGACCACATATACCACTCACCTTTACAATGAGTGGGAGGAGGTGCAAAACAAAAACATCAACCTCTTTCAGAGGCCTAAAGTAACTAAAACCATGGAAAAAAAGAAGAAAAAGACAAAAAACTAGTCAGCAGATTATGTAACTAAAGAGCTAAGGGAGTACAGGATACTGCTACTGAAATAAAAATTTCCACGAGGTTAGTCCGTTTGAAAAGTATACAGATTGGTAAGAAAACTTGTTAGCTATCTGCCACCTTGACTACTGCCTGAAAAAATGCATTTTGTCTTGAATCTGAAGCAGTTCTTTCACTTAAAACAGACAACTGACATTTTTACTCTGCTATTCAAGGTAAGCTTTGATACCATTTCTTTAAAACTACAGCAACTTTTAGGTAACTGGCACTCCAATTTACCAAACAGAAGTATCATAAAAAGTGTAGTAAATTTTTGGAAGTTAATCTGTGAGAATGTGAGAGTAAATGAATTAGTTCTGTATTTTTACTAGACAGCTCCAATTTTGCCAGCAAAGAAAAATTACCAAGTAATTATAAATACCTGATTTGTCAGTGATTGAATAAGCTGCAAGAAATCCACGTCCAGAAGTGTGAATTCCACTCATGAACTGTACTGTGACTTCATTACTTTTTGAAGTAATTAAACCATCCATTTGAGAGCCAAACCCACAGAATTTTCCTGTGGAGAGAAGGAGGAGAACAAATATTGACCCAAAACAATGTATGTAATAAGCATCTTATTCAATTTCCAGCCTCTTATTTCATCTGCAGTGTAGGCTCACATTAGTTCTGGTGTATATTCAAAAGCAAATATGAGAGCATGACACCAAATAATGTGGTTAGTGACCATTTAAAGCTAAAGGCACACTGTGAGTTCCACACTTGTTTTGTCCCTGTCAAAGGTCTCTCATACCCCAACACCTGCAGATAAACGTGACCTTATCCCATTCACCTCTAGCCATGTGTAACCTCCACAGTCAGTGCTTCAAAGAACACGAGGAATCTCTCAAGGAAAAGGATCAAGTTAGGACAATGAGAAGCATCTACAGAAGCAAGTGAGAAAAAAGCCCTCCTTTTCCCTCAGCTGCTGGAGCAGCTTCTTCCTCATAGACTCTTCCATGGCTTCTATCAAGTACCTTCCTTAATTCTGGACAGCAGCAGGCACAACACACTGCATTTCAGCAGTATCATACACATCCTATCGCAGGTGAGCACCACTAAGACACATTACCAATTAGCCCACTTTCTGTTTTGCCACACCTAAAAAATGTAACAAAGGTTCTGTACCTCTTGCCATACAAAATGAACAAAATTAACACAACTTCAACTGCTGGAGCCCGCAGATATTGACAGAATTTGCCCTACGAAGTTCTAGAATTGCGACCAAGTCACATTAATGGATGAATGGCTGTTAAACAGACCCCAGTCAATATGGAATTCTCCAGTCCTACTAACTAGAAACTTTAGTAAAGATACTGACCAGTTAATTAACTTGTTAAGAAAATAATAATCTTCTGTTCTACAGGCTACCTTGATCATTGGATATTGTAAAAACCGCCTATAACCCTATTTAAGATCCTGCAGTGGATAATCACCAGCAGTAAATGACACTGCCTCTGTTTCAGCTCATCATTCCATTTGCTTTCCTCATAGTAAGTATGTTATCATATCATATCATTGTAAAATGGCAGAAAAAGAGGCAAGACTCCTTTCTCAAATAAAGCCAAATTACAATACTAACATAGAGGAAGTGGAGTAACACTGTCCTGCAGGAATAGTTCTTAACAAATATAATACAAAACAAATAGAATATGTATGTCAATTTTCTTTGAAAAGTGAACTGCACTCCCAAACACTAACAAAATAGTTCAAAAAATTTAGAAGTTAAAATACAAATGACTGTCATTATTCAGAGCTTTCTAGATGTTGCTTATTCAGGTCTTTTTTTTAACAAAACAAGAGTATCTTCTAATAAGAAACAGAAAATAGATTTTACAATACTTCAATGCAATTTATATTATACCAACATAACGTTTTCTTTTCCCTCAAGTTTTGTTCTCAGCCACTGGATCTTGTTACATGAGTGACCATCATGAGACTCCTCCCAAAACGCCATTTATCCCCTTTTTCAGGCACATACACAGTGCAAGCCATCTAAATCCAGTTTGGATAAGCTCTCCAGTGCTGCCTGCACCATGGACACATGGCAAACTGGAGTGATGCGCCTGATGATTCATGGCAAGACATGCTTTGGAGACTATAAATCATTTTTCTAACCCTTCCCTGGCCTCTTGCCCAATTTTTGACGATCTTTTAAAAAGCAAATGGACAAAGCATGACTGCAGTAACACCTCTGTCAAGTGTATGTGCAGAAGATGTAATATTGCTATTTTATCTGTACTTATGCATTGAAGGACCCCGAGTGCTTTCGTACAGCAACATTACAGCAGAAGATGTAACAGTAACAATTCATTTTTTAATCTAACCAGCCAACTTCTAAGTAATTTTGGATTAAAAAAGGTATGACTAAATTTCAGATTTTATGTAAAACTAGTATTTTAATGTTTGACCATGTCAGTAGTCTTGAAAGGAAAAACTTAGGATAAATCCAGATTTCTCCCAAGAAAATTCAAGTCACTGTTTAATCTCTCCAGCGTCTGTTGCTTCAAACATGAAAAAAACCCAGACCCTGCATCATCTGTATTTGCCACTGTTAACATCCCTGTTTGTCCTGTGATTTAATTTATTAAGAGCAGAACAACACACACATTTGCTCAACATACTGTCCTGCTACACCAGCAGGCCACAGCTGAAAAGCAAGGGAAACAAATGAAGCAGGAATTTACTCGAACCCATTAAGTCCCTTGTAAAAGCGAGTAATAGACTTATCAGAACTTGACATTCCTTGCCATTTAAGGCATTCAGTGTTTCCTATTTTAGACCAAGTCTGGCTCAACAGCTCCACGCACATACTTATTTTCACACACACTTCCTAGGTAACAGCTGGAAAAGAGGGTTAACAAACCTAACACTTCACTAGCCTCTTTAGAAAAAGACTCAATTTAGTGGGATCAGCACATGAAATGCACAAAAACAGTCTCAGTGAAGTAAATCTCTCTTTCTCTCTCTCCAAATTAAAGCTTTAGGAAAGAAAACAAAGTTAATCTGCATAATAACAACTAATTTTAGAGAAGGAAGAATGACCATTCACTTTGAGTTTTACACAAAGTAACCACAAGAGTCTTAACACCCTACACATACCTTGATGCAGATGGTAACATCACACTGCTATATGAAAAAAAACCCACTGACTTCTAGTCATGAAATTCTCCTGAAGAGAACGAAAATGAAACTAAGAACATTATCAGAAAACGGAGGATATTTGAACTAGACACCTTCGGAAGCCTGACATCCTTTAACACCACCAAGATGAACAGCTCAAATCAGAGCAAATCCATATAAAAAGAAAGGCATTTCAGGTAAGATATACATATATACATACAAATACTCCTTTTTTTTTTTTAAATGAAGATGCTCCTAGTTTTACAGTTCCCACTTCACTGCTTACAAGAACTTTGCAAGCTACTGGGAAATGTCTGAGGAAAAAAACCAAAACACATTGCAGTGGAGCTTCCTTTGAGAATCTCAAGAATCAAAGATTATTATAGGATCTGTGTTGCATTTAGCACATAGCTGTTGTTAAAAAGTAACAGAAGTACCAACAGTACACCTGAGTTCTATACAAGACAACAGTTCTCAAATAGTGATAATTAAAGCTCCTACCTATCTCTGTCCTGTTGGGGCCAATGCCATTATGAACTCTCAGGTAACTGGAATGACAGGAATCTGAGTCATCAATATCAAAATCACCAAACTTGAGCTGAACTCGCTGCCCAGGCTTCACACGGATTTCCCACTCGCAAACTGTGCTATTGGGAGAGGTCCGGGGGTAGTTTATGGAGGCCAGGGTCCCACTCTCAGGGCCCAGCACCGTGTGTCCACACCCGTCACCTACGAAAGAACAAAAAGAAATAAGCTCCCACGTTCATCTGCAAAGCCTCACATCCCACCACATCAACCATGCTGTGAGAAAACTCCAAGGTAACTCGCACGCAAATGACACAGCAATGGTGAGAAAATACCACCCAAATGCCACTGCCTTTTGCTTAGCTTATCATCACAGGTGACCAGAGAGCTGCTACAACTCCCTCAATGAGATGGAAATTCATCCATAATGACTTCAAAAACATCATGGACAGTACAGGAAGAGTCCCTGCTATTTCATATTCCCTCGACACCTCAGTACAGAAGGAAACAGGTGCTGAAAAGGACAGAGAAACCTGACAATAAAACAAGAGCACATTGGTTTTACTGCTTTACTGTACTCACAACACAACGAAAAAAAAGCAGAAAGCCAATGGACAGAAAATAAAATACAGCATATTAAGTAGAGCTCTGGCCATTACTGAACTGCTAATATGTTGTTTTCTACTGTACCACTATTTTAATGCTGCAATTCACTCTTATTTGAAGAACAAACTCAGTTTTTTTGGAATTTGCACAACAAATTAAATTATAACTCTAGTCTGGAGCCCTCTACCTAACATTTGAGTATTAATTTTAAACAGCAATAACAGTACTAAAACTGATTTGTTTAACAAATGGAAAACAATAGCACAAACTGTGTATTGTCAATATCAAATTATAAAGAGCAAACTGATAAATTCAATTACTCAACAGCCAGACAGGCGTTTCCCCCAGTATGTAGCACAAAACACGTAAGAATTTCTGTGCTGGTTTAGAAATGTGAATGTTCTTAAGAGTTACATTCACAATGATCACTGTGATTTGTATTGACAGAAGTTTGTTTTGACAGCTAGAAGTGTTTCATATTACACAATAATATGCGTAGCTCCTCTACTAAATATGAAAAGGTAAGCTAAGCTTTAGGTACAAAACTTGTACAAATATTTAAGACTTTTAACTAAATTTCAAAATTCTTAAATATATTACACGTAAGACTGAGTGGAAAAGTAAGTCCAATGCACTGAAATGACATGGAAAAAACCCCCTGCGATTAAGTTAACTAGGTCTGATTAATCTGTTTGCAAACACACCTAATTTCTGCTAACAAAAGCTATTCTCCTTATAATCTGAGCACATTGAAAGATAGCTGCATGTCATGTATACACAGAATCATAAACGGATGCAGATGCAAACTGCAGCTGTTTATTTTGCTAGCAGTCTAGAATGAAAATGATACATCCTTGGAAAAGTTAACTGGAATATCTGCTTAGCAAAATCAAAATTTCTATTTGTAAAGCTGTTGTTCAGCCATGTTTTGATTAATGCAATTTGCTTTAAAATACTTTGTTCTATCCCACGGCAAGTATTATTTCCATTTGGGTGACAGATGATAAATTACTCTTCTAAATCAGAGTTTTTCTAACACGAGACACCACTGTCCAACATTACAAAGACGTAACTTAAAACTGCATCTTTTATATATCATTAGAATCCTGGTTTCTTTCAAAAGGCATGTTACAAACCTAAGAAAAGTGAAAGCTTTATTATGCAGAACCTGTATGGCCTCGGTTTATTAGCCACTAAGCATTCAAATGTTAGATTTCTGATTAGTCTTAATATGTTAACACTTAACAATAAAGGATTCCTTTTCTAGTAAAATGGCTTTTCACAAGCAAGCACTCACACACACTACAAAACTCATGGAATTTATTATATTAACAACAACAAAAACAACAAATATATTCATGGTGATACATGGGGTTTCAAAACTCTTCATATTGCAGATATAAAAAATAATGATAAACACAAGCAGCAGTCAGTTTTAAGTTACTTTCTAAACAAAAGCAATGAGCCATTAACCAGTTCTGTTTTTCCTGTCCCGTGATGGGGTAAGCAACTGCTTATTCATCCACAGATTGAAAATACTCTGCATGTACACTGACACAGTGGCCTTTTGAACATGAAATCATAGTAGCTTTCCCCTGTATGGGCAGATACACTGCTCTGAATGCATTTTAAGGAAAATAAAAATTCTTGCATGAACTGTAATGCTCAGAAGTTAATTATTTCTCATTTCAATAGGCCTGTTATTGCAATGCAGTAACCACACAAATACTACTTCTTAAAACCAGAAATACCAATAATGCACATGATTCTGTATCTGATTCTTCCCCACATTCTCGCATCTTAAGCTTATGCTGCTGGAAATCAAAGACAAAGGAGAGCCTGGGTCTCCTCTTTGACCTAAAATGTATTTAAACTGTAAATTTCTCCAGTTAAAAGTAAAAAATATCATTCTTTTAAACATTCATTTAAACGCTTCTCTCTGTTAGCCTGCTGTTCAGCTGTCTCAAGCATGAAACAACATCTGCACTGTGCATGATGAACAGGGCACAGCTTTCTGATGAGCAAAGAAAAAGAACTCTGAAACAACTAAACACACTTAGGTGAGAAAATGCAAATAAAATATTTTCAGTTTTGAAAAGATATTGCGACTTTTCTTTTAAAGACACATCACTGAAAAATGACAACATTACTCTGTGTAGTTTGGAACAATGTCTTGTTTCCCATGGCTGGAGAGAAAAACTTCCTAATTTGCCTCACACAATTTAATGGAAATGCCAATCTCAAACCTCCCTTCTGTTGCAGGCTTTCTTGAAAACATGAGAGGAAAAATACTCCTCCTCTAGCCATATTAAAGAACCCGCTGTCAAATCATACTAGAAAGGTAGGGAAAGGAAAAACAATTCAGTTGTGCTGAACTGCAGCATCTTACTACGAAGTCAATTTTTAGAAGTAGCTCATTCTGAATGGAGATTTTACATCTTTTTATTGTATTTCACTGAGGTTAGTAATAACAGAAATGCCAGACACTTCATGCCTGAAGAATTTGAAGATTACCATGGCATATACAGTCTGCCAAGGGCAGCAGCATCACTCATGAGCTATATGGAAAATTTTAAAAATCACAGTTCCAGTGAAACTTGCAGGACAATGAACCCACATCTTGTTGTACTGGTACTATAAAAGGGCAGCTCTTGAGCCTCTCCATGTAACGCGGTGCTTCATCATTCCTGCCATACTTATTTAAACACCACTGATGAACTCCAGAGACATGTACACACATCCAGCATCAGGGGAGCAATCTGCAATACTCTGCAATTTCTCCAAGAAAAAGTACAATTCTTTTCACTACAGCAGCATATACAGGACAGTAGTCACTTCGTTCATTTTCAAGTCATTCAATGCCACAGAACCTTTTGCTTCTGGTAATCTGTGAGAGTGAAATGTCTGAGAACACATGGAAGAGAGACATCAGTTCCCTCATCAGTTACTCCTGGATGGGCTGACCACCTCTGTTGTCAGTACACAGCTGAACAAGTCTCCTGCTTTCTTTCAGACTTCTCTGTCACAGCACAGACCTCCCGCACTTGCAGGACAGACAAAGATGTTTGTCGAAGCACCAGATCACTCGTGTGCACACATCTCACCTGACGTTCGGAGGGGCTGCAGATGTGCATCCAATTTTCACATGTCCTGGGGACCAGGTTCACAGCAAAGAGGAAAAGCTCAGCTCTCATCAAAACTTGTGTTAGAATCATGGGCACCTCTTAAGCAGCTGGCGGAGGAAGGCAGAGTGCTGCCACCAGGAGAACGATTCACCTCTCCTGCAGGCACCTCTGAATGCAGCCTGGATGAACCCTCCTGACAGAGTCCATGTCACCCCCAGGCCACAGCACATTGGTGTCTGATGCAATCACGCAGATGATTGAAAACAATTTCTTAAAGCCAAGTTCTTTACATCAACAAAATACAGGACTCGGACCAACACAAACATACCAAATCGACAGGATCTTGATAATTGAAGAAGATGTGGAATTTAAGAAAATGAAAGAATACTGAACATGTGGGAGTGGGTGCTACGTACTCAATTAATACCCGCAAAAAAGATTAACTATACTTTGTAGCTCTGGAAGTCAATTAATCAGAACTTTCCCACCCCGAGAACAGCTGCCATTAGTGACTGCTAATCTTGTTCTCACTATCAAAACATATTAAAAATCATTTTTTTGACTAGTGAATACTTTCCCATTCCTTACTTGGAGAAGCGTGAATGATAAAGACATTAGACAGTTCAATATTATAATCTATAAAGCATAACTGACGCATATCAAAACACCGATCTCAATTTTAACACGTAGCACTGCCTTTTGAACTAACTCAATTTAACCAGTGGGTTTCCTGAGAAGATTTTACATATATAAGCTATGATTTTCTGTATGTTTGTGACTAAATATTGGATGTAATTAAAACTTTTTTAACTTAGCAAAGGTAGAACCAAATCTATTAGAGTCATGTAAGCAAAAAACAGTGGTTTAAAGCATTCATTTTAACTTCGAATCCACAATTCTTTCTGATTCAATGCACAACTATAATTTCTCCTCTTCTTTTCAGCTCCTGTGCTCTGCATTTCCCTACTTTTTATCGGAATACCACTAAAACACACTGAATCTGCTTTTTGCTTTTCTCAGTGTGGGCAAGAAAGTTTACACAAAGAACAAAGGAGTTCCATG
The DNA here is from genome assembly GCA_013397845.1 of Melanocharis versteri. Taxonomy (NCBI): domain Eukaryota; kingdom Metazoa; phylum Chordata; class Aves; order Passeriformes; family Melanocharitidae; genus Melanocharis; species Melanocharis versteri. Next base: position 33,503 of record VZTG01000993.1, on the reverse strand, counting down.
AATAAGAAACACTGATGAATTAAACTACAGAGACATCAAATTCTAAATAGCTTTTTCAAGTATTTTCAAATGCCCGTATTTGTGTCCTCCAAACTCACTGCTGTTTCCACCAAATTCCATAGAGTGATGTTCTTCAGGAAGGAATCTGTTCCTCTGTCAGAATCAATTTTCTTAACAAGCCAAGAAGCACACAGTCCACTTTGATCTTAATGCCATTTATTTGCCTCAGTAACACACTGGTTTGAGCATTTCATCCCACTACAGATGTTTCACAACATAAAATACCCCACATTGCCACAAGTGAGGCCACAGCTCAATAAACACTTGAAGGCACTTTAAATTAGCACAGACACAGACAAAAGCAAGCCCTGTCTGCCTCTCACTTTTGGCCACGTGTTCTCACACCCTTCCTGGTACTGGAGGCAAACACTTATGCAGCCATATGGCCAACCAGAGCAGGGACTTGGCACAAAAATAGCTGTTGGTTTTAACCTAGATAGAGCAACCCCCAATTTGAGTATGCACATGCAGCAGTGCCTTCCTTGACAGAGGGATAAGACAGTGTGAGAGTAGGGGAACACCAGCAACTGCTTCTTTCACCAGCACTGCCAGCCTGTGTTTGCATTTTAAACAACCCTGAATGCCAACCAGACAGGTAGGAACCACCCCAGCCCTGGGAAGAGCACTCACACAAGAGTGGTGCATGGGCTTGAGGAACCAAGCTGGCTGCAGAGAGTGCCCGAGCCACTGCCACCACACAGCGCTGGGTTTCACCAACAAACCCCTCTGAGGCAGCTCTTGCTGCCACTGCCAGGGCAGGGCAAGGAGCAGAGGGCAGCAGGCATTATGGCTGCCTCGGCTCGGATTGATTTACCTGCCGTGGGGCACCCTCAGACAGTTTGTGAAATTACGGGTTGAGGTTTAGTGAAGACAGGAACACGACAAAATCATGGTAAGCATTTTGCTTTTCAAAATGTTGGCAGCTCAGTGGGGTGACAGGATAGAGTGAGAGGAGACAGAGGCTGATTCTTGTTCTTACAGCAAAAGTACAAAATTTAATATGCCATTACAACAAAATTTTACTGTTTTCATTTACAACACTGGCCACGTGCTGGGCTAGTGATAATTAGCACTTTATTATTTTAATCTGTACATGCAGCTTTACAATCACCATCTCTGGAACTCCAGTCTGAGCTTTCAGCCACTGAATTTTACACAAGAGAGTAACACTTAGGAATCCTAAATTTAGCATCCAAAATATGATAATGTTTTAAAATAAACTATCTAAAATCATGTCAGAGAAGGTAAGATGTGCTTTCTCTGCTGTCATGCACTAACTGAACTGACTACTTCAAAAGCACAGAAGAAAGATCAGCTGTAGAAGACCGTGCTGTAGAGCTTTTACTTACTGATGCCAGGGAAATGATATAAGTCCCCAGGGACAGCTATGACTTGCTTAACTAGTATGCTGGCAAAAGGAGCCTATGAAGACAGGCTAGGCATGGTGAAAAGTGATTTACACGAGGAGCCTGTGAGAGGACTCTGTGCTCAATGGTATTTGCAGAAGCCCCTCTGATCTGCTGCCCGGATTGACTCACAGTGACAGCTCATGTTCTGTGTCTTTGTTTGGCTGGCACATGCAGCCTGCCCACTTCTCAAGACACAGCATTTACTTTGCAATCTGCACCGACACTTTCTTTAAAATAAACACTGTTGTGCTTCAGTGCTTTAAGTGCTGCACAGCAGAAACACAGATGATGAATAAATGAAAAATAACACACAGATGGTCATGCAAAACACTGTGAGAATAAGCAACAGTCATGGCCAGAATGGGCTTCAAACCTCCTGTAAGTTCTTCAAACTCCTCACCACACTAGGACCACGTGAAATTTCACAAGCCTCACGTATTTCAACTAAGAGGCAAAAAGTTTTCCAATCATACCAATAATTCACATGCTAAATTAACACTACACTCGACATCTCCTCCCTTTCATTTCCAGTCCATACACGAGACTGCACAGCCTAAACAGCAGATCTATAGTGGCAGAAACATCTTGCCTCTCATAAGCAGCTGCCCCTTCCCCGCCCCACCCACTGCCAGTGCTCACCGTACCCCTGCTGGGCTGCACCCCAGTTCTGTGCCCAGCTTCCCATCCCAGCTGCCTTCTGCTGGGCGAGGGATGGGTGTGGAGCCTGAGCAACACAGAGGCTGCAAGGTAGGGACAGGGAGGAGACAGCAGCAGCCACAGGTGAGAATAATTTTTGGTGCGATGGAATCAACAGAAGCTGGCAGGGAGGAAGCTCATGGTTTGGGTACCGGAACAAATTTTTAAAAAGCACAGATGTTTTCAAAAAGAAAACCTCAAAACACAGTCGTCATTATTTGCACCCCACAGCTGCACCAAGAACAGAGACTTTAAATATATTTCTAGTCCACTTTAAAGTCTGACATCCAACTGATGAAAAAGTCCCACTCTACATCTGCGCACCAGCAGTTCCTTCTCCCCATGTAGGTGGCATACAGCATCATCTTGATTTCTATCATTCATTTTCTAACCTAATTTCAAAATTACAATGGGGACTGTTTGGAGTTTCCCCAGTTTGAACAACCTGGCTTCACTCTAGCATCATAAAATTTAATATACAACCTGTTCTAAAAGGCACTTCATTCCCAATTTTGCTCTGTAGGTATTCCCTTAAAATGAAGATGTTTTCACACTTTTGACCCGCTATGAATACAATCAAAAAAATAAGCATTATGTATTCCAAAATAACAAGATGATTAACTAGGAAGATGACAGTAAATTTAAATGTTTGAGTCACCATTTTTTAAGTGCCAAATTTATCACAGAAAGTATAGCAAGAGCATGTAGGAAGTCAGTGTTTGAAGCTTCAGTAAAAACTATCCGTGAACTCTAAGCCTGCCCATTAGCTTTGCTGTACCTTCTTTGAAGCAAGAAGGAAATGATGCCTTGTGTAGGAGGACTGGAGAACTTGAAAACATCTCTTCAAAAATGAAGATATAAAGTAATGCAAATGCTTTATTTGACATTTTCGAATGTACTTCGGAAAAAGACAAAAGCTGGCCATCAACAGACTTTGTACATAAGTGTTCAGAAGCATTTAATTTAATACATTCCTCTTTCCACCCTCATGATAGTTCAATTTAATGCATTCCTCTTTCCACCCTTGTGACAATGAGATGTACTTTGACGCCTGTACACAATTGCATAAAAATAGAATTTAACAGATAATTTGGTTTAGGGCTTCTTGGTTTATGACAAAACTCACAGATTTGCAAAAGAAAACTTAAGCACCGGTAGCTTCTTTCCACCGCACTGAACAAGGCAAGATGTTTTTCTCCGTATCTTAACCATTCTGGAGCAAAGTTAAAATAACCAGATAGGGGCTTTAACTGGCTACAGTCCTGCCGAAGATGCAGCAGCTGGCAGCTAAGAAACCCTGTGTGGTCCTGCAGGCAATCACACATGCACAACATACTCAGCATATGTGCTACATCTCTGTGGTACGCTATCCTTCCAGAGGCAAAAGCTCTGAACTCTGAGGAGTAGCCAAGCAAAACTGCACCACTGTAATTCATCTTCCCACTCAAGATACTGAGGATCTTTCACCTGCCTCATTCCTGTGAGGTTTCTCTCCAGAAAAAAAACCCATGTTTACATAGAAGGAGCTATACAAGTGGCTTGACTTGCCAAGTGTAATGAAAACACTTTCGACATCCTATTTTTGCATTTTTAATTTTATACTGGGGTTTAATTTTATAATGGGAAACTAAAGAGAGCTGTGGCACAACTGCTAAAACAGTTCAGTGTTATCCTTCAACATCAAAAGCTGGACCCGGGCACTGAAACAGCTACTACTTCTACTCCAAGAGCTTGCAATTAAGAGACCTGAAAAGATTTCCTCTCCACAGTTAAGCAACATTTGAGGTCATATGACAGCCCAATCTAAGTTTAGGAAAATCACAAATGGATCACTGAATAGGAGGAGAAAATGGCACTTGGGGGTGAAAAATAATTAGCCTTTTGCAAATCTGGAGTAATTTTACAGAACATTTATATATAAACCTTGATTAAACGCTACATCACAATAAACAGTATTAGTGTGACATGACTGACAGCATCACTCTGGGAAGCTTCTACACCATCACCCTTTTCAGAAACCACGACAGAAGAATTATCTGCTCACAATCACTTTCAGAAGCATGCCAAGCTCTTCAAGTTTCCTTTTCCACCATTAACAGTATTTACAAGGATGTATCAAATTATTACCTCTGACAGCACTTAAAGTAAAGAACCAAGAAAATCAGAGGAGTTGTTTTTAAGAAACGGTTCTATCAGAAAAACCATTTTGGGGAAAAAAGTTTTAAAAGAGAATCCATGTGACCTCATGTACAATCCATCAAATTCCAGCAAGACTCGCAATCCAAAGATGAGTAGCTGGCAAGAATTGTCATTCTGATGGATAATATTCCAATCCTAGATAACAAAACCTCTTCCTCAAGCTAGAAGTAAATTTGGAAAACTTGAAATATCTGGGAAGAAGATTTAGAGGGGGGATTAACAAGTAAAGATATAAAGTGGGAAGGGGAGTGTTCAATAGAGCATAAAGATGACCTGACCATTGATTTTATTTTCACTTTTCAATACATAAATGATGTGTGATCTCTGGAACATGGTTAATAAGGTAGTCTCCTGTGATTAGTTGAATTTAGTTGCACTGAACTTCTTTCCAGAAAGTTTTCAGACTTGAGCGAAGGCATCTTGAGAAAGAGACTTTTTAAACTATTTCTGAAGCTAGCACGCTTTAAACACCTGGAGAAGAAAACAAATAAACAAAACACAAAAACAACCTCCCACCCCCACCCCATCTGTTTCTAAGATATTCTTAAAAACACACCTACTGGTGTTGCCAAGGATGACACAGCTGAGTTCACAATCTCGGTTCAGCTTCCACAACAACATTAACTAATGCGATAGCCACGTACGCAATTATCGCGGCCAGGGTGCAGAACTGGGACCTCCTAACTGTGACACCACTCAAGAACAAGAGGCATGGAATTTCTACCAACAGCACAGAAGTCAGTATTTTCAGTAAGATACTGAGAACAGAGGTTCTTAAGATCAGCAGTCAAATAACCGCAGGAAAATAATGATTACCTGAGTCACAATGCTGAACACCTCTCGTACAGAGACCAGTGACCAGGCCAACACGTCCTCCTCATGTCAGCAAACATTAAAAGCAAGCACGTCTGACACGCACATATTCACTCCCCATTTACCCATATTCTGCTCCCAGGAATCCTTTTTCTTCAAAAGAATGTACTTTTTTAGAAGCAACTGCCAATAGCTGCTAAGAATCCTTGCACTGCTAATGCTTCATGGACTTGCATCTCGCATTGCTACTGCAAACGTATTCCAATTGTTTTATAGCTAGAGAGGTCAACTCAAATCACAGTCTCACTACAAACTTGCAACAAAGTATTTAGAGGTATGAGTTGTCACTTACCACAAAGATAAACACGTATATGCTTGATTTTCAAGATGCAACTAAACTCACCAAAATCAAAGAGATAACTAATCACTGAGCTTCCGTATCCACCAGCTGTGATGGTCTAAACCTTACAGACTGCTAATTCACCGAAAATTATTTTTATTTTGGTATTTGCAGAGAAAAAAAGAATATAACCCAAACAGAAGTGACAACTGCAAACAGAGATTTTGAAGAAATGCCAACCGGAAGCATCCAGATGCCATAAGCAGTACCAAGTGACTGTGTTACAATTCCACAATCCAACTGAAATACTGAGATAGCTAAACAAGTATGGACTATCTGCTTTAATTTCATTTTTGAAGAGTTTAGTAACCATAAAGAAATGTTATCCTCTTACAACTCTTCACCAAGGGAAACTAAGTGGTCATGCAGGGAAACACCAGAAATTACATGCCTGAAAAGAAAGCACAGGTAAAATGCTTGTTATAAATCCAAAGGCTGGTCTTTGGGTTTTTGGGCGGTTTTTTTCAGGCACTAGACAAAAAATGCATCAATCAGAAGCCATTTTCAAAATCAGTGTTATTCTGTGGTCCAAATGTCAAGTCACTATCAGATTTTCAAGTATAATTTCTGTTTCAAATAACAAAAAGTGTTTGGTTATAAAGCAACAAGCTCAAATAGAACATGAATAGCACAGCTCAAGCTGTTTGCCTCCAGTAATGGATAGCAAAGGATGTAGCTTAGCAAAATCTGGTATTTCATAGTCTTGCTGATTAATGAACAAGCTTCACAGAGAACAACCCACCACTCTGTATAAAAAAATCCCAGCACTGAAAATTTGATAGATCCTATCTTAATGCAAGTCACCACATGGCATTCCACATCATTATCACTCCTGCTCTCCCTCTCCACCTCTCCTAACTTCAGTTTAGTAACAAATCCACACTCCATGCTTGGACAATGGTTTCAACTATACTATTTTAAATAAAAGTACCATGAATGCTCCATAATATTTGATTTAGAGAAATTAATCTAAAAGCAACTCAATCAGAAAATGCAGGAAGAAAAGGAAATACTTTGACCACAAAATGAATTCCAGGTAATCCTAAGTGCTTTCCCCAAAGCACAGGGTGCAGTTATAGAAGCGGGGGTGACAAGCAATGGCTTTTTTCAAAAGCCTTTCAAAATATGGGTAAAATAACCAATATAGAAGCATTTCACAGTATGCTGACCAGCAATTCCAACAAGGATTGCATTGGAACTGATGACTATCTGAGCTATGAAAGCTGATGCATCCAAGGCAGCCCTTAACCAGCTGATGACTGAAACTACACAGAGCAGCAGTGATCACATTAAAAACTTAATGAATCATTTCCCACAGCATAAAGCACGTTGGCAGAATTGTAGAAAAAGAAGACAGATTATTTTTCTCTTACATGAATAACACAAGGAAACACTCCTGAAAATCCTGAAAGCTGAACATCTCCATCCAGTAGCAGGAAAATAATTTTCCTAAAGACTGCACTAACGTGCTAGAAGGTCACTGGCCTGAGATGCACACAGTAACAGCATACAAGCTTCTGAAAGAACATTTACTTTGCTTTTTCAACACTAGCTCAGATGCTTGATTTTTATAGCCACACGCATATATTTATACATATAAAACCAACATGCACCGTATTGCTTAAATACAAAACGCAGTACATTCTTATGTGTATGAGAGCTCCAAAGAGTATTTACCCGAAAGGGTGATTCCTGCATTCTTTACAGGAATGGACTAGGCTAGCACGACCTCAACAGGCTCCCAGACAAGCTGGGCTGAACCAAGCCAGTACTGCGAGGCACCCTCCCACAAAGGATGCTCTGCAGAACACATGGATGTACCTTTTGCCCACCAGATCCACATATCCACTTCAAATAAGGCTCGTTAACTGAAGGAGGAAAAATAACGTTGCTGAGATTCTTGTTTTCAAAAGCAAAGAATATTCACTCTTTTTAGGTCTCTACTTCCAACACCAGCTCGCTTTCCCTCAGGAACAGCTTCCTCCTGAAAATTCTTAACGGCACTGTTCCTCCTCTCTAAATCTATCTTCAAGGTGCAATGCTGGGAAGTTAAAAAGAGCATCAGAAAACCTGAATAAGCCTACCCTAACGTTAAGCCCTGGTCTTGAAAAATTCTTCCATACTTGTCAACATAGGGATGAAAGGGATTTGACGCAGCACTCCTGCCTGAATGGTACCAATTCCTGAACCCTCAAGCTGCACTACTGCATCTTCAAAACACTCTGCGCTCTTAAGTACAACTGTTCCATTAAAAAATCAAAACAGCTCATTAGAGCACTGCTCTCCTCCCCATAAAACACTTAATCTGATGTTAATTTGAAGGACAATAAATCTCTCATGCAAAGATCTGAGGGTCTTTTTAATGAAAAGAATTCCTTTTGGGTTTGGCTGTGACTCCCTTCCTTCCAGATGAGCCCAGTGAAGGATACAAAGGGCAGTGAAGCACCTCCCAATCTAATTTATAAAGAATAGAAACCAGCACTTGTCTGCAAGGCAGCACATGGCAATTGCTCCTGACAGACGGCTTCGTGGCAGTGCTTTGTATTCTGGAGCTCTCTGCAGCAGGAAAGGACACACCTGCAATGGGCTACCCTGGCAGCTGGAACCCTTGTCAGTCCCTCTTCCAGGAGGAAATCATCTCTTCCAGGACCCTGAGGGAGAAGCCGCAGTCTCCCTCCATCTCGCTCAGCTGCTGGATATGTAGCTAGAGCCATCTTCTCTTTGATTCCTTCTCCCCAGACTATGGCTGACGGATCAGCACACGCCCAACTCTGGACTGGCCACAGCCAGAGCCACCACTGCCTACTGCCCCGCAGGAGGGACAAGCAGAGGTGAGACCAGGAGCGCTGCGGAGAGGAGAGCAGCTGGAGGAACTGAGGAGAGACAGGGAACACACCAATGATCCACAAGTACTGCGGCTGAGCCCCAAACACAAGGCCATGGAAAACCATTTCATGAGGCTCAATGTGCACAGAGCCCTTAGTTCTTTCACTTCACTTTTCAGATGACGGTAACTCAGACACCCCAAAATTATTTTTCTCTGCTACACCGAAGCAAACATTTTTAAGCTACAGTGGTGAATCACTTTTTTGCACTTTCTTCAATGAGGTTTCAATCCTGATGGGCTGCTATTTGTTTAGAACAAAATGTGGGAATCACTTTCAAAAAACAATCATCCAGCACCAATTTTTTTAAATAAAAGATTTCAAACAAATCTGCTTCAAGTCACTGGGGAATCAGCTTCAGAATAAAAGGTTCCTTTTAACTTTAGGCACTTTTTTTCCAGGTACACTGGTATCCACTAGGAGTCCCAACAGATGACTACCAAACTACATATGATAACAAAGTTCTTGCTCGACAGACCCTACAAGCTTCATACCTTCCGAATTACTGACACATTATTCAACTTCTACTTTGATGAAAACTAAGCAACCATTTCTTCTGTAGCTGTGTTTTTCTAAATAAATTTTAAAACAAAGGTTAAATTTAGCTAATGAACAGACCGTACCAAATTTATGTCAATACCTAAACATCTGCTAAGAGCACTGTTTCTCAAAATGCAATCCACAAAGAGCAGGAAGCTTACATGGTGCTGGCTTGCTTTCATTCACACCTGCCTAATTACATGAAAAACAAAAAAATACTCTAAGTATTTTTCAAATATCAATTTCCTTGCAACCAAAAGCTAGAATCACTACAAAACTGTTTCAAAAGTCCTAAGAGCTGACTCGCACAGCCATCGGCAGGACAGTCCCCAAGGCACGAGATTATGAAATGCAGCACATTCTGAAGGTGTTTGAGCTAATAAAAGATGCTCATAATTTTCCAAGACAGCAACACACTCAAGTTCAAGTCCTTGACCAAGGAATTCTGAATTACATACACTGAATGATTTAAAATAAGATAGACTGAAAAAAATCCCACTTGAATCCTACAAGATAATACAGGGAGCTATTAAGTGAAAAACATATTCACCACAGCAATACCTGCACTTTTTCATTTCTCTGTTTGCTGCTGTCTGGAAGAAGAGGATAACAACATTCGACCCAATATTAAAAAAATAAGCTTCACATGGACCAAAATAATGTTATTTTAAAACTATTTCATACCAGGAAGGTGGTCTACAGAAAAGCATGTGAGAAATGAAAACACTATCTTCAGAAAAAGATTTAAATACCATGTTGTATGTGAGGCTCGGAGCTGCTGAACAATGGAAAAGAAAATGAACACCTGCTTATTAACAGAGGATCAGCCTCTCTAACATAATGACAATGAATGAGGCTAGGTTCCTACATAGTATCACCCACTGTACTTCTATAAAAGAGCTTAAAAGCAACTTTAATTGTGGGATTCCTCAAGTATTGGTTACTTTCATTATCAATCAAGACATTCTCTTAGAAGTTTGTTCACATATTTAATGCCCTAATTGAAGAATAGCTTCGTGCAGACCCTTCAAGAGGAAGACAGCAGCTTCATTTCTGTACAGGACTCCTTACCCAAATTAGAATTAAGCCAGCATTTAGAGATACAGGATACGGGCTCCTCAACCTTCTCTGGAATAAGATAAACGAAAATATTCTGGCAAGGAAACAGTCCCTCACTAGCAGAACTCTTCTTAGAAGCTCTAGCAGTTTCTCATATTGAAGCATTGTATTTGACAATACCAGAGTCCCTCACCTTGAAACAAGCTCTGCTTTTTGTTAGCAAATAAAACGAAACTTGTCAATAAAGAGGTTCCCCTCCTGCTCAAAAGTGGGACTTCTGAGCAAAGTTTGAGCATTAACTAGAGAAACACTACAAGCTGAAATTCTGGGTAGGAGCTCTTCAGCAGCTTCCCAAAGTACAGAAAGATAAAGTTTCACACATACCTAAAAGCCTGCTGTTCTCGCAAGTGCCACTTCTCGCTGCACGGTCCCACCCCCTCTTACACACCCCTGACTATTCACTGAGCCAATTCGACTCAATCATCTGCAGGTAAATTATGACTCTTCCCTACCCCCACAGTTATTTCAGCTTTCTCCTAGAATAACAAACTCAGTCTGCTTACCAAAAGGTCAGACAAGTGTCAGGCCAGCACAAGCGCAATGCTCCTACAGCATGAACTAACACCTTGCTGCTGCCTGCCTCACCCAGCAGCGACCTTCAAAAGACTAAATGTTAAAATAGCCCAATTTCCTCGCAAAAGCAAATGGGTCTTCTCCTGCTCCATTATAAATTACAACAAAACAAAAGCAGTTGTGTCAAATGCTTATCAGCGCTAGTTTTGTATGCATGCAGGAACATACTTAAATGCAATTAGCTGGAAATAAGAGGAAAAGATAAGTCCACACAACTAGCTTGTTCTATGCATACATCATTGAACTTCTCCCATTCAATTAATTAATTTTAATTAACTAGTTAAATGTTTAATTTATATGCAAAAACAATAGAGTGCATATAGTTCCTGTTCCCTTTGTGCATTTAAATACAGCATTTCTGAAATTCAACCATATTTCTATCTCTGAGATGGAAAGAAACAGAAAGTTATGCGACAACCTAGAACAGTTGCTGAGGAGATCAGTTTCTGAACCGATGCAAGACCAGTGCAAGAAGCAAGTGGAATTGAAAAAACACAAAATTAATCTTCCCAATCGTAGAAGTGAGTTTCAAGATGCTGTCAGAACACTCACTCCCACCACTCTGTCCCAAGCACATGATCAAAGGGACAGCCACAGTGGCATCCTCTGATCTCCTGCCATGAAGCGACCAAACTGTGCCTCGTAATTTTCACAGTGCTAAAGCCCGATCACGAAATCCACCCGAGGAGGAGAAATCTCGTCGATTTCTCTAAACAAAACAAACAAACCCACAGCAACAAAAAAAAACAACAACGCCTACTACCCTGTCTGTCGCACGTTCCGGACTCTCACCCTTATATACATTTCTCCATACTCCTGAGGGAGCGCAAATTTATTTCTCCAGCAAGCAGAATCTCCCCTTTATCCGCCTCCTGGCTCACAGCGAACACTTCACAGCCTGCAGGAGGGGTGACCCGCGGATCGGGCACCCCAAGCCCCACACAGCCGCTGTGCCCTGCGCCCCGAGCTGCCTCCACAGCCCCGGCTCCCTGCCGAGCCCCGGTCGCGCCCCGCCCGGGCGAAGCCCTCCGGCCGCCAGCTCCCCCGGGGAGTGCGGGAGCGCGGGGGAAAACAGGTTTCTTGTTTAGGTTTTGTTCGGGTTTTTTTCCAAAACAGGGCTCTTCTCTCGCCCTTTGTTGGCCGGGGAGGCGACAGGTTCGGCGTGTAGGGCCACATGCCGAGGGGCTCCCCTTCCCAGGAGCAGAGCCCCGGAGGGTCGGTTTCCCTCCCCCGGCCCCCGGGGCTGCGGAGCTCGCCCGCCGCCGCTCGCACCCACCTTTCTGCGCCTCGGTNGCCCCCTCCGCCCCCCGGCCCGAGCCGCGCCTTCCCGGGCGGCCTGCGCGGGGCTCACGGCCCCAGACCGCGTCCCCGGGAGCCAGCTTCTGAATTCCCGCTCTGTTCCACCTCCGCCCTCCGCTGCGAGCTGGCTACGAACATTTCACTTTTTTGTGCTTTCCCCTCCCAAAGTAGAGACTGAGGCAAAATTTCTGGGAAAAAACCCAAGCAAAAGTCCTTGGAAGCACGAGTATTGGTGTTGTTAATAGAAGAGGATAATCTGGTGTCAATAGAGCTCCACGCGCAAATGTGAATTCAGCTCTAGGTGCGGGAGGGCTTGGCTATGAGGTCCCAAGCCATTGCAGCTTTAGCCCTTGTCCCCCAGCTTTTGAACATGCACAGTGCGTGATAGGAGAGCTTACTGTAAAGGCTGAAGTCACTTGTGGGTAATAAATACTTTAAAAAAAAAAAACAACAGAACTCTCAAGTCTTAAAATTATGAGATTTTAAGCACTGGTAGGATCAAAGAATCACCTTTCTAATACTATCATTATGGAAAGGAGCACTTTCTTATGTGTTTTTCAGATGCAGATGAAAAGAATGTAATTTTCAGGTACTGGTAAAACATCATGTCCATGCTTCCACAGCTGCAGTCACAAGCCAGATTCCTCCCAGCAAGGTTTAAGGGTCAAGAGGAAGGGTGGGAGCCACACCTACACAGACATCATTTCACATTTCTCTCAGCTTCATGATTGAAGCGCTCAGCACTCCACTGACCACGCTGTCTCTCACCACAAAGCAGAAGGGACTTGGGACTCCCCAGCTTCCAAAGATCAACCTCAGCCAGTATAGGCCTCATGGTTCATCCTTTTTGCTGTGGAAGGGCTCTTGCAAGTCAACCCCTGGTGGCATCCAGATCCAGCACTGTAAAACGTGTCTTAAGGAACAAATTGTCCTCCACTTCTCCCAAACAGCCCTATGAAACAGATACTGCTTCCTGGCCAGGAGTGTCCAGTGCCCCACCAAAATGGCAGGAAAACCATCTCAGGAGTCAGCCTTACCCAATCCACAGAGTTGCTTGAAGAAGTTTTTAGATTATGTTTAGTAATTGCTTTAACATTACTATTCCTTATTAAGATGCTGAAAACTGAGCTATGTCCAAGTCTACGCTTACAGCTTATTAAGGGCTTCGTGTAAGGGCTATAATAGCCTGTTCACAAAGAAACATGGAGGGCGTTACCTCTCCTTCCTTGAGCATATCATCCACACCACGTGTGCCAAATCACAGAAGATTCCAGAACAGATTTGGTTGCTCAGACTAAAGACAGCAAAATTTTGTTGCACATTTTTTATTTGTTTGGCCCATACTTGTGCCACAGCTCCTAGGAGGTGGCTTCTCTTATAATTAGGTGATAAACATGAGGATTTTATATTTTTCCCCTTTTGAAACCTTTTAATGACATCGGAAGAGACCCCAATGAAAGCAAAGTCAATGGAAGGGTATGACAGATGAATCTTTTTAAAGTCATCTTGTAAGATGTAATAGCCACCAAGACGTCCCGCAACACATAATGGAAGGTGAATCAAAAATAATTTACATACATTCCTTTGTCTTCCACTCACCAGATACAGAAGTTCATGCCATAGGTCACGTGAAGCAGTTATATCACTACAATAACATCCTTTCTGTACTACAGAAACCACATTCCTAAGATCACCAATCATTGGTGGTATTTGTTGTATACTGGAAAAATCAATCCTTGAATAATTTGTGGCTTAGTAGTGCCGTGCATTAAGAGGAGCATCTGAACATCCTACATGTAATTCAGTAACAGTCTCTGGTGGACCTGACAGAGGTTTCCTCCTGTGTTATGTTCTGTTCTCAAGGTATTTTGTTAACTTGATTTGACTATTCTAAATGTTTTTATTTGTGCGTGTAGAAAAAGGAGTGTCTGAGTCTGTGAAAGGGTTGATTTCTAAATGGGGTGTGAAAACTTGCAGAATTCCTAAGAGCAGCCAGAGGCCAAATTTGCCTAATTTATTTTGGAAGTTTATCCCAAAGCTACATTCCCTGACCACAAATGGTTTTTGTGGACCCTAGTTTACATGTTTTGCAAAGGGGACACCACCGTCCTGACAGAAGCAATGACATACTATTAAAGGTTATACACCTTAAAAGACTTAAAGATTTATACAATCTGCAGAGCCAAAGGATTACCAACGCAACTGTTTGAAAGGCTTGTCTTAATACATGGTTTTCATGCAATAGAACAATCTGAAGAATTAGATAAATCCAGATGGTCACTATGGCTTTCAGAATCTTGCTTCTGAGAAGATTCCAGCACAAAATGAGTTTAGGTACACCAGCTGCAGCGTACTGCATATTTTGGTCTGTGAGAGTTCCCAGGCAGCTCCTCTGGGGCAAAAAATTGTGTAAGAAAGACTCAATTTTAGTTTGTGACTTAGAACGGTCACTGTCATCAAATCAAAACAGATACAAAATTAAAATGCTGTGGGAAGCAAACACAAATATAATAACATATGATACCAATCTCATAAGGCAAGTTGCCAACACATCTTATGGAATCAGCACAAATACTGTGTTTTCAATATGGTAAGACAGAAGAGCAAACCAACTCCTTAGTGCTGATAGAAGAATGTTTAGCCAGCTAAGCATTTCTGTAATGTTTCCTTCCCACTGTGAGTAACTTCTAGAGGTAACTGAAACTATCATCTCCATCTGTTTCTCTCATTTCCCTCGAGAAGCTTTTGAGCGCTGGGCTTCTTTCCCACCATAGCTCTCTAGATTTTACATTCTTTTGTTGCATTTCGAAAGCTGAATTCAGCTGGAGGGCAGGGCTGCAATTCAGAGAGCTCCACAAGAGCAATTCCAAGGTCTTGCATCTGGGAAGGAATAGCCCCGTGCAACAGGACAGGCTGGGAGCTGTTGGGAAGCAGAAAAGGCCCTGGTGTCCTAGTGCACAGTTTGAATGTGTGTCAGCACTGTGCCCTTGCAGCCACGGCACCAACAGCGTCTTGAGCTGTATTAACAAGAGGGCCAGGGGAATGGTCTTTCGTAACACCTCATCTCAGTACTGTCACTAGTTTGGGGCTCCCTCCAGTACAAGAACAATACTGACACATGGAACAGAGTCAATCAAAAGGCCTCCAAAACAGGGGCTGGAGAACATGATGCACCTGAAAAGGCTGATAGAGCTGGGTATTTTCAGCTCAGAGAAAAGGAGACCTTGTTGCTGCTTACAGCTACCTGACTGCAGGACAGGACTGGAAGATGGAACCAGCCTCTTCTCAGAGGCGCACCATGAGGGCATAAGAGCCAACAGACTCAAATTGCAACACGGTAAATTCCATATTCTAGATAAAAGGGAGAAAATGTACCATGAGGATGGTCAAACACTGGGCGGTTGCTCAAAGAAGTTGTAGAACCTCCATATTCAGAGATGTTCAGGACTCCCTTGGCCCTGATCAGCTTGGTCTGATGAGATGTTTTGAGCAAGGAGTTCAGCTAGGTAACTCCTGAAGGTCCCTTCCGACCTGAGTTATGACTGTATGATTCTAAGGCACCAAGTGATGTGCTATGGGTGAAAGTCCTGTAGTTCCAGGTGATGTTCTAGAACCTAGCTTTTGTTGCTCTTGGCTACTCTTTTTCATCTCATTTGCGATTCCTAGTTTTTGTTTTAGCTTTCATTAAAAATCCTTCTACTCCTCTCTTTGCTCTCATTTTTTCTTTGCTCCAGTTTTTATTGCCTATTATGCTGATTTTGTTTTTAAGAATAACAACAAAGTCTTAGTTGCAGAATGGGTTTAAATTCATTCTTTTAGAAAGGAAAATGGATATTGATTATACATTACTCACATCAATATATGTAATTAGTCTCATCCTCAGAAACACATTTATAAAGCCACCGTGATATATTTACCTGAGGTTAATTATGAATTCATTTCAGATAGGAACCTCATGACTGTACATAAAGCACATTTATTTGACACTGGAGTTATTTGGTTGCTGAGTGGTTTGTGTTTTTAAAAGAGAATAAACACCTAACATTTAGTTCTGGATTATTTTGGTAAGAAACATCTGTTAATTTTACTGTGCCGAAAGTCATTATCTGAGGAAAATGGTAGCATAAATTCCAAGAATAATTTTTTTTTACGTTTTTACTGCACTGTGTATATGAAACAATTCAGGGATGCTGGTGATAAAAATAAGCTATTTCTGCTTATTTAAACGCGGTAAATAGAGAAGGAAAATATTAGGGAGGATCCCTTACTGTCTTCTACTCTCAAACAAGTTCATGTTTATTGGAACAATGCCCGGGACTACTAAGATCCTTCAAGGAAAAACAGTTAGAAAAACATTAAAAACGAATTGTATCTTATAACTGTCGGATTTATAAATTTAAATAAAAGCAGTATTTCAAAGTATCGAGCAATGTAAATTCCCAGGATACAGTGAATCCTATGGCTCAGTGAAAGCTGAAGGAGGAGCCTTTGATTACTATAGGATTAATTAAGGTCTTAAGCACAGGCAAAATTTTAATCATGGCTTTAGCTTCTGTGGGAATTAAGAGCAGAGTTAAGTCTGCATCTTTTTTGCTGAATCAGGAACTATGAATCTTCTACTTCAATTACTTCCATACATTTCATCTCTCTCTTGTAGTTAAGATACTGTTCTTCACATTCTCTTCAATGTATTGCATTTTTTGCCAGGATTTAGTTTTGTCTTTTAGCTTTTCTTCTTTCATGCAAAGCCCAGGTTGAAACAATCTTTCATGACTTGCACCTGCTTCAAATTCTCTATCTCGCCTATGTTGTTCTACTTCTCTGCCTGCATTCTTATTTGTTCTTACCTCTGAATTGATTTAGTCACTGTACCAGGTTGAATCATGATTTGATTTATACTGATTTCTGCTTCTAGCCTCATTGACCAGTGGCAACTAGAAAAATTTTAGATGTCGGGCTCCTCAAATGCTGCAGCTCTTGACTGATATATTTAAATGCTTGAAGAGAACAGATCACAGATTAGGAGAACAGATTTATCATTTGGAAAATAATTAAGAGCACCCTTTCTTTTGTCCTTTGAAGGTGAAAGAGAGGAATTAAGCGTGGCACGTTTCAGGGCTTTGTATCCAGTCTAAAGAAAATGCTATGTCCATACATCAATGTCAGAGACCCATGTAATGTTTAGCTGTAATGTATTTCTGCCTAATGCTGTCTACAGGAGAGCCTCAGATGTCAACAGAACCTTGAGGTGAGACTATAAGGTTACAACCTGGGACCTGTGAAGACAACGTCTGGAAGCTGAGATCCAAAAGGAAGAACTTCAAGTAAATTTGCTGTTTCAGAAATAGATGCAGATGGGATTGGTGATTTCCTTAGCAAATAAATGCATTTGTTTCAAGGGTTTGTACTTTGCCTGATCTTAAAATTGTTGTTCAGGTGATGAACATGTTGATATCAGCTCTTTCTCTTCCAGATAAAGAAACTGGAGAGCAGCTTGATTTTTTTTTGTCTGATTGACTGCAGTCCTACCAATGCAAACTGAGCTGAGCTGAGCTGCAACCATATCAGTACAGTGAAGAGTAAAACAAATTGTAGTGAAAAGAGGAGAATCAAAATGTGAAAATATGTTCTAGAAACACCAGATTAATGATGAAAAGCTGGATATCTTTTGTAGAGATTTAAGTAATGTGCTGCTGATGGACAGCCCTAACTGGTGCTCATGAAATTCAGAGCTAGAACTGCAGGCACAAATGACTCAACTTCAAACAAATTGGTGTAGCATTTAACTGAAATAGCAGAGAATTATAATTTTAAATGGAAGAAAGCCTGAAAATATTAAAAGCTTTAAAGGAAATATTACACTTTGCTAATAAAGACATACATGAACATTAGAGCTTTTGATCAAATTTAAAGAACAAATAGGGTTGTTTTATGTAAAATCCAAGCTTTGTGCACAGGGCTAGTTCTTCTCTCTGGAGAACAGCATTGCCAGTTACTAAACAACCCACAAACTTGGGTTTTTTTCTGTTATTGCCAGCACTTGGACGCTGGCAAGTAATGACTGTGCAAGAATTTCAAGAATCAAAATCTAAATTAAAAAATAAAAGCGAGAGAGAGAGATAAAAGATGTTACAAAAGGGTAAGTTTCTAGCCCTTATGATTGTTAAAATAATTTAAAAGATTCCCAAATCAACCAGAAAGTTTGATAAAAACAAAAGATAAAAGAAAGACTCCCTGGCCCTGCATCTTCTTTAAATAGTATTGTCTTTTCAGCCCTAGTGTTTATTTTTTTTTAAAAGAGATAGGAGTAATAAAAATGTTGGTGAAAATGGATTTGGAGAGACTCCGGAAGAACTTGGACAGCCAGTGGCAGCAGATGGGAAGGAAAAGGTTCACTAAATTATATCTTATGGGTAAATGTAAAGGGAAGGAATTAGCATGTTGGATATCAGGAGGCTGGAGCAGTAACTCACAGGCTTCCTGAGACGAGGCCCAGCAACACAGATGTGCAAGGTTTTCCTGGGAAGTCCTGGACTGAATGTGTATGTGCAATAATTCTCTTAATGCGCAGATAGAGGAAGCATGGCAACCCAGCTTGCTCTAGCAAAAATAAAAGTTAGGGAATCCTTGTCAAAAAGGTTGAGTTGGTATGGAACCTGTACTTTTCAGTATATTTCTAAATGTTAGGAATAAAAGCATGCAGCTGCTTGTATGTTGAGGAGGAAAAGAGTATCTTTCCAGACATAAATATAAGTAAGTATATAAAGATATAAAATAAATACATAAATATAACATATAAATATATTTTCAGCAAAATGGCTCAGTAAAATGTTGCAGATCAGGAGGGTCTTTTCATTAGGTTGGTGACCATTAAGTCAATGTAAGACGAAATCTCCCTGTTTGGAGTCCGGTTGAGTCCAAGAGGGTATCAACAATGGGGATGGCTTTGGTGGTAAGTTATAGACTGAGATATGAGGTCCAGTCTCTTAAACAACTTTACAGCAATGGGAGAGGGGAGGTGAAGTAAAAGAAGCACTTCTTTCAGCATGACCATGAAAACCTCCTGCAGCCTCTCCTCCAAGTCAGAACAACGAGAATCAATCAGCAACACTGATGCGCTTCTTTTTTCACCTTTGGTATCCTTAGGCAGCAATAGCACCTTCATTTTTACGTCAGTAGCAGAGTTTTCTCTAGGATGTATTTTATGTTTTGGTTATGATTTACATTCAATCCGCTGTAATAAAGGCCAGATGATCAACTCTGTTATGCAAGTGGATGCATGGAGAGAGCAAGGAAGTCAGCAACGTGAAGTGGCAGAAGGAACAAATGCCATTCTGTCCATGGGGCTGCTTTTCTTTATCCTTTGACCTTTCAGTAACTTTCTTGCCTGCAAATTCTTATTCAAGGGGAAGGGTGCAGTCAACTGGAAGGTGATGAATTCTGTTAGAAACCACTTCATGTCACAACTGAGACTGAGCTTACACAGGGAAAGATACACAGGATATTAAAGGTGTCCAGTAACTAAAAGCCTTGTTACTTTTAGGCTTTTAGTGCATATAAACTCTCAATAGTTTAAGCAAACAGGTTGCAATGCATTGGTTGTTAAGACAGAGACTTATTTTAATAACATGCAAGTAAATCAGGTATCTATTCTTAGGGAACAAAATACAATCAATCTACATGTAATTAACAGGAAATATACTTAATACAGGCTATAGTCTAGTTATATGTCTTTGTTATTTTACATTTGTCTTTCCAGAGATGTGAATGAAATATTGAACCAAATATTAGTTATACCCTTCAAAAGCAGACAGTGGCTGTGGACCTCCAGGGCTGAATCCATTCTCTTCAGCATAAGCTAAATAACCAAGCTCCCAGGATCTTGTGGGACAAGAACAGTTGTAAAGTAAGAGGTTTTCCTGACCAGCAGACTCGTGTCAATATAATTGTGTCATTCTAGCTGAAGTAGCTTACATTCAAACATTGTATGCCATAAAAATGATAATATAATACTTCTGGTATTTAAATATTACAAATACTAAAAATTACTTTATAAAATCTCTTTTGAAGATTTAATACGGGGCATTAATAGAGATTCAGTTGGGAGACAGGCCCTGAACCTTAGAGAGGGCTGTAAGACCTGAGAGCATTGTGAATATTCATATCTTGCATCAACTGAAATAGATTAAGTTTTACCTGTATGGGATTAGTGTTTATATTTTTTATTTTCTTTCTTCTTTTTGGCTAGGATGGAGAAATAATTCCGGGGAAAAACAACCAAAGCCAATGTCTCACATGTGAATTAACAAATTGAGATATTGATAATTGTATATGTACAGGTAAAATTAATACATTAGTAAATTAAATAAAATTAATAACTCCATTGCATTTTCAGAAGGTAGGGAGATAATAATTCTATTTCCATCTGTGAGAATAGTGTATTCAAAATCTTTTTCCCAGGACAACAAATAAGGTAGGCTTACAGCCTCCATTTTGTAATGTAAAAGCTGTGGTTCTGAATACTTCCTGAGCTTTGGGAAATTTCATACCTGACTTAAAATTCATGGCAAGATGTTTCTGACATTTGTATCAATGCTCTTGATTCTCTCCTGCCAGCTGTAGCCCTACTTCTGTGGATTAATTTCCGAAGTTTAGCCCATGTTGAAGGGAAGTGCTTATGTATGGCTTATTATTCCTTCTCTTGCTAACATTTCCTATTTTTCCTAGGGCTACTTACCCAGATTTTTTTGAAGAACATTTTCCTTCTCACTCTGTATTGAGCTTGAAGTTTGTGGTTTCCATTTCAGACCTAAAGAGGGATTTGCATGCCTAAAACATTCTTTTTTTTACATCTCATTGCTTTGATGAAAAGATATTACCTCTCCCTACAGCCCTTGCCTCCTGAGAGAAAAAATGCAAGCGATAATGACAGCACCCCACAACTGGCTCAGCCTGGAAACCCCCACAGAAAAGATTACCCTTACATTGAGCCAATATTTTGCCTAGTCTGACGTGTCAGGTTTTGGCCCTGTGCTTCTAATATAAAGCCCCTCCCAGAAGAACTGAATCAAAATCTCGGATTAATCAGTATCATGTTTATGTATAAAACAGACTTATTGACCTTTTGGTAAGTGACCTACTAACAAAAGCAAGGTCTCAAAGGCTTTACCCCTTCATGCTCAGTGTGGGGCAACCAGCCAGTATAACATCTGCTCAGTGTGCATTGCAAAGCAAATGAACAATGCTGACACCATTAATCAGCTTGTCCAAGTGAATAAAATTTCAAAAGCTGATGTAAGAAAGCTTGGCTTTAAAAGCAAACATTTCATGCGGATCTGCATGGGTTCATCTAATGATGAATTAGTTAACCCTGAGAGATGAAGAATGACTCCAGCCCTATGTTTGAGGGGGGAATGCATGTAAATCTGACAATGTACAAAGAAAGATTGTAAAGAAATTAGAGATATGGGAAGTAGTTTTACAAAAATTGATCACCTGCCATTGGTGTCTCCAACTGCAGTGTGTGATATTAAACACAATGAATAAAATCCACCTTGTTTTGAGTCCTATCCACAGGCTGCAAGCTGTGATTGAGCGTATGCTTTTTCATTCACAGAACTGTTAAAATGCAGGTAGCATTTTTTTCTTCCTTTCCGTCCTTTGCTGAGCCACAGAGAGGGACTGTACCTCAAAGAGAAAAATGACCTGGAATTAATTTCAGTGGAATAGATCAAAGCAGTGCAGCAGCAATTTAAATCTGGTGTTAAATTATGAGTGAAAACTGAGGAAAAGTCAGTAAAGGGAGCTGATACTTCCTTACTTAATGAGGAGTAGAACATCTGTCAGCGAAAGAGAAGGAAGGGAACACAGACACATGGAAGCTACACAGAGAAGCTACAGATGGAAAAAGTCTCTGCAAGCCAGCTTAAAAATGTAGGCCCTATTCTATTGCTTTGTCAAATCTGCTTTTAAAGGTCCAAGACTCTTCTGCTTCCAACATTTCCTTTGGAAGATGTCTCCAGACTGTAGTGTATTTTGGTCTCAGTATATTTTTTCCTGATATCCTTTTTTTTAAACCTGAATTTCTTCCCATAATTACTAGCACACTCCTTTGGAATACAATAAAAATTCACCTCCCTCAGTAACCTTCACTGCCTTTCTTTTAGGACCTGATTCTCTTATGTCTTCTCAGAATATCATGCCCAAAACTTACTCCATTGGAAATTATCAGGATTGTTCAACGGACAGGGCTCTAGCCTTAAAGAACAAAGTGGGCATCACTGGAGTTGGTAAAATGTGTCTTAAAAAACCTGAAACAAATGTTTTTTCATTGTGGAGAAAAGACTATATATTGAGTGCATCAGTCTCTTAATCACTATAAATCAGAGACTGGGTAAAGAGTGTGGCCATCACATGAACTGAAAGATGTGCTGTTCTAATAGAAGAAATATCTTCTTTTTCTGTTGAATTGTTTTTCATTTAGCTTAGGAAGGAAAAAGCTTGAGAATTTACTGAAAAAATTCTACTGAGTAAGGACTGTGTCTTTGCTCCAACTGGCTAAAGAACAACAGTAGCATAAAATAATTTTGGGTCTGATGAGTATGAGATACATTAGATCAATATGAATTAAACTATTGTAAATAATCAAAAAGAAGTGTTAGAAAAAAAGAAGAAATTTTATAAAAGAAAGAGAACCATTTGGAGAAGTAGGATGGACAGAATAGTTCAAAGTTCTGAATGTTAAGTTTGTGAGGATTGGTAAAAAGGAGATGCAAAAACCCTCTGTAACTCTTAGAGGAGGGACCTTACTGTAACTGGATGAACAGCTACCTGAAAAAATATGTTAGAAAGAAACAAAAACTTAGGAAAAAATCTGGCTTGGAGATGAGAAAAAATAGCAACAAAGTATGAATTATGAAAAGACAAAAAAAAAGGAGACTTTAATTGTTTAAAAAATGGATCACTGTGCAATGTTAGCAAATCAGAAATGAATTATTATCTGCCAAAGACACCACAAGAAAATGGGGGCTATTTTTTCCATCTTGTATAGGAAATAAACTTCTGTGTTTAAGAATACAGAACGAACATGTTGGTGCGCTTCTAAACTTAGTATAGTACACAAGGATTTAGAATGTGTTGCAAAGGAAAATACAAGGCATAAAGGTAGTAAAAAATAGGACAAAATAGCGTTTGAGATTTTGAAAGATAATGGATTCTGCTGGCATTGTTTTAGACAGCAATCAGCTTTTTTGTAGAGAAAGAAAATACAGTGAATTTATCATGACTTCTGTAAAGTATTCTCATACAGTTCATAAATTAAAGCGGAAAAGATAGGAAATAGCATAGGAATCACCTGACCATGTGAATACAAATGAATATGATAATAGCAAGTGGATTTGGCAAGGAGAGTAAGGGAAAGAGAGAACGAGGATTTATCACTGAGAGTTCAAGGAAGATTAGAGAAACATCCTCCAGCACTGTTTATGGAACTCTCAGTATTATAAAATACTCTCATGGATGGCCTTGGCACAAAGAATAGGAGCACATTAATGAAATCTGCTGATGACACAGTGGGAGGCATTTTCAGTATAGTGATAAAATATTGTATAAGGAGGGCACACAGATTATCATAGAAGAAAGATCGATTTATAAGTCAGGAGTAATAGAAACGTGATGAACTACAATAAAAAAGACTAATAAGAATTTCTCATTTAAGCTGACAATTTATCGTTTGGAGGCAGGGACAATGACTTCCCTGTTAGGTTGATGGCCTAATTATGAGATATGACTGACATGAAGTGTCCTAGGTTAAAAACAGGTTTATTCTATTACCACCTCCACAACCGTTAAAATAGCTGGGGCACTGTTATCTCCTGCTCTCCGGGGGCCCATTGTCTCTGCTAATGGGCCATTAAGAACTCACCACATGACTCATGAGTCGTCTCATCCCAATGTAAGAGGCTCCACCCAGGGGGGAAGAGCCAAGCATTCCCACCTGAATATAAGCTGGACTCTGGGACACTACAGTAGCTCTGGCCTCCTGGATTTCCAGAGGACAAGAGCTTTCACTGGACCATCAGGACCTTTCTTTCTACCCAATCAGCGCTTCAGAGAACCATTTCATCTGGACTGCTATCACCACCCTGAACAGGGTGTCAGGTTGTATTCTGACTCTGTCAGTGGATACCGTTGTTGTTTATATTAATAAAGAACTGTTATTCTTTTTTCTCATATCATTGCCTAAAAGCTCCTTAATTTCAGAATTATATTAATTCGGAGGGAAGGGGAGTGCATTTCCTCTTCCAAGGGTGGCTCCTGCTTTCCTTAGCAGACTCCTGTCTTTTCAAACCAAGACATGAAGATATGAAAAAGACAAATGTATTGCTCAGCTGAGAGACAAGATATTTTAACAGAGATACGGAAATAATAAAATGTCTCCTGGGATGGGTCACCATTATTTAAAAAATAACTTGATCTGGATCGGGTACATAGAACTCATTCAGAGATGGGGTGCTAGGCTGCTCAGGAGACTGGATTCTATATTCATGAAGAGCCTATCTGGATAAGGTGCCTAAATAAGTGATGTTGTTCAAATGAGCAAATAGGTAAGGTCATAGATAAGAGGAGTTTGTTCTTAATTGCACAAGATGATACTGGCAAAATGCAAGGTAAAGCTATATTTCTAAAGAGCAGAGCAGGTAGTTACCAAACTGGACCTCTGACATCAGAGGTGCAAGAAGACTAATTATGTTTTTAAAGGACTGCTGACAGTTTGTGAGTAGATTTTTATTAAATGACTGTTTGCCATAACAGCAGTTTGCACTTTGTGGACCTCAAGGTTTTTACACAGAACCTCATGACCTTTTCCCCCCGACTTTCTTCCAACAGAAAGCAAGAAAAGCAAAGAGGAAAAAAGACCTAAAATTGCCATTGCTGTTTAGGATTCAGGAATCTACTTAAACACAGACAGTTTGAAACACTCCCTATGGCCTCAAAAAGCTGTAAGTAGTGTTTAGCTTCCCCTCAGGCTCTAGTGAATTCACTGCTTGTTCTTTGACTCCTCAATGCCTCTCTGCATTGTTCTGTAAAACTCCTAGTCCTTGTTACAGTGTTCATCTAGGTTCAGCGTTTTCTGGTGAGGCTCAAATAGTTCTTGTCTAGGTTGTGTTTAGGCACAATTTTGAAAGAGTTTGGAAATTCTGCAACAACCTCTGTCTATGTCTGATCATGGACTGCTGATGAAATCAGATGCACCCTTGGCTTTTGCCTTCCCAAGACAACATGCCCCTGTTTTAGCTTTCTTAACCTGACTCTATTCACTTTGACAGCTGCCAAGTGTCCCCCTAACACACACTAACCCGTCATGGCAGGACAATGACGGCTGCTCCAGTGGAGCTGTGCTAGGCACGTCATCAGTCAAATTTGGGAGTCATAAAATCACGATTAGAAGATTAAGGTAGAGACATATCCACAGATTCTCTTTCCACACATCACAAACCAACTCCTAGAAAAGCTCCAGCCGAGATGGGGAAAGTAATTCTAAGACATGTCCTTGTAAATTGCAGTGCCAAGCTCACTGAACTGGAGTGCTGATGATTAACACTGCTCGATTAACAGTGATTAATTCCTCTCTGTTGGCTTCATCTTCCCCTCCTTGGGCTCTGCACAGGTGTCCTGGTGTGATGCTATGGCTGCTGTTTCTATAGTCTGTTCCCAAGCTGAGGCAGCACAATGTAAAGGTAACCAACAAACAGATGTCCAACTTTAAATAAAATTAGAAATGAATGATCTGTGCCTCTGTTACCACCACAAAATATTATCAGGAGGGAGTGTGAATGAATCTTAGACCTGCTAAATGGGAGTTGCAGACAGAAATTTAAAATAAATCTATTAAAAGAAGTCAGAATTAAATTGAACATAAGATCCAATTAATTAAAAATCATCATGTTAGATGTGTATCTAAGAACTCAGTATGAAACATTCTGGAATATTAGAAATCTCACAGCTGTTTCATTTAAATTTTGAAGAGTAAGAGTTTCTAAAAAATTATTTTGAGCATTAACTCAAACAGTCCAAAGAAGCTCTTCAGTTTCACACTCATTATAATATTTTTTTAATATTCAGCTATTGGCAGTTACATCTGTATGACAAAGTTCTGTAATGGTAGGAGGGGCAGCCTGGGCTTATGGGATGAGTATGACTAGAAGCCAGAGTTAGAGAATTACTCTGCAATGAAATGGTGAATTGTGCCATTTCTAAAGAGAGTTTTTCCTTTCCAAATTTGCCTTTTGTCCCTTCCACATGATCAGAGCTCATCCTTCTCACAGCTAACATTAAAGCATAGTTCAGTACACTGATGATACTTGGCTGGCACTGTTAAAGGTATTTTAATACTCATACGGACTAGAAAGCTACCCACTTTATAAGCTACCACCTCTCATTTTCTTGGTTGTTTATTTTTTCTTTTGGGGGGTAGGGGTGTTGTTTGTCTGTTAGTTTGTTTGTTTTTGCTGTTGCAACTACTGTTGTGATTTTCACCTTCTTGTGCAGTTTTCTGTTCTGTAGTGTGTGTTCATTTACTAGATGTCTGCAAAATGCCCAACCCAGAGACTTCCCTGACAATTTCCAAATTCCTTCTCATTCCCTTTTATGTAGTAACTAATAATAAGCAGGAGTCAAGACCACAATTCTTCAGCAAATTCCATTGCTATGGAATCACGATATACCCAAGGCCCCGATAATATCTGAGTATTTTGTACATAATTTTGTTCCTAGACAACTGCACACAGAGTCAGATGCTTTGGGAGTTTAAATCATTTTGTTTCCTATGTATTATCTAAGTGAGGAATTGCATGCAGGCACAGAGTGCCTCCCATGTTATCAGGAAGCATCTTGAAATTTGACCTATATTTGAGAATTAACTTCTCTGCACTGAATTTCTGATGTAAAAGTCCTGTCTGTTCACAATATTTATCACCAGACTTTATTATTTGATCTACTTTTTATCAGCTTTCTAGATACTGTGTTAGTTTTTAGTTATACCTTGACACCACTGGAATCTCCACTCATACACATTCAAATCTATTTAACTATCCGGATCACTGTTCTGAAACAAATTCCTGAAACTCTCCTTAACAGTGGTCTCCAAGAAGGATCGAGGCCTGATTTACTTCATATAAGTGAAAAGAAACTCCACCAAAGTTGCTGGAGATCCGTAGATTTCACAAGCTGGTCCTTTATACCCTTTCTGTCTCGGGAGTACTCAACAGCATTAAAATGTAGCAGCACTGCTGTAGCTACAGTAGGCTACAAAGGAGGTGACCTTTTGCTAGACCAGCTGGTAGAACTAGCAAAACCCAAACTGGTTTGCATATAACAAACCTTTTATCTGGATAGTCTGATGGAAGGCATGACTTTCTAAAAACTATGTGTGGTACTTAAGAGCAGCTCCTAAGAGATGGTTTTTCCTAGACCCAGCCCATACTGTTTATTTGATTGTTTACTAAACATTTCTAGCCTGGGGAGAAGGGAGTTTTGTCTCCCTTTGAATAAGCACTGCACTTGTTCAAACATTCCCAATACCTGGTGCACCCTGTAATCTTTTCTTTATATTCTGCTTTACATAAGCAATTGTTGTGTTATATTATCTGATCATCCTCTTTCAAAACTCACCACGACAAAAATATTAGCTGTTATTCTCCCAGGGCTAAGGGAAACCTGAAAAAATCCCTCAGCATTTCTTGTCTCAGAAAGAACTTTGGAGTACCCATGGGTGGGATCCTGAGGAACCCCACAACATGTGGTGTGTTTCTAGAGAAAGCATGACCAGATCTGCGTACAATGTCTTGACATCCCAGGCATTTTTTCAAAAAAACTAGTTTATCATTTCATCAATCCAAATAGACATGTATAAATTACTAGAAAATATTTGTTCCTGAGAAAGCAGAGTGTGCTCTGTGTTTATCGGGAACAGGCTGGAATTGTGGAATGTGTATTGCTCTGAGTAAGAACCCTGGAATGAAAAGCTGAATCCTTCCTCAAAAGCCTGCTTGCTTGTTGCTTGCTTGCTTGCTTGCTTTCCTTTTGTTTTTTGGCTCAAGGAGGATATTGACACGATTTGCTGAGCCTTCCACAGAATTGCTGAGCCCTGCATTACTGTGAAAAAAATTCCCTCATTACAGAAAAATACACTCCTTCAGTTAAGAGGCAGTAAAAGGACCAGCACACAGTTTACAGAAATACTGCATTATAAACAGTGTTGTAAAACATTTGAATCTGTAATTTTGAGAATATAATTCTGTGATTCTCTGTGAAAGATTAAAAGGAAAGATTCTTAGGATATAAGAACAGAAGCAGATAATTGGCATATTGACATTTGGGAAAGTTGTGGTCCTGTGTAGCAATTTAATAGGTTTTTCTGAACTAACTCACAACAGAAGTGATCAGCCCAAAGGAGATGTCAGCAGCATTTGTTCCAATCAGCTCCCTTACAGAAAAGTAGAGTCCTCAGAAACTTGTCCATTTACCACAGCTCATTTTCAGCTAGAATCAATCTTCCTGGTGCTTTGTAGGCTGAGATTGCAACCTTGCTGGAAAACTATCAGGAAGCCACGGAAACAATAAAATCTTTGGAAGAAAAGATGTGTCCCAGAGTGGATGGTAAAAAGACTTCATTGCCTGCGACCACTCCACCTATTTCAGGAGCTGAGTCAAAGATTTCTCCTGTTTCACGACTTGACTTTCTGCCGGGCTGCTGGCCAAGGGCCAGCATTCCAATTAGGCATGAGCTGGAAGATGGCCAACAGGTCAGTGCCTTTCCCCGGACACCAAAGGCAGCGTTAAGATAAAATCTTAACTGAGTTCTGGCCAAGATCAGACTGCAACAACCATTTCCTTATTCCTCATCTTTCATGATGTTGCAGCTGGATTTGTACATCTGAAAATTGGGAGATGGTAATGTGTGAAGCCTGAGTGAACTTTTTCATGTATAGGAAACAACAGGGAAGAAGCCCTATGAGCAGGAGCAGCAAAAAACAGTGGAAGGACTCTCTTTGCAAAAGGTAGCTTAGTGGATGGAGTTCATGTGACTGAAATAATTTCCATCTTTACAGCACATTTTTGGAAGCACTGTAAACAACTTATTCACACAACTGCCATTGGAAGTAAGAAAGCAGCATTTTTCTCATATTACGGATGGCAATAGTGGAAAAAATAATTTGAAGCCACAGAAAACAGTGATAGAACTGGGACTGGATAATCAAAATGTCAAGTAATCAACCATTGTACACAGCTTAAAGTCACATTTTCATTGAACTGGGCCATGCAAGCACTCACATAAACTCCATGAACTGACCACCTCTGTAAAACAATAAAACAACACGATCCCCGCCTTGTAGATGGGGAATTGAAATGCAAATATATTTGGTCACACAGGAAAAAGCAGGAACTGAACCAGATGTTCGAAGATCTGGCCCAGTGCCTTAAGCACAAAATAATGCTTTTAACTCATAAAAGTGCTCAGACAAAACTGTTCTTTCTCACCTTTTATGATCTGGTTTAGTAAAGAAAATAGAGAAAGATCAATAAGTACACTGTTAACTCAAAGTCAGCTTGGTGATAAGAGAACATGCTTTGATGACTGTGGAATGTTATTTGACTTTTTCTTAAATTAGGGATGGGGGAAAGAAAGTGTCTGTTTTGCATAGAGACGATTTCCAGACTTGAATCCTTTCCCTCTGTAAACTCCTTTTTTCTTTGATACATCTTTTCCAAAATTACCCAGGGTCAACCCATATGGATGGTACTGTATAAACTGCCTAACCCGCTCTCCAAACACTGCAAATTGTTGTGGAAACTTGATAGGACAACTACATGGATCCATTATCTACACTTCCCAGTCTGCACTGTGAAAATGTGTTTCAAAAGCATTGTTTCTCCAGAATGTGTAAATAAATTTGACTGGGGCAGTAGTGCAGAGACATGTTGTGCTGTCATCTCCTCACCCCTCTGGATGCTGGATGCCTTGGCCCTGATAATTGTCCTCAGCTCCTGTGGGAGCAGAAATGTGCTGACTAAATGATTGTTCCTGTTATCTGGGTTTCCTACTGTGCTGGGAGTTCTTTGCTTTAATTTCATTAACTGCCTTAAAGCCCAGCCATGTGCAAAATGTCATCTTTTTTTCAGGAAAATCTGTATTAAGACAAAAGACACTGTTTAATAGCCTAGTTAGTGGGGCAAAGTGAACAAAGAGCTGCATGACAGGTTCTTCATGCGAGTGAGTGCCAGTTCAGATCTATTTAACTAGTGTAAATTGATTTGAAGGCAGCAGCAGATGTGCCACTAGATTTCCATTTATTCCTCACTGAAAGTCAATTAAATGCATATTGTCTGGAAATTGTCCCAGGGAAGCAGATGTAATATGTTTCTCGAGGCTTTGACAAAAGACCGATCCTTGAAGCTTCAGACAGGAGTTCAGGGTGTGCAACGTCTCCCAGGAGACTCACAGCATAATGGCCGGCCACAGTGTAAGCGGAATCTGCTTTGAGTAATATGACTTAGATTCGAGAAGTCTTTTGAGTAATTCTGTGAATGGAAGACTAAAATCAAATCAGATATTTAAACCATAATAATAATTTCCTACAGAACCCAGATGAAACTACTTTGCTTCAATAATCAACATCATAATTATTCAGTTCTATTTTATTTTGCAATGTTCATTTCCTCTGGCCGTTTTCTAAGACCTCAACATTTACAGGAAACCTAACTCCCTAACACATCTCACTTGGAGAGAGTTTTCACTGCTCACAGAAAGGTACTGAAAGGTGCAAAAGTTCAAACATACTCAGCTGCAGATGAGCTCACCCTCACTAGCTCTCTGCAGCTGATTATAATAAAAACATCACCTCCCATGTGACCAGCTCTTGCCATTGAAAAGTAATAATGTCATCTCCGGTGGGATCCTGGATGACATACAGCTAGTATTAAAACACAGATATTTCTCCAGATTTCTCTGCAGCCTGTAATTTCCTTTAGGGGAACAACTATGTGATCGGGCAGCGTTTAAAGAGGGTAAAGGAATAAATACTCTGTTAATATTAAAGGGAAAAAAACTCCAGGACCGTAAAACAGATTGTAGCTTGGCAGTTGGGGTAAACATGTGGGGCAGCACTGATAATAAGGGTTGATATTTATTCTTATTTATTATATAGGAAGTTATATGGCTTTGAATTAAAAAAGTTACTACTAGCATTATTCCTTCATGCTAAAGATATTGTTGTCAAGTCTGGTCAAATAGCCCATGGAAATATTTGCTTTATGGGGCATTTGATCAAGTCATCAGAACGTTTAGATTAGCATCTGTAGTACAAGAAATTTGCTTTTCTCTGCAAGAATGCTATCTCCAAGAAACATCACAGACTTCTCCTAAATTCTACTGTGCCTGGTGGCCTCAAGCAAGAGCAGAGGCATTCCTGTGAAAAGAATAAAGCCCAAAATATTGCTGAGTACATGTCCTTGCTCATTATAGATGCATGATTACTTGCCTAGCATTTAATTTGTGGCAGTCTTCCTTTCTAGAAAAAGACAAAAGCATTATATTTTGTGTATCTGTCATGAAAGAAAAGACTAAATACTGTTACTTGCAGACAGAAGAATTCAGAAACCTTAAGGAACATCAGATAAGAATTACAATATACCCCAGAGTTTGCTTGAGAAAACCAAAGCTGGGGGAGGCTATGCACTTTCCAGACACTCCTCTCAGCTAGATTCCATCACCAGGCAGGAGGATGTATTGTAATAAAAATGTAGTATCATCCCTCATGGTTTTAAGAAGCTGTCTCCCATCTCTCTGGGAAGACAAGAAAGGAATCTCCTCAGAAACATCCCACCTGAACTAGAGAGTCTGAATGCAATATACATGGTCGCTAAATATTCATATTGAGTCAGACTCTTTTGGTACAAAGACAACATATTTTCAAAATAAAGGTTATTGTGTTATTTTAACAGAGCAGGAGGAATTGCTAGCATTGCAGACTAATCAGTGCATTGGAAATTGCTGAGTAGGTATTGCTTTATCTTTACAAAACCCAAACAGACCTTAGAATGTGTATTAGCTGCTGATGGTTTAATTAACTTCCTTAAAGCCATCTATGGCTCTTCCCAGCTCTTTATTATTTCTCTAAGAAGAGGTCACAGGACTAAGTGGGCCTGAGATGATGCACAACTGACAGTGTACCATCTATCACGATTTCTTAGGATTACTTTTAGGAGGTAAGAGGCTACAGAAAGTGTGAGGTAGGCCTACACTTGACATGGCTCAACATGTGAGAAGATATGGGGCATTTGAAAAGAAGTCTTCAAGGTTACTGCTGTCTGTATCATCAGTGCTGAGGCAACACTTGGAATGCTTTAGAGATCATGAAAAAGGATGATTGAAAGGCAGAGTCCTGGTCTATTGAGATTCCCCTGCAGGAACTCTAGGAGAACTTGTAAGTCAGGTTAAGCAGAACTTTTTATTCAGAATCAATACCCAGAGTCCTCTGTAAGTCCATATCCATGTACAAATTAGCTCACACAAATTGTTACACCTCAACTGAAGTAACACCACATGTTCTCTGAACTTTGGATGCCAAGAAGTGGCCACCTGTAAATCAGCTTTGCTTCAAGGCTGACACAAAGTTGTTTTTCTGTTTTTCCCCCAGAGTTCATGAGACATGTTCGATGTAAGCTGTCTGTCACTACACTGCACCGCACTGCACTGCACATGAGCCCAGGGCTCATCAATGTTCAGTAAGCAAATAGGCATTTGCCTAGAGACAAGGCAAGGCTGAAAGAGCCTTTCTGTGAAAGAAGTGTTTCTGTAGAGTCTAGAAGATGCAGGAAGAGTCTGCTGAGATTGAAAATTGACATGGCTTTTCCAAAGTTAACTAAGAGACATTTTGTAGTACCGAGTTGGGATCTGAATAAGAGGTACTTAATTATGTGCTGTTCCCAACAACTGCAAAACCATTTTTGAAAAGCTGCTTGATGGATACCAATTTTACTGCTCTCAGGAAAAGTGGCTGTGAGCGTTACATGTGTACTCAACATGGCACAGACAAACATTACAATTCAAATTCTAGTAAAGAGAAACCCTGAGTTCTCTGTGAGAGCTGAGGGTGACCAGACTCAGTGCATTATAGGGAGTGCCTGCAGAGAAGCAGGAGCAGATGTGGCGTATGCTGTAGACATGCAACAGCAAGGCAGAAATACAAGTACAGGCAGACAGAGCTACAGGCTCTTGGCTCTGCTTGTTGAATGAACACAAGAACAATCCAATCCCCCATCAGAAAGGCTTCCCCTAAATGTCCTGTTACCAACTCAATTTATTTTAAAAAAGCAACAGAAATTCTCTTATGAACCAAAAGACATTTAGGGTCTGATAATTTCTTGCCAAGTTGGCAATGTTGTGCTTCATGCCCTTGTGTAGAAGCTCACAACAGAAACTCGAACTATGTGGATGCTGAAAGCTTG